>CM028381.1:38548019-38629599 GCA_013146195.2 Codonopsis lanceolata | reverse complement strand
GCTTAGTTGCTGGGTGCTGCTGCCACGCTGGCTGCTTGTTGCCACGCTTGCTGCTTGCTGGTTGCCACGCTAAGTTGCTGTTGTTATGCCACGCTTACGTTAAGCCGTTGGTTGTCATGTTACCAAGCTAAGCCACGCTTGCCAAGTTATGCCACGCTAAGCACGCCGCCACGCTAACGCAAGTTAAGCTGCCATGCTGCTGCTTCAGGTAGCGTGCTTGCTGCCAAGCCAATTTCGCTGTTGCTGTTAAGCTGCTGGCTAATTTAAGGTTGTTGCTAAGCCAAGCCAAGTTGCTGTTGCTGCTTCGCTGTTGTTGCTGGTTGCCATTAATGCCAGTTGGGTTGCTTTCACGCCACGTTAAGTTACGTTGCTGGTTAAGTTGCCACGCCACGCTTAGTTGCCATGCCACGCCATCTGCTTGTTGGTTGCTAAGCCATGTTACGCTACCAGCTGCTGCTGCTGCTTCACGCCGCCGCCAAAGTTGCTGTTGCCAGTTGGGTTAAGCACATCACGCCACGCTGGCTGGGCCACGAACATTTGCTGCTGCTGCTTGCTTGCTGGGTTGCCACGTTGCTGGCTTGGGCCACGCTACATCACGCTTGCTGTTGCCACGCTACGCTGCTTCGCTAAGCAATGCCACGCTAAGTTGCTGCCAAGTTGCTGCTGCTGGGTTGCCACGCCTTGCTGCTTAAGTTGGCTTGTTACGCCACGCTAGCCAGTTGCTGCTGCTTTAAGCTGCTGCTGTCGCTGCCTGCCAAGTTGCTGCTGGTTGCCACGCCACGCCACGCTTAGGCTGGTTGCTGCTTGCTGCTTCGCTGTTAAGGTTGCTGCTCACGCCAAGTTGCTGCTGGTTAAGCCACGCTTAAGTTGGTTAAGTCACGCTACATTTGCTGGTTGCTAAGTTAAGTTACGCTACATTGCCAGGTTGCCATGTTACGCTGCTATGTTGCCAAGTTGCTAAGCCAAGTTGCCAAGTTGCCACGCCACGCTAAGCCAAGTTGCTATGTTACGCTAGTTGCTGCTATGTTGCTGCTGGGTTATGTTACGCTAAGTTGCTGCTGTTGCCACGCCACGCTGCTTCGCTGTTGTTTAGTTGCTGCTTGCCTTGCTGCAAGTGCTGCTAAGTTGCTGCCAAGCCACGCTACGCCACGCCTGCTTTAAGCGTGTTGCTGCTGCTTGCTGCTAAGTTGCTTGCTAATTACGCTTAAGTTGCTTAAGTTACGCTACTTTAAGCCACCAAGCTACGCTACGCTAAGTTAAGCTGCTACTTTAAGTTGCTGTTATTACGCTACGCTAACATTATAACATTTTGCCAATAGGCGTAGCGTGTTTTCATGTTATAATGGTCTATCGTGATTCCATTATACCATTTCGCTAATAGACGATCGTGTTTCATGTTATAATTGTCCATCGTGACTCCATTATACCATTTCGCCAATAGGCGTGAAGCGTGTTTTCATGTTATAATGGTTCATCGTAGTCCATTATGACATTTCGCCATTAATAGGCGTAACGTGTTTTCATGTTATAATGATCCATCGCATCCATTATACCATTTCGCCAATAGTCGACGAGTTTTTCATGTTTATAATGGTCTATCGTATCGTAGTCCATTATACCATTTGCCAATAGGCGAGCGTAGCGTGTTTTCATGTTAATTCACGCCAAGATAAGCTGCTAAGTTGCTATGCCAAGTTGCTGCTGCTGCTGTTAAGTTGCTGCTGTTGCCTGTTGTTGTTGCTAAGCCAATGCTACGCTAAGTTACGTTACGCTATATTTACATTAAGTTGCTAAGCCAGCCAAGCTTGCTTGCTAAGTTGTCACGCCACGTTAATACGTTACATTAAGTTACATTACGCTACGCTTAAGTTACGACACGCTACAACACACGCTACATTGCCACGCCACGCTACGCTACGTTAAGTTGTTACGCTACGCTATGTTACGCCACGCTTCGCTGCTGCTGTTGTTACGCTACGCCACGCTAGGTTAAGTTACGTTAAGTTAAGTTGTAATGTGAATGTTTTAATTTTTGTAATTATATTGATGCTAATCATTTTAATTATTGATATTATATTATTAAATTAACATTTCAAATATTATTTTAATTTAATTTCAGTTTAAGTTAACGTTACGTTAAGTTAAGTTAAGTTGTAATGTGAATGATTTAGTGTTTGTAATTATATTGATGCTAATCATTTTAATTATTGATATTATATTATTAAATTAACATTTCAAATATTATTTTAATTTAATTTCAATTTAATTTCAAATATTATTGATATTTTATATTAATTAGAATTTAAGTTAAGTTGCTAAGTTAAGGTAAGTTGTTAAGTTGTAATGTGAATGTTTTAATTTTTGTAATTATATTGATGCTAATCATTTTAATTATTGATATTATATTATTAAATTAAACTTTCAAATATTATTTTAATTTAATTTCAATTTAAGTTAACGTTACGTTAAGTTAAGTTAAGTTGTAATGTGAATGATTTAATTTTTGTGATTATATTGATGCTAATCATTTTAATTATTGATATTATATTATTAAATTAACATTTCAAATATTATTTTAATTTAATTTCAATTTAATTTCAAATATTATTGATATTTTATATTAATTAGAATTTAATTTCACTTTATTTTTCAGTGACGGAATTTTCCGTCGCTAAAGGTCACCTTTAGCGTCAGAATTTTCCGTCGCTGAAAATAATTTTTGAAATGATCGAATTTTCCGTCATTGAAGCTTTTAGCGACGGAATTTCCTCCGCTGAATATTTCGAATTTAATTTAATTTCATTTTCGACGGAAAATTCGCCACGACAAATTCGCCATCGATGTTCAATTCCGTCATTGACCTTCAAGAATTAAAATTTTCGTCGCTGATGCTCAATTTCCGTCGCTAATCAGCGACGGAAAATTTCCGTCGCTGAAGGCACGGTTTCTAGTAGTGATTCATTGGAGATTCAGGCTACTATAATGGATACTCGACAAATCAAAAGAGGCTGGTGAGCATGATTCGGAACAAGAAGATCGAAGAGAGGTCGACATTTGGAGACCTTGCGACGCAAGGTTAGTGGCTTGCGACCGCAAGGCCTGCCATTTATCGACGGATTTTCTACCGACCTTTGCGGACGCAAGGGGCCATGGGCTTGCGACCGCCGTGTCCCCGAATCGGCCAGATTTTCAAACAATTCAGTATCGAAAAGGGAGCCTTCAAATGGGTCCCCATATATTCAGATATGACTTGGGAAGCTTTTAATAACTATTGGAGGACTTTTGGCGCCAAAATGCAATTTCAGAAAATAGGCTCATGTAGAAAAACGGGATTATTTGGGTTTTCATTAGTTTAGTTAATTTTAGGGTTTCTTTTTCTCCAAGTGTTAGAGTTTAATTGTAAGGTTATAAATAGACCTCTTCCTTTTATTGTAAAACAATTTATCTTTTCTGATTATTGATTAATATAGTTTTGAGTGTTTTCTTCGAAACCTCCTTGTTCTTCATGAACTTGTGAATGCTTCGGTGTGATTTCGTTGTGTTCGAAACCTAACTTATCAATAGGAATTCCATACCTATTGTGGCGTTATTCACAATACTTAGGTTCTTCAATTGCTACGATTGCGGGTTGCGGCTGTACATGCCAAGGTTCTTTTCGTGCTAATTGTTGGGTTGAGGTGTCACCCCGCAAAACATCCTTCCATCCTAAGCTTCCGCCGCGTGTGTAAATCGTTCTTCAACGAAGCCTTCCGAGAAGATCGTATCATTTTGGTATCAGAGCAAAGGTTTGTTTCCACAATCTATCTTATTTTAAATTGTTCTTATTTTGATTATCAATTTGTTTCTCTTCCTACTTCGAATTAGGTCTTCAATCCTAATTTGTTCTTTTTGATTTCTTTGTTTTTTTGCTTCAAAACCCTAATCTTCTAGTGTTTAAAAAAAAAAAACTTCTACTGTACACCGATCACTGTTCACCGGAATTACTGTTCATTCGGTTACTGTTGATCGATTGTTTTATTTATCTATTTCCTTGCAAGTGTACAAGACTATTATAGAATAGACTCGGAAGCAAGGGTCGAACCCACAGAGACAAGTGATCACGAACAGTGCGAATTATAGATAGCAAATTATTAACCTAAGGGGGGTTTTTATGTTTAATTCTACTCTAAATTACTAGTTATAGATGTTTAACTAATTAGACAGTAATAACATATATGAAGATCTTATGGTGAGTGGAAATCTAGGATTCTAGGTTTCACTTATATCTCCTCTATGTTCAATTCATAAAAATGTCATTCAATGGCTTGGGTTCGTTCACTAAAAATAGATATAGTCTGTTGAACAATTGGTTCAGCCTCCATCCCCGCAAAATTCACCCATTCTATATCCTAAGCACATGAACTATCAATCTAGCTGTCACCTAGATTTATGATCTATCTGTCACCTAGATCATGTAAGAACCTGGTCCTAACTTATCACTCTCGTGCTTCGATAGGTCCAATTTATTGTGTTGGTGAGCCAGTGTACGACATATGCACTCGGTCATGCAGTTATCCGCACCTCTAAGCCTTTATTATTTGCGATTACATTCATTTGTTCAAAGCAAAATAATATAGGGGTTGATAAACAACACAATCAACAAGCATTGAATAGACATATATATATGAATCAAAACATAAATTCGATACAAGTTACCTCCCACCTCCTAGATTAGGGATGATTTAGTTCATCATAGACGATGAACAGCACATGGAGATGATGAAAGGCATGATTAGATCTTCAATACTTGAAATTACAAAACTTAACTATGTTATACAATCTAAAACTACCTAAAATCTATGTAAAGAGAGCTTCCAGCCGTCCTCCTTATCTTAGGCTCGGCATCTGACTTCTATATATACTCGGGAGTTGTGATCGGATCGAATGACTGTGTGAAAATCCGAAAAGGTCGCATTCTGCCTACCTTGCGGTCGCAAGGTGCTGGATACCTTGCGTCCGCAAGGTCTCCAGTGTGTGTGGTTTTTGACTCTTCGATTGCTGGCTTCAGGGACCGATACTGCCTACCTTGCGGTCGCAAGGTCTGAGGCACCTTGCGTCCGCAAGGTGTCCAGATTGACAGTCTTCATTTTTCTTCAATTTTTCTTTCTTTGTAATTTGCACTTAAAACCCTGGAGTTTCGCGTATTTTCACGAACAAACCTGAAACTTACAAAACTCACCGAAAACATATATTAGTACTCAAAAGACTCGTGAAATAGCATAATTTAAATCATAGAAGCATATAAAATCGACGTATAAAATACATCGATCAACTGTTCACTGCCGCGGTTACTGTTCATCCGATCACTATTCATGGCCGCTACTATTCATCGTGCACTGTTCATATTAAAAAAAAATTCTGCTGTTTTGAATTATTTCGGACAGCTTGATTACCAAAAAAAAAAAAGAATTCGGACACAAAAAAAAGAAGAAAGAAAACAGGTCCGAAAAATTAAAAAAAATACAGAAAAAAAAAATTCAGATTAAAAAAAATGAGAAATCTGAATTTAAAAAAAATAATAAATAAAAGAAAATTGCTAGTTGCCAAAAAAAAATTTGGGATTGCTTGGAGTTGGAAATTGCTAGTTGTTTGAATTGAATAGCTTGAAGTATTGTCATCATCTAGGTTCGAGAATTAATATCGAATCTTCTATTACAAATTGATCTTTGAGTCTTTCATCCTTGGAATTCTATTCTTAATTCATTATTTCTATACGTCGAATTATATTGATTAAGTTTGGTTTGTTTACTTATGAATTCACCGATTTATTTATTAGTTCTTTTAGAACATGGAGGAATTGAAGGTGAGGGAGAGTAGGTAAACACGAGAGGTGTGATCAGTTGCTTGAGTGATACACGTAAGGGAGTGTGTGAGATATAAACTTGTTTATTTCTAACATATTTTCTGCAGGTTTCACAATGTTTAAAAGTAGAAGTGACAATATGGAAATTTCTAAACTTAGAAATCATGAAAGTCATAATGAATTATCTATGGAGAAAAGCATGCTAGGTGACTTATTGGTGACCCTAAGTACGCAAGGCAAAAGAAAAGAAGATGTGTTTTCAAACTTAATTTATAGAAGATGTCTTGTGTTCGACAAAGTGTGTAGACTGATTATTGCTAAGGATAGTGGTGCTAATGTTGCTAGCACTGTTTTGGTTGAGAAATTAGGACTTCTCGTTGTAAAACACCGACGACCTTATAAATTGCAATTATGTTCTAATGAGGTGATAATGGTGGATAAACAAGTGAATGTCACATTTAGTCTTGGGGAGAACAAAGAGTGTGTCTTGTGTGATGTGGTACCTATGAAAGGGTGGCATCTCTTATTGGGTCGTCCATGGGATTATGCTTGTAGAAAAAAAGAGAAGGATGCAAAGAAAAGAATTGATGAGAAAAAAATTGAGAAAGAAAATCTTGAAAGAATAAAGAGAGAGAAGATTGAGAGGGAAAGATTAGAAAGAGAAAAGAAAGACGAACAAATGTTGAAAGAGTTTCGAGAACTAATGGAGCTTGCATTCGAGACTTCACAACACGTTCCACCTACAACAAATCAAGTTCTTGAAGCTGAAAATAAATTAAATGAGAGAAAGGCTAGTGAGGAAAAGAATATAGAGAAGCCTTTACAAAAGGAGAGCTTGAGTGAAAATCTAGAGAGTTCGGCTTGTGAGAAAAGTGAGGTTTGTGAGATAGCCGAGAAAAAGGAGAGTTTGTGTGAAAACAAGAGTGAGAGGCCGGCTCAAGAGGAGATAGTTAGTTTTGAGATAGCCGGACAAAAGGAGAGGAAAGATAAGGAGATAGAGCAAAAGAAAGAGTGTGAGAAAAAGAAAGAAAGTGAGGCAAATTTTCATACTAACGAATTTGAATTGTTTTTGCCTAGTTTCATTATTTCTCATTCACAGATTGTTCATGAGTTGAAGCCTATATCGTCTACAAAAATTGTGAGACTCAAGGTTGAATGCCAACAAGGTAAGGAGATTGTTGTAGAACCTACACTTTCTCAAAGGTATGATCTTACTCTTTCTTGGAAAAATAAGATATGTGGTGAATTGTTGCATGATAATCACCATGATATTGATTATAAGCTCAATAGTGTAGTTGTTGGGTTTGGAAAGTTAAGTAGTCTTGTAGACACTTCAGTCATGGGTGAAATTGTTAGACCAATTAATTTATTACATGATGTACACCATAACTTTGGTAATAAATTCAGAATTGTGAAAGGTGTTGCTTTGAAAAATCTAATTAATCTTGTGAATGCCTTATTCATGAAAAAGAGTGTTAGACCACTTGACTTGTTTAGAAAGTTTCAATTTCAAAATTTGGTTAGTCACCATGGTCTAAGTGATTGGAAGAAATATGATGAATACATTGGTGATGATTTAAAATTAACATTGCATATGCCTAATCATTCGTATGTGGATCCATTCTTGGATAGTACATTGGTTGATAAATTGATAGGATTGCATTGTGCACTACAAGTTGGAAAGAAAATTCTGAATTTTGCATTAGGGAATTCTGAGTTTCATCAAGATGTGAGTTCTAAGCATGTGATTATGCATGATATTTCTAAGATGAATTATTTTGTTGCATGTCATAAGATTGTTGAAGTTCCCCATGAAGCATTGATATTTCATAAGATTTATGGATTGCATAATAAATGTGATCATGATTTCTTATTGTTGCATGATTCGTTATTGATAAATATGGATATGCAAAAGATAAAATCTGTTAGATTAATCTTCAAACCTGGCGAATTTGGTTGTTGTTTGTTTCAAGTCAAAGGAATAATTGAGAAGACTTCAATTTTAGGTAATTGGAAGAAAAGGACCATAGAGTATGGTAAAATTGTTTGTAGTGAAGAAACCTTGACTTGTGATAAGTTGCTCAAAGAGGAAGGTGATTTTGATACTATAAAGGATTTTCATGCGGGAACATCGAGTTGTGATAACTTGATAAGTGAGATTATAAACATTGATGGATTTACTTGTCATGACGGATTTGGATACATGAGTTGGTATGCCATATTGCATATTATCTTCTTATACTTATTAATATCTTTCATTGACATTCCTTATGATGATCTCATTGTGTTTAATCTTGCATATGTGATGTTGTCATTCATGGAAAATCACTGAATAATGCAAGTGAGATATGTTAGGTTGATATTTGAACCCGGAGATGAGGTTTGGTTGTTGCATAATATTGAAAGAGACTTCGGTTGTGCTAAATTAAACATGATGATATGTGATTACTTGATGAGTATGAGTTGTCGTGCTAACCACTTTGATCATCTTGCATCGCGTAGTGTTGTTACGTTTCTCCTACAGGTTTGGGCAAGGATCAATGTGGAACACAAGGATGGATATGATGCCAATGAAGTTCGATTAATTCATGATCCAGGAAACATGGTTTATGTGGGCTTGGATGGAAAGCTCGTTCGAGAACGAAAGGATTTTGAGCATGGCTACAATATGACCTCTAAAGTGGATTTACGTGGTAAGATTAATGTGAGTTCATACTTTTCGATTGCTAAATTTGCATCCATTTGATGTAGGTCCAGATTTGAGGACAAATCTTTTTGAAGAGGGAGGGAATGATGAGGACATCCCCAACAATGTCAACAACTCTTCAAGAGGTGTGGAATATGCTTGGAAAATTCAAGAATTCTACACCAACTTGATTCGTGGGTTCATTGGAGATTCAGGCTACTATAATGGATACTCGACAAATCAAAAGAGGCTGGTGAGCATGATTCGGAACAAAAAGATCGAGAGGCTGACATTTTGGAGACCTTGTGGACGCAAGGTTAAAAGGGGCTTGCGACCGCAAGGCCTGTCATTTATCAGACGGACTTTCTACCGACCTTGCGGACGCAAGGGGCCATGGGGCTTGCGACCGCAAGGGTCCCCGAACTGCCGTATCAGCTTTCAAACAATTCAGTATCGAAAAGGGAGCCTTCAAATGGGTCCCCATATATTCAGATATGACTTGGGGAGCTTTTAATAACTATTGGAGGACTTTTGGGGCCAAAATGCAATTTTAGAAAATAGGCCCATGTAGAAAAACGGGATTATTAGGGTTTTCATTAGTTTAGTTAATTTTAGGGTTTCTTTTTCTCCAAGTATTAGAGTTTACTTGTAAGGTTATAAATAGACCTCTTCCTTTCATTGTAAAACAATTTATCTTTTCTGATTATTGATTAATATAGTTTTGAGTGTTTTCTTCGAAACCTCTTTGTTCTTCATGAACTTGTGAATGCTTCGGTGTGATTCCGTTGTGTTCGAAACCTAACTTATCAATAGGAATTCCATACCTATTGTGGCGTTATTCACAATACTTAGGTTCTTCAATTGCTACGATTACGGGTTTGCGGCTGTACATGCCAAGGTTCTTTTCATGCTAATTGTTGGGTCGAGGTGTCACCCCCACAAAAAATCCTTCCATCCTAAGCTTCCGCCGCGTGTGTAAATTATTCTTCAACGAAGCCTTCCGAGAAGATCGTATCAGAATATATAGCAGCAACGGGTAGTGCTACTCAAGTAGTGTGGTTGCGTAGATTGCTCAATGTTTTATAATTTAAGCAAGATGGTCCAACGAAGATTTTATGTAATAACAAGTCGGCGATTGCATTATCGAAGAATCTAGTTTTTTATGGTTGAAGCAAGCATATTGACATCAAGTTTCACTTCATTCGTGATTTGGTTCGTGATAAAGAGATCGTGGTTGAGTATTGTCCGACTAAAGATCAAGTTGCAGATATTTTTATGAAGCCATTGAAGACCGAGCTATTTTGGAAGTTAAAGACTATGTTGGACATGATCAAGTTTGAAGACTTGGTTTAAGGGATGCAATGTTGGATCCTAAACAAAGTCTAATTAGTTAAATGATTTATTTATGTATTAGTTGTTAACCTAACCCAAATTCGATTAGATAAATGATTTATTTAGATATTATAAATATTTATATAATTGAGATTTTCTAATAAAAAAGAGATAATTTTCTATCCTAAAAATACTAGTGTGCTCCATAATAATTTGTTCTACGGACTTTTGAATCTTTTGAGTTTTGATTGATTTTTGGGTCCATCAGATCACTATGGATTCACAACCTGGTTTTTTCATCCACAATCCACATGACCTCAAGTCTATGTCTACGGCACTATAGTCTACATATAAAAGCATCACCATTGTCAAATTTTGGTAACTTTTTACCAACTTCCTATTAAGAAGTTGTCAAAATTTTCCCATTATTAAACTTCTTATTTTGTCAAATAGAAGAGGGAATGATTTTCCTTCTTAACTAAGAAATTGGCCTTGGGAAGAGAGGTGACAGCTTGTCTTGGGGTGTGTGTGTGTGGGAGTTGTATTTATGTGGATTGGTGTTAAATTTAATATTTTTTGTGTAAGAAGATATACAATGAGAAGATATATTCTTAAGTGGGTAAGAAAATAAAAATGTATAAGTGGCAGTGGAACCCAGTTAAGAAATTGTGTAAGAATATTAAACATTGGGGATGCTCTAAAGCATTGTCATTCAACTTTCAATCAATCAATTACAACTCACATTAATAAATAATAAGCCTGACAATCGTAACCTATTACCCATTAACTCATCCAATCCAACCCAACTCAACCCATTAATATTTTTGGGTTGAAGTGGGTAATCTATTTTAACCCAATATATTAACAGGTTGGGATGAGTCGTGTTAAAACGGGTCGGACCCGTTGCCCATTTCGACCCATGACTTTTTATGTTATAAATTTATGTTTTTTGGGGGAAATTTTCTGGGTTGAAGCTGGCCGATCCGCTTTAACCCGTTACTCATTTCAACTCAACTCATTCTGACCCAACCTATTTCAACTCGTTTGATATTTGGGTTATAATAGGTTTCGACATGTTTCAACCCATTACCCATTCCAACCCAATTCAACTCACCCAATTACCAGGCCTAACCAATAGCCATACCATCTCTCTCATTTTCTTCCCCAATTTTTCAATCAAATTACATACATTGTTTGTTTTGTTTGATTTAAAGTAAAGTCTTTGTTCTTAAGCAAGGGTGTCTAAAATGTCTTGCTTGATAAGAAACTTATTGTCTCTCTCCATTCCAAAATAATTATCTTGTATTCCTTTTTAATCTGTTCCAAAAATAATTATCTTCTTTTCAAATAACATTTTTAGTATTTTATTGATTTGTTTTCATCCTTTAATAAATGTCTCACATCACATATGACTTTTGTTACGTATTATACTAATATTTATAATAAAGTTAATTAGCTTTTTCTCAATTTGATTCTTCAGTCAAACATGACAATTATTTAAGAATATAGAGATTAGAAAATATTAGCTATGCCCTAAACTCTGTAGGCATAATTTTTTATATTTGGTATTAATTAAATAAGATTTTATTATGACATTGGATTTGTTGATGTGAAAATGAAATTTTAAAGTACTACTTAAATAGACTTATCACTTAAGAAATAAGTTTAATGTAAATCAATATCATGCATGTTATGGGCCAATTATATTTTTACAATACTTGGAATTTTATAAAACGTTGTGTCAATTCAGTATTTACGGTGTTTTTTTGAAGATTAAATCAATATATTATTGCCTTCGTATCTTGTAGTTTTGATAAATACGGAGTAAAATCTAAAATAAAAATAATATGTGGTCTGTAAGCAGAATTTAATTCTTTTTTCTTTTAAAAATAACCCATTTAAACTGGGACAATGAAAAATAGAGAAACGTCGTATTTATTACAAAAGACACGATTCAAACTTTAGTCTTTGCCTCCAATGAATTGGGTTGTGGTGGTTTTTTCTATTTTATAATTATTATGTGGCTGATTGGCACACTAATTGTTGACATACTTAATTCTAATACCCGCCGCAACATGTTCCTCGATGAATAGCCGCCACGTCATCGGGAAGAACATGTATAAATAGAAAACATTCATTAAATGTAAAGGTAAGTTATTTCTGAGATATCCAAACTCCCTTATCACAACCTCTTATCAAACCACTTAATATTAAGGCACATTTATTACCTATTTTCTACCGGATATCTTACTTTCACGCCTGAGGGTTCTAGTCGGGCCACCCCGACTCCTTAACGATGTTTAGTGTTTGCCTTGTGCAGTTAACCAGGAAGTCAACGGAGGACGAATCTATGGAACCCACATCATCCTTGCTTTAAACGTGGACAACAAAACAAGGTCACCACGAAAATAGCGTGATTAGAAATCAATTACAATAATTTAATAAATGATTTTCCATCATAAAAACATGAAAGATAAACTTAAAAAATATATAATTATTTTAATAAAATTTTATTATTTATTTTTAACGACCTCACTGAATTCGTTTTAGGCCTCCATAAGTGTTGGACCAATATTGCCACCTCACATGCTAGTTGAAGCCTTGACTGGAGGAATGTTAACCATGTTGCAGTTTGTTTGCTTTATTCAACGATTTTCATTTTCGTTCTTATAAATTGACTAACTATTAAACAAAATAAAATTTTCACTCAACTCAAATAGCTCATGTTTACATGTTCGAATGGTTAAGGGTATTTTGGATTATTAGTATATTTAAGCCCTCGTAGTCTCTTATAAGAGCAGGTACAACAAAGCTCAATTTGGGGAGCTTAAGCTCCATTTTTTTAAAATTTTATTACAAAAATATTATTAAGTTCCCCACTTAAGCTTCTCAATAAAAATATTCTTCTAACAATCCATAAATTCGAACACTTTTACATACCCTACCATCTTTCTCTCCATTAATTTAATATTTTACTTATATCAACAAATAAAATAGCTAGAAACTTCAAAAGATCATAGAAATTTTTATCTGATATTAAAATAAAACAAATCAAGTCTCTATTTATAGATAAAAATATGTACTTTAATTCAAGAAAAAATATAAAAAAAATATTTTTATGACTAAAAATTGGTTAATAAAAGCAATGGTAGAAAAGGAAATTTGATCCACTAAATAATTGATATGTGAAAAGGTAATGCAAAAAGAAGATGCCCACAGGGCGCAAGAAGGGCAGGCTTTGTCATAGGAAATTTGGTCCAAAACGCAGTCTTGTGCAATTTTGGTTTAAAAATGGCTTTAGCTTTTTTTTTTTTTTTTTTTTTTTAAGCACGGAAGCTTATTTAGCTCCTGAATCCACTTTATGCCTATTAAGCATTTGTTAGGCACCTTTGTTAAGTTCCCAAAGAATCTTGGAATGAAACAATCTATCTTGGTCCTAAATTTTTATTGCACTAAAAAAAAGTTTATTATATTTGCAAATATGTTTGGACATATTAGTAATAATAGTGTATTAATTTTATGGTGCAATTCGGGCCGGTCCACTTTTTAAAATTTATAACCCCTTCAGTCTAATTTTTTTTTCAATCGGCAAAAATCACTTTTGACTACAATACTCTTAATGGCAAAAATCACTGAACCACGATTTAATTTTTTTGACTACAATAGTAACCACGATACTCTTAATGCACCACGATACATCAATGTTTGCACCACGATTCATCAATTTTATTACATTAATATTTGCACCACGACTCAATAGTTTAATTTCCTAGTCTAATTGCATCGTGATTCATCAATTTTATTTCATTAATTTTTGTACAACGGTTCAATAGTTTAATTTTCTAATCTAATTGCACCACGATTCATCAATTTTATTGTATTAATTTTTACACTGCGGTTCAATAGTTAAATTTCCTAATCTAATTGCACCGCGATTTATTAATTTTATTGTATTAATTTTTACACCGCATCAATTTAATTCGATTCAATAGTATGATATTGTCCTAAATGCCCACGATACATCTTCTTTCATCTCCTCCGTTTGCACCACGATTCATCAATTTTATTACATTAATATTTGCACCACGACTCAATAGTTTAATTTCCCAACTCTAATTGAAAAATTTTATTTCATCCGTCAACACAATACAAATCTTTCAATCCAAGTTTCGTTGCGCACAATCATGATTTTCGAACTCAACAGCTGAAAAAAGATGATCTTAGTATTTTAGGAACAATTTTTCAAAAAAAAAAACTTTAGCAGTTGATAAAAAAGAAGGATGGACCAGAAGGGTTATAAACTTCAAAAAGGGGACCGGCCCGCAAATTTTCCTTAATTTTATCATTTAACTAAATTAAGTTTGAACTTTTTACTTAGCGAGTACGTAACAAACTTTATTCTATCAATTTAATTTTTAAAAGTGTTGAGGGACCACAGTACTAAATTTTTCAAAAATTACCAAACTTCTAGCTACACTAATGCCTTTTTGAAATGGTTTGGAGGGGCCAAAGCTGAAAGCCCCTTTGGCTGTATGCTCCCTTATACGGTTATACCCTTCGCCACTACGTGTCCAGGTTTGAATTATTTTTATTTATTTACTTATGGATTAATTTATAATTTGATCCCTGAATTTCACCTTTCTTCCAATAAAGGTGATAGATGTTTTTTATTTCCTATTTTGGTCCATAAACTTCACTTTAACTGGCATAGTAGTACCTCGTACCGTTATGTTAAACATAATCATTAAATATTTATTAAAATGACAAATTTGCACTTACGTGATGCTAAGTGAGATGTCTAGCTAGACCAACAAAAAATAATAAATGTATTTAACTCCTCCTATCTTGAATTTAAAAGTTAAAAGGAAAATTAAAAATTTAAAAACCTATCATCTCACCGCTCTCTCTCTCTCTCTCCAACTCGCCTGTAGACACTCAAATTTCGTACCCCTGTTACGTAACGTTGACATGCGATATCAAGACCTATTAAAACTTAACAAATGTCAAGTTACAGGGTTTAAAAATGCAAAAGACAAAGCAGGATGCGCAAAACAGTAAAATGCAGGGGCTAAAAGTTTCAAAAGAGGCTGAAATTTGAAGCATGGGCGCTTCCTCATCAGTCCCTTGGCGCGACGCCCAAGGAGTGTGGTTCCGGGGCCAAGCTCTGCAACAGTACCACGTGAGTTAACGCATTGCACAAATTCTCAAGCACGCGGTACAAGCTGGTCAAGCATAAAGTGAAATTCACAAATGCCAGCGGACATCCCTCTCTCAGCCTATAAATAAGAGGCCCCCGGTTCACTTTCAGGGAGCAGAAGAGAGAGAATTCATCTCAGCGTTGTTGTTACGCCGAAGAAATATAGTGCGATCGTGAGATAATGAGCGCCCCCTCCTATAAAGCCTCGAAACTCTGTCAAAACTCCTCCAAACACAAAACCAACCGGTCAAAGTGAGCCTTAGCCCTCCAGCTAGGTTTCCACCCTATTTCCCCGATCCAAAAATCTTGAAAAGAGCAGTTGCTCTGCCCGAGTAAAAAGGTCAAATCCGCTAGAAACAAGCAGTTGTTCTGCCCGATTTCCGCTAGCAGCAAGCAGGCAACAGCAAGCAAGCAGTTGCTCCGCCTGCCCGTTTGACGGTGTCCAAAGCAACCTTCGGAAGCAGTTACCCTGCCCGAACCGCAGCATCAACAGCAGCAAAAATGACTCCCTCTCCCGGAAGGACAGAGCGAGCACACCTCGCTCTAAAAAGTGAGCCTTTAAGGACGTTATTTTATAAAAAAAAGTTATTTTTCATCTGGCCCAATGTAAGAATATAAGCTGTTATTCTGCCTAGATTTATTTAGAAAATAGCATTAAAAAGAGTCATTATTATGACCAAATATTTTTAAATGTATTTGTAATTATTGGAAGGAGGCGGCTGCAAGTCCGTAAATAATGTAGACATGGATGTATTTGTTTTCTTTTCTTTCTTTTAAATGCTTTATTTATTTGCTAGATAAATATAACAAAAAACATACTTTAGCCAAAAACTATTTTTGAGACCGAAAGGACGAGTTGGGTGCCTAGCACCTTCCCAACTCGTAATTTAGCCTCCGAACCCGTTTTTGCATTCTCTGATTTTATTTTTGGTTTTTTCTTAATTTTCTCCTTAAAATAAAGATGACGACTCTGTCAAAACATTTTGGATCACAGTGAGGCACCGCAACATCCTTTCTTGCACTTTCTACTTTCCCCTAAACAATGGAAGATGTGAATGAAATGGTGATGTATTCCTGCATCCTGGTATCCCCTAAACAAGGGATAACTTAATACAGAAAACCCAAAGCACATATAGCGATCCGAAATATGCCTTAAGGCAATTTTCATAAAATCTATAGTGGGGCCCGCAACATCCTTTCTTGCACTTCCTATTTTTCCCTACACAAGGGAAGATGCGAATAAAAGGATGATGTATTCCTGCATCCTGTTATCCCCTAAAAAAGGGATAACCTGATACAGAAAAATCAAAGCTCCCATAATGGACCAAAAATCACTAAAGTGACCGAGGCGTACTCAACGCGCTTCTTGACAACACCCTTTCCACATTTTTAATTTCGTCTTCCCCTAGACAAGGGTGGAATGGAAAGTGTGGTGTCCTTCCGCACGTCGCGCACCCCTATCCAAGAGCGCGCGGGGCGCGGGAGCATCCGGGGCACCCATAGTGGCGACTACGCTAGGGAGATCGTTTTTATTTTAAATAAAAATGGAGGGCTAGACTCAGTAACCAAAACTTTTTTTTCTTTTTTTTCTGGCTAAAGTATGCCTGTTATATTTCTTTAAGCATTTGAATATTGCGTTCTTATACACCCGTGTATATATTTGTGGATATGATCCTCCATCTTGCAGCAGTTTCGTTCCAATCACCATTACATGTATATTTAAAAATATATATTTTTCAAAAAAAAATCAAAAAAAAAAATATATATATATATATATATATACAATAAATTTCCGGGCGGCATAACAAAAGGGCCGGGGCTTTATTTTATTTATCGCTTTATTTTCTGCTTTATATTATTATTCTGTTTTTTTTAATTACGCAAAATATGTACATATTTTGTTTTATTCTGTCATTTTATTTTGGAGAATAGGACAAATTTGTAAATAATAGGAATAGGTAGATTCCCCACTTTTCTTTCTATTTTTTGTTGTGATTGGCTGCTTGTTCGCGCTCAAACTAAAAAGCCAAGAAAATCTACGAATATCAGCAAGACATGTCATATCTGTTTTATTTTCTATTTTATATCTGAAAAAAGGGATTTTACTGCTTTTTAGATGCCGCACACACGCGCACGCATATAGATATATTCTGAACTGCTACCCTACACCATGTCCAGCTTACCTCCTGTATAAGCCAACGTTAAATTGCATATAGATTCTTAGGACACTTTGTAGACCGACCGGTTTTTGCATTTCTGAATCATTGGTCAGCCCATGTGTCAAAAAAAAGAGCAAAAGAAAGAGAAGTCAAAAAAAAATCATCAAGAAAAAAAATCAAAAAAATAGTAAAAAAATGTGTGCAAAGGATATGAATAAATACACAGGGGCTGATTGATTATTTTCTGATGCTCGACTTAGACGATTTTGAATGGTGGATCTCGGAAAGAGTATAGGCTCTTCGCCTGGGATCAGTCCGATCTTGGGGAGTTGAAAGGCAGGTGGAATACGAAGGTCCTATACTCTGGAGAAAGAATCCACTATTCCAGGAATAGTCCTGAGACTGTCAAAACAAAGCAGGTGTTTATCCGGTCAATTATAGGAAAATCAATAAAAATATAAAATACTAATCAAGTGGAAATCAAATTTTCAAATCATGCCAGCATTGATGTTTGTAATCTATGAATCCCCAATGTTGCCTTTTTCTTTGCCATAAGATTAAAAAAAACCAACATGAAAGATAATTAAATGAATTAATTGCTTGTTGTTATTGTTGGTAACATGTTATCTCTAACATAGCCTTAACGTCTGATATGGAAACAAGTATTAGCCATAAAAATGAAAATAAGCATAACAACGAGAAATTCATCAAAATTCACCTTTGGGAACAAGGGGATGGCATTGAGAAGGCACAACTGAGGGATAATGCAGTATAGTACGCAAGGGACTGCAAGAAGGGGCATAAAAATGAAGAATCCATAGCACATATTCTGAAGAAGAGACATCCTAGACACCCCGTAGACAAGAGGGCTAAACCTTGAGAGACCTACTTGAAGCAAACCAGACGTCCATTTCATCATCTGCACCATGGCATCCTTGATGTCAATGGTGGTGCATCCCAAGAAACAAGGTCTCTCAGAATATAGATACACAGATTTCCACCCTTTACAGTGCAATAGATTCCGTGTGGATGAACTCTCAAGCAGTGAATCGTAGGAGTAACCAATCTGTCATTGAAGCAACATGAATTATAAGGTCACTCTAAGAAATATTCGAACAATATGATGTATGAAAAGTGTTTATGCCATTCTATACACAAATGAAAATTGATTTTAAAACGTGTCCTATGAAAAGATTTCACTAATGCTCTTTTTTTTTTTTTTAAGTTTTTGGTGCCTAATGCATGATGATGTTTGAAATTTCAAGTGCAAGACATGCACTGCTGTGTATATCATTTATCTTTGGGAGCTTTAGTATGATATATATGCTCCTTGCCTCTTTACCCCATTTCGTGTTTACTTCATAGTCAGAAGATGCTAAAGTAATGGCCTCTTCTCTAACTGCATCCAAGGAAATTTTCTTTCCATTAACAGCTTCTTCATTGATTCCTTTAAGTGAAGCAATGAACTTGCTAGATAAGCCAATACTTTTTTTCTGGCTTGTGAAAGAACGCATCTGTTAACAAAAACGAAAACAATATTATAAAAATGTAGAAAAAAAAAACTTGCAGTTTTTAGTTTGGTACTTGCTATTAAGCTTATATAAAACTAAACTAAGTTATACCATCAATGTTACACTAGAGGCGTAAACGAAAAACAAAACTTGATTGTTTCTTCCATCAGATATAGATCAACATCTATCAATGGTGGTTAGAGTTTTAAGAGAAGTTTCCGACATCCTCATAAATGTAATCTGGTCTCTTCTGTGGACATCGTTGTTTGTAATGTTTATCTCATCACTTTCATCTAAACCTCACACTCTACGGGTTGCCCAGTTATGTCCATTGCTTCATTATGATGGTAACTATTGTCCATTCATTTTTTAATTAACATCTTTTAGTTTTGGAATTTTTCAGATATTTGACGAAGAAGCCATTGAAACAACAAAGCTTCTTACACTGAGAGAAGGTTTATTGGTATGTTCAGAGTTGTAAGTTAGCTGAGATACGTAATCACCAACATAGCTCTTTCCTGTTATAAAAAAATTCTTGGGGTTTTGTATGAGGAAATCTTTCTAACCAGTTCGTGACGAAAGTATAGAAGTCTATAGCTGTGCGCTGTTGATAGTTATGTAATCAGATGATGCATTTGAATATGAAAAGCCCACTTCAGCAGGGGACTCCAAGAAGCGTACTTGGCCACCGTCAATTTATGGGGGCTTTAGCTTCAGTGGGTAGTTTTGTGTTTAACTGGAAGGAGCGGGTGATTGTGCTCACCATTGTTCCATGCATAGTCATTTCGGTAGTCTCTCCTTCACTGTTGACTTGAAAAGGTCCAAGTTCTTCCATGGCTCCATATCCAAGGGATGAGCATCCTGGCCCCTGCAGAGCGTAGACACGTGCATGAATTTTTTTACCTTTTCTTTCTTTCTTTATATTTTTCTATGCGAACAAAAGATAAGTAAAGGGCCATGCGAGGAGTTAGGAAATGATGGGAGGGATGGGTTGTAATAACGTCTGTCTTGGTAAGTGAAATCTTCTTGGCCGTGAATATAACAAATGAAAATAATGTTGAGCCAGAGGATCAGAGGTTTGCTGGAAGATTTCTGAGGAGACTCGGGAAAAGTAATAAAATAATGTGCCCTTCATGCCAGTTTTTGGATCAACCGTCACATAGTGGTCAAAATCGATTCATTAAGGCTGTTACTGCCCTCAGTTATATTATCTACGTTTCGGGTTTATTTATTTGCTACAGATTTTGAGTATATATTATTGTAATGTAACATGGTTGTATTTTATTTCTCTATGCATACTTGTGAATAATCCAATTTGTGAGGGAACTGGAACATCAGGAAGATTCTGCACTGTTGAGAGGCCTAATTCTCCTTATGTAACCCCATCAAATAAATGTATTTCGTCCTGCCGTTCAAATCAAGTACTAAGCCTGAACTGTAGCTGTGCACATCCATACATAGGAACCATACACTTCCATTCTTGTTCCTTCTCGAACTTGGGGAACTCCAAATACTTCAGTACTCTCCACAAGACTCTCATGTCGGCTTTTCTGAATGCTAGCCTTCCTGTAAATTGCATTTCCCTTAGTAATTCAATCGTCACAATAAACTCTGACCTTCAATACAGAGTGCAAGAACTCCCTTCTGGTCAATATAAGTTCAATCAAACAACAGTCGCTACAATTGGTACCTTGATCAACCGCCAAAGATTCATGCACCAAAATTATTCTTTCTTGATGAAAACTATAGTTACTTTACAGGTACTAAATAGTGTAATTCAAGTTAAACTAACAGAAAGGGTTATGATTTATGTCTATATACAAAATCGCATGCTAAGTTATGCACATGTACTTTTTCTGAACATCTATTTCCATGTTGAACTTTCAAATGTTCGCACTGACACTCGCGCACACATCTCAATCAATTTTTCCTCTCATATAGAAATTGCATACATGAGAAAAGAAGTCATCAAATGTTGGAATAATTGTCGGAGCAACAGTTGGTAGTTGCGTGCTCGTGTTACTAATAGTTGGAGCTGGACTTTATTCTTTCTCTCATAAGAGAAAAGCAGAAAGCACGATTAGACAGAGCAATCCTTTTGGTAAGATGCACTAGAGTCTGAAGCAAAACATATTCATCTCAATTGTATGGAAGTTTTAAATGTGATTTTCATTCCTACATTTTTCTAATGTAGCTTCCTAGGGCCTCGAGAATAACAGTGGTAGCATTCTATAGTTAAAAGGAGCAAGATGGTTCATGACTAAAGAGATAAATAAATACTCAAATAGTTTTTCAGGCGGCAACATCATCGGATCTGGAAACTATGGGCAGGTAAGGCATCTTCTCTTTTTTTTTCTTTTCTTTAACTGGAATGTATATGCATGTGAATTCCTACCACCTAATTGTCAACTAAGCTTCAAAACATGTGATATAAACATATAACTCAGTTTTGATGTTTGTAGCATGTACTTGTATGAAGTTACTTTTGATTTTTGAACTCGACACTAGATCGAACAGATAAACCTCTTATGCTTTTGGAATAACACTTCCTCCAAATTTCACACTTACCTAAGTGATACTCCCTCCATTCCGTAAAGAGTCTCCATTTGAAAGTAAAACTTTTTAAGAAAATGACAATTTTAGTAGTCTATTAGTAATAAAATGACATTTTAATGTCTTATTTTTTTAAAGTGGACTCTTTAAGTGAAATATCTCAAAATGGAATAGTGGACTCTTTGCCCGGAACGGAGGTAATACATTTGATCTTATTGCTGCCCAACCATATGTTCTATGTTGATCTCCATTAATAGATTGTTGAAATGGAAAGGATGAGGAGTTGGTGATATTTTGTTAAGACAGATCTTTACCCGACCAAATTGTCGAAATTGTAATTACTTCTATTGATAATTTTGTTATACCAGGAGCATATATATTCACTATCATAATTCTTGGGGAATTAACTGCTACACAAAATTGTTTTTGCCTAAACTAAGCCAATTTTTTTTACTCATAGCCCCCTTAATCGAGATGTCATATCAATGAACAAGTCCTTTCTACAAGGAATGGTTAGACCACCCATTGGATGGTCAAATCCAATTATTTTCCGCTTGACCTAGAAGTTCCTGAAACAAAGGTTTGCTCAAGATTGATCTGCAATATTCTTCGATTGCCTATTTATCTTTAATTTGTCGTTCAATAAGATCTTTTTTTTTTGGATCTTGACAAGTGCAAGTTTGCATGTGCATTATGGAGCTGATTACACTTTCTATCTGAACTTATGAAACTGTGGTGATCCTTCGCCTTTTCCCCTATATTGTTTGAGAACCCAAACCACTGCAAGTGGTTCCCCATCCAACTTCTATATTCATCATCCACTGGGCACTTTCCCCTTACCAAACACTGATGGAAAGAGTGGAAAAATGAGTAGATTTTCGACAATACCACCCACACCGATTCATTTCAAGACATTGGTTTCGAAGAATTGTCGAGTCCCGATGATCCTTGAATTCTTTGAAAGATGCATTTTTTAAAAGTTATGTCATGATGTTAGTAATTTAGATTGGTTAGCTTTAAAATTGAAACACAACTCATTGAGAGAACCCGATTGGCCTTTTTGTAAGGGTTTCATCCAAATGTAAATTCATGAATTCTGCTCAAAAACCAGCTCTCCCCATCATGTGGTCAACTCATGTTGCTTCAAGAGTCAACTCATGGCAATAAAGACCCTCATCTAAGATATTTACTTATATTATGTAGAATAAAGAGCTTAAAATTGTCGGTTATTAAACTAAACTTTGTTATTCCTTTGGTTGTTACTACTAGCTCATTCTTTTACCAACTTTTTCTGTATTTCATTTTCGAAACATATGAACTGAATCTAGGCTAGGATTGATCAGTTGGCGTGTGATTCACATTTATTGGAATCTTTCTCTTCTTTGACAAAAGCCTTATTGCAATGTGAATAATGGAAAAATTAATGGTTCTCTCCCTCTCTTCTTTATCTATAACTATATACATAAAAAATGGCCTTCATAACTTAGGGTTTTATTATTGTTTATTATTATTATTATGGCCCATTGTTATGATTACTACCTTCTCTTATCATAATTAATGAACAAAATCAAAAGGGGAGTAGTGGTGGCAGTTGTTTCATACTATTAACCATGGACAGCGGCTGGTGGGAGAAACGGTTGGCAAAAATAACGGCAAATTGTGGAACTATAAAAAAGGCAGGCAAATTGATGGGACTGTTCCTTGATTGTTTCTATATTTTGCTACACGGCGGAGTCGAGGCAACAGGGTAGAGTCAGGGCAAAGCATTGGAGTTCCAAGGTAAACTTAACCAAATTTTCTTTGAATGAAATACAATGACCTATGTCCCCTTTCCCTTTTACTTGAGTCCTGATGTGAGTTCTGTATAAGTCACGCATTGAGAGGCTATACTTTTTCAATCCAAATAAGAACCAGAATTTTATTGCTAGGAATGAAATCAGTTATTGTTAATAAAACAATAGAACCTTATTGTTTGAATCAGAACCTTATCCAGGTCACTCATATTCTTGTTGATAATCTGTTTGAACTTCAATTTCAATCCTCCATTCAAATCTTTGAAAAATATATTATAAAATACTATTTTTAATGTTCAGTTCTCCAAGTTATTTTCACACACTTTTCAATTGTTCTATCCCTGCTAAATCTTCCAGACCCAACAATGTTAAATGTAATTATATAACTTGTCATGTGATATTGGCTATTACTTTGACTCACTAACATATTTCTGATTGGCAGTGAACTACAACCTCCTTGATAATTTCCTCTTTGTTTCATTTTGCAGAAATACTTGCATGATTCTTATTTCTTCCCTCCAATGTATGTATTACTGAATTTTATCTCTTATAAACAACTTTTCTTACTCTCCTCCATTCAACCTATAGACTTCCACTCAATTTGTTTTGTGGTTATCCAACAAAGAAAGTTCCGATAAGAAAACTCAGCATACAGTTTCATCATTTACCCTCATAGAAATTGTTGTTTTTAAACGACTACTTCGAAGCCAAGGTTATATTTTATTTTCAGTTTATGAATGTGTATGCAAGTCGTAATGTGCAAACTTGTTGTTTTAGGTAATCCATGTCAGTTGTCACCGGCTTAACACCACACTTATGTTGATTAAAGTTTTCATATAACTTCAACAATAAAAAGAAAAAAAACTGAGCAAAAAAGACATGCATATGCACATGTGCGGGTAATGAGATATACTCAAATTTCAAATTATTGAGTAGCTAATAGTAAGAGAAGTTCTTTTAATCCAAAATTCGCTCTATTTTTAGGAATGTGATGGCTCTCTACTACTAGCATATCTAATTCTTCAATATGACTTCTTGATTTCAGCTAGCTTGAAATCCTTTGTTGATCTATTTGTATTATTTACTTTTTTTCCAATGTTGTCGTTTACTAATGTGATTGTAAGTTAGGATATTACAAAAGGAATAAAAGAGAGAAATGCATTGATTGCTAAATAAACAAGGTCAGTGAGGTAGTCTTGTGTAATTCATATTCTCTATTGTTACCTTGCACAAAGTGTTAATTTTATCTATGGCAACTAGAAGAATGTTATGATAGAAAATGATATAAAATTATGTGAACTCGATTTATGCAAAAGGTCATTTGTGTAACTTGCTAATATCTTTTTTTTCTCTCCTTTATGCAAATAATAGGAAGCTCCATATCCTTTTTCTCACCTTTATGCAAATTATAGGATCCATCATAATGAATTGTCATTTTTTAAGAGTCAAATTGATGAGATCTTCAATAAGAAAACTAAGTGTTAAATATGTAATGTCTCTGTATTTACACTCACATACACACATATAGTTGCATATATTATGCTAAAACATATTGACATACTTGAGAGTTTTGTTTAGCATTATTTTGCCATAACTAATATTTCATTAGATTGTAGCAGGAAAAATACGTATTGCAAAAACGAGTTCAGCCAGTTTTCTTAGTTATATAACGTTATCATGTGACAATGCTGACAATTTTTTAATATGGTTTAGTCATATTTGTTCCAATTACTATTGTTACGTTTGCTATGTTTCTTTAGATTGATTTATTCTCATTCATAACGCAGAACAAACAACATCAGAATATGTTGATTGAATCACCTATTCAAGTATGGCACCTACAAATAAATCAAAAGACATTCACTACACGATTAAGAGCTTTGCGAGTAGGGTTAGAAACAATATGTGCACCAAGCCTCTCTTTCAAAATTCGAAAGATAATAATTATTGATGACAAAGTAAGTGTTAAATATCTTGATTGTACTAAATATGAGATAATATATTAAAGGGTGTTCAAATTGGTATCATAATTTTCAACAAAAACATCAATCACTTCACCAAAACTTTTGTAGCCAACAAAACATATCAAATCTCTAACGGTAACGTGAAAAAGATCAATCCAATGTTTCTGAATGTACGTACATCCCGATCGGCGAAAACATTAGATATAATTTCATGGACATCAAAGACATTCAAGATCAACCTCATTGGGATGATGACATAGGTAATTAAATTGAGTTCCCCATAACAACTATTGACTTATAGACATGTTTTCCAACAATATCTCATTGTTGTTTTATAAGTGCAAATTTTTGCGCCATTGTCACCAAAGTGAAAGATTGCCGAACCATTGAGAGCTCAAGAAGAGCGTGAAAAACTTTAAGGGAAATAACAATAATAAACAATGAATAAGACCAATAAAATACTTATGATCTTTTTATGTTCTTTTCCAGAAAATTGATAAATTGTTGTTTTATAAAAAAAACGTGAAGCAAGTATGAAACTCATTCAACATAGAGATCATATAATTGGTTTAACTTATAATAATAAAAAAACATATTTTATATCATTACTTGGTTATCGTAGAGTAAACTATGCAGGTACCAATCAATACTTATCAGTCTTTGGGAAGATTTAGCGGCAAATGAAGGCAGTGAATTGTAAGAAATCGTTACTTAATATCCAATCATTGCCATCACAAGGGTGACAACAACGAAATATCTAGGTGAATGTCTATCAGATATCATTTGGTAAATTATTATTATTAATCTTGCAGGTGAAATACAATTGCAAACAACAGCTACATCAATTCTACATATAGCACCAAAAGGCACAAACATGGAGAATTTACACCAAATGTATATTTAAAATAAAATTAAAAAATTCTGAAATATTATACAATCTTTTTTTTATTTAATATGTTTACTTTCTCTAGATTTGAAAAACTATTCCTACCTTAGATTTGTATGCATTTGATCATTGGACAATCTTTTTTTTATTTAATATGTTTACTTTCTTTAGATTTGAATAATTGTAAGTTAGTGCTCTTACCTTTAACTTAATCAAAAAAAAATTAACAACAAATGCAATAGACTCGTGTTTTAATCAAGACAACACGTGCAACGCACGTGCCTTTTACTAGTTTTTATAAATGTATTTGTAACTCCAGGAAGGAGGCTGTTGTAAGTTTGTAATAATTTCCTTATATGTATGCAAATATATATATATATATATATATATATATATATATATATATATATATATATATATATTTAATGTTTTATTTCAACTTTTAAATAAATATAAAAAAATCATATTCAACCGAAAAACTATTTTGAGACCGAAAGGACGAGTTAGGTGCCTAACACCTTCCCACCTCGTAACTTAGCCTCCAAAATCTTTACAAATCTAGTTACTTTTTGGTTTTTCTTTGTTTTCCTTAAAATAAAGATGACGACTCTGTTGATCACATTTTGAGTCCACAATTGAGGTCAAGCGTATTCCACGCACTTTAAAAGGTTTTGAAACCACCCGCTTTTTCATCAGCGGGGGAAAGGTTGAAATCAGAGCACTCACAGGGGGGTTTAATCAGAACAGGGGGGAGGGTTTATTTAGAAAAAAGCATTCTATAACCATGAACTTCTTCGGACGATCCTCTAGTCTGTGGAGTCTACTTTGTAAGAAAATGGAGGAGCATGAAACTCACTTTGCTGGCATGTCCTGCATAAATACCGTGGTTACATTGAGTGGAATTTGTTACGCGTGGAGTTTTCTGGCGAAAAATCGTCTAGACTAGACGATCGATATTATTAGAAGGAGGCTGGGCATGGAGATGAATTCGTCTGAGCCTAACTAAGTATGTAGTTGTTTCAGTGGCCGAAAAGAAAAATCAGGCAAGAACTTATGCGGGCGAGCAACTCCTTTTAATTATGCTGAATGAGAAGGGAATTAAAATAGATTCAGAGCTTATAAGCAGTATTGAAGATATACCTGACGTGTACCACATAGAAATTTCACAAGTTATGGGCGAATTCGCAAATATACAGCAGTGTTTGAAGAAGCTTAGGGAATGTGTGAAAGACAAGGTTAAGCAGCCCGCGGTGGTTCTGAAGCCGGCGGTTCCCGGAGAAAAGATGAAGTAAAGGTAAATTTCATTGCTATTAAGTGAATAGTCTTATGGATTTTGCTTGATTTTGACTGAGGAACGACTTATTGTTAGTCACAGATCGATGAATGGTATATTGCAATTTCGTTTGATCCTTTTATTAGTGTAATTGTTTGTTGAATTTATGAATTCCCCCTCACTTCCAATTACTACCATGTACCATGATATAAGTTAAACAGATATAGGGGAAGCTGTGGAACTCAGAAATTCAACAAACAATTACACTAATAAAAGGATCAAACGAAATTGCAATAAACCATTCATCAGTCTACGACTAACAATAAGCCATTCCTCAGTCAAAATTAGAGATGACAATTTTTGTCCGCGCCCATTTACCCGTTCTGACCGTCCAATAAATAATGGGTATGGACACACCTAAAATTTTAAGTAGGCACAAATGGGCATGCCCACTTAGGCACCCATACTAAAACTCATTCTCTTGTTCTTCTAATTTTGTTTTATTAATTACATAGATAATTATAAAATATTTAAGATTAATATGACGTTTAACATAATTAATATATTTATATTGTAAACCCACCCTTCCAACCGTCACCCTCCTCTTCCAAGTGTCCCCTCCATATATATATATATATATATATATATATATATATATATATATATATATATATATATTATACACCCGCCCTTCCAAGCGTCGTCCTCCCCCACCCCTAAATTGCAAAGCAAAGCATGGAATGTCGTTTTATGACTCTATACCCTTAAATGAAACCCATCATCACTCTCAAATTGCTCCATTTCTATGACTCTGTAAATATCCGTCTCTATTACACTATAAATGGATTCATAGTGGTTTTGTGAGCAGTGCAACATGCGACATTCTTATTTGCTCGAACCTTCCCATATAGATTTGTACATGTAGCTTAGTTAGCTTGTTCTGTTTTTTGTCAAGTTTACACTCGTGTGTTTATCTATTGAGCTTTAGCGAAATTAAAAATCTAACCACAAAATAGAAGATTGAATTGAGGGTTACAACGACAAAAATACATAATTGACACAAGAGATGAGCAAACATACATATTTATTTTTCCTTTTTTTTTTTGTGAAATTAATGTTTTTTTTTCTTTTTGCGTATTTTTGGTTAAAGAATGAAGTTTTTTAATTATTGTATTTATTTTATAATTTTGTGTTAATGAATAGATGGGCACCCATGCCCATTTATTGTCCGTCCATATACACCCATGATATTAAATGGGTACTTACTCGTCCATCCATTTAAACTCATTGCTCATATGAGCATCACCCATGTCCGCCCATACCCACCCGTTTGTTAACTATAGTCAAAATCAATCAACATCCAAAATACATCCATATTCACTGATAGATGTGTTAAAATGAATGTTATGGATAAATAGATAAATAGCTTATTATCCATGGATAACCATGGATAATGACCTATGGATAATAAACATGAATAATGATCTATTATTCATTTATCCATAACACTACCCCCTATTAAGTGACTATTCACTTTAATAGTACCTTTACTTCATCTTTTCTCCCGGAACCGCCGGCTTCAGAACCGCCGCGGGCTGCTTAACCTTGTCTTTCACGCATTCCCTAAGCTTCTTCAAACGTTGTTGTCTATTTCTGAATTCGCCCATAAGTCATAATTTGTGAAACTGAAATTTCTCTGTGGTACACGTGTTGTACATCTTCAATACTGATTATACTAATCCTATTTCGATTCCCTTCTCATTCAGCAGCATCAGAAGTTGTTCACCCGCATAAGTTCTGGCCCTAATTTTCTTTTCGGCCACTGAAACAGTTACATATTCAGCCTCACCTCCATGCCTTGCCTCCTTCTAGAAAACTCTCCGCGTAATAAATTCCATTGAATGTAACCACGGTGTTTATGCGGGACATGCCAGCAAGGTTAGTTTCATGCTCCTCCATTTTCTTACACAGTAGACTCCACAGACGAGAGAATCGTTCGAAGAATTCATGGTTATAGAATGCTTTTTTCTGAATAAACCCTCCCTCCCACCTCTTCTCTGATTAAACCCCCCTTTCTGAAAACCCTCTTTTTGAAAAGTGAAAACACACTCCCTCTCTGAAAACCTCCTATTGTAGTATTGTGAGAAGACCCAACCCGTGAAATCTATCTAAATGTCCCAAAAACTTGGGCTGAAAAACACTGAGCCAAGTTTTAAATTAGATCAAAATTTGAAGGAATAATTGCGGGCGGTATCATATCTTAGAATTGTAACAGCTCAAGTACCTTGTTTTTGTTTTAAACCGCAAAAATTCATTGTCATTAATTTTTTCCAAATATGCCCACCGCACCAAGCACCGCCCCCTCAACCCCCACAATCGGACCACGCAGGTCGATCCCCGTTTCGTTACGTAACAATGGTAATTTTCGAATCCCATGCGTTTGCCGGAGCTGTTGAATGAGACGGTGGCATTTTTGGAACATTATTTCGAAAAATGGAGTTTTGAGATTGAAAAAAAGAATTGTGAACTTTTGCGGTTACAAACTTTAAAAAAGGGACGGGCAAAATTTTACCCTATAAATTATGTAGGATCCTATCACTCATTTTTCCTGTTTTTCATTTTTATTGATTGAAATTGCCTTCACTAGTCGATCCCTCATAATCTTAGGTTTTGGATTGGATCAGGGGGCAACTGCTTCTTTGAATTCCACCAAATACAGATACGTTGAGAAGCTTAAGATTTGGCCTCTTACATGAGTGTAGAGATCAGAGAGGCCCATAAGGAAGTGTGTGAACTTGGTGATATGATCATATTCTTCCTGAAGCTTAGCTGCTCCACAGGAGCAATTGGAAGCACACTTGGGTAGTTGAGAGAGAATGGAGAGCTCATCCCACAACCCTCTGAATTTTGTGAAGTAAGCATTAATGGTTAGACCACCTTGAATAATGGTTTTTCTTACCTGATTTTTTTTTGGGGCATCACTTTGAGTATATCTGGTGATGATGACCTCCCAGATCTCATAGGCTGTGGGAAAATAAAAAACACTCTGATCTGAGTATTGACAGAGTTGAGCAGCCAGGAGACTATCATACTGTTGCATCTATCCCAGGCATAGATGTATTTGGATTGAGGAGAAGGCCTGGAATTGGTTCCATTGACCATCCAGTTGTGATGTTTTCTTTTTCTTGAAGTCAGGAATTGGAGTTGGAGGGATCAATAGGGTTTTCTTTCTGTGTTTCAGTCAGGATGGAGGTGTCTGAAGGAAAAGACACAGATACGTGGAGAAGCAGTTCTTGAGAGAGAAAAGAAAAGGGTACACAGACAAAGAAAACCTTCTTCAAGCAGAAACAAGGAGGGACAGTTTTGAAGGCTTTGATACCATGTTAATTTGAGATTTGGTATGCGGAATTGAAGTATTACGATATATTATGAATGTCGTAAATTACATGGGAGATTGAGAGTGTGTAAATAGGTTACAGAGAGGAGATGTAGAACGAACAGGAATCCTAATCCTATTCAAAGAGGATTATAACTAACATAACTAACTAGATTCTTTAGCAGTGACCCTCCTAGTTTAGTGTAATAGCAGTTGAGTCCCTTAATGTTTGTCCAGCTTGAATTGGATCCTTTGTAGTCTGATTCTCATCATGTATACTATATATATGTATAATAATAAATACATTTGAATCGAATCGGGTTTTCAACGGATCAAATATAGGTAATCCATATTTGATCTGCTAAACAACTAAGATCATTTATTTATACGTTTCCAACAATTCATATTGCAGCTAGCCTATGTAAGTATGCAACTAAGATCATTTAACTATCAGTACCCATGCAAGTATGCAACTGTTGTGTCAATGTAAAGTTAGAAACTGTGAGCATTGGCTAGGCCAAAGTAGCTTTGGGCAGCCTGCTCAACATCAGCAAGCCCAGCAACCCAAGCCGGCCACATTCGAATCCCCCATCAACTTGCATTTCGAAATTACTCAAGGGGTTTAATCCCCTTAATAATTAGACTTTTAAATGTGGACTCTTTGGTTGGAACAGATGAGTATTTCTATTGCCTGAAAAGTTGTAAGCTATTTGTGAAAGGGGAAAACCCATTTTCAGAATTTAGTTTTTTGGGGGGTGGACTTAATCACTTAACTATATTTATATACTAGTTGATATTTGGAAATCTGAGCCTAGGCTATAAACAGCCCTGTATATTGCTAGTGCTGCTCAATGTGCAATTAAATTGCACAGTTTTGCTATCTCCTTTGTTTTTCTTGCGCTAACTTCTGTTTTGCAGGCTGGTTATTTTTGGAGACTGAATTGTTTGAACATAACTCATGTTTGTTTGGTAAGTGGTCAGGATTCAGGAAACACAACTCAACTGGTAAGTGGTCAGGAAAAACAACAGAACCAAGTTATGTTGTGGACGACAAGTAGGAAGTATCTCAAAGGCATGCTAATGCCTCCAATTCGGCAGCAAATTCACTCAATTCCTCCAATTTATCTTTTGTTTGGGATTTGCAGGGACATCTTCGGTGGTTACTCTCCCCTTTAGAATACTTCTTAATGGGATCGGAGATAGGCTGTTCGTGGTCGTAATAGTGGTGGTGAGATTATGTCCATTGGTTGATGTACTATGTGTACTCGGTAGTGATAACTGATAAGGGTGTTTAGAGGTCCTCTAGGTCGCTTGTGGTTGGCGATTTCCTGTAGCACTTGTTAAGGGAGGAAGATTATATATTCATATTCAACTCTACAATCACTTTGAACTCCTCTTTCTTTTTAGAGCATCACCCTAAGACGTACATTTGCTTTAAAAAAAACACTTTTTTTAATGATTCTGTGTATATCACGTGTTAACCAATTCTTTTCACATTCTCGATAAGGATATCAATTTTTTACATAATAAATTTGGAATTCCACCCAACCTCACTATGATGAGGCATTGAACCTCGTCTGCCACCGTGGAATCTTCCACTTCCTTTGTGTCCTCCGACTTCACCCACAGTTCTTCTGCCCCCACCTGCTTTCTTGTTTACGAGCGCTCCTCACCACCGGACTCCGTCACCTGCTTCAAATGCTACTCATCCTCCCACCCCATCCCCTCCCAAAACCCCATACATTTGCCCTTCTTGCGTCAACCCTAATATCCCAATTTTTAGTCTGAAAAAGATCAGGGGCAAAGGTTGTGAGACTGAAATTTGTAAGGTGATCGATAAGAAGGGGGCTAAAATTTTGCTTGCGGCAGCGAGGATAGCCTTGATTACCATGAATAAGGCAGCAGTGGCAGCAAGGGCGGAGGCAGAGAGGAGGGCAAAGGAGGCAGCTTTTACTAAAAAGAGAGCAATGGAAGCATTGGAGAATCTTGTTTATTCCATGGCTAAAGAGAAGAAGAATCGGAATGCTGGTATCACTAGCAGTCTTTACTTTGGTTAGGGGGAGCCTCGGGTTGATGGTCGAAGTGCTGTGGACAGGGTAGATCGTTCTAGTGAGGTTTTGGCTGCTTTGAATGCTGTGGAGTTGAAAGAGAGAGTAAGTTTGCGAGTGCCCAAGATTGAAACTGCTGTTTCTGAAGTCGTTAGTGGTAGCTTGGCAGTGGCAATGAGGTCCATGATAGTAATGAAAATGAAGAGTCTGCAAATTTGGGTAATTTAGATGAGAGTGAGAACGTTGAGGGGGAGAAATCAAGCAGCACATTGCTTTTGGCTCCATTAGTAGATCAAGCAGCACATTGTTTCTTGGCATGAGTACAATTTCACAGATACTAAGAATTTGTAACATTGTTTCTTGGGACGAGTACATTTACATGCGGCTTAGCCGCTTAGGCACCCTGCAATTGGTAGATTCTGTCTGATATATAAAGGTGGCAAATAAGGGGGTATGAACAGGCCCAAATGAGCGGCGAGCTAAAATAGGCGAACGAATAAATGTTCATTTAATTACATGAACATATATGAACGAGCACTAAATGAGCATGTACGCCCATACTCATTAACATGCAATTATCAAATAACTATAAAAATTACAAAAAAATCATTTTCTTCTACAAAAATCACAACATTCCTCAAAAATCAGTGTACTTACTACCAGCACCTATGCAAACTCCTCTCCATCAACACATCTTAAGAAAATTATGAGCAGATGAGCATCTCTTACAAAATTATGGAAATTACGAAAACAATATATCATCCTATGGAAAATTTTGAATATGTAAAATTGCACACAAGAACAAAAAATATGTGACATAGAGCAGCTCTTACAAAATTATGGAAATTATGACTGCATCTGTGTTAATGGCAAAAACAACATACAGAAGTTCTAACTTATGTATCAAAGTAATGAATATCTTGGTTCAAGGCTGCTTTTAAGTACTTGATCCTCGTTTTAGAAGTTGTCTCTCTTCTGTCCACATCCTACAAGATATCTCTGCAAGTCCCAATTCATTTTTCAGCCCCATTCCAGTAAAAAATAAAAATAAACAAAAGCCATATTGGCCACTTAGGGCATTTTAGGGATTGGCCAACCCTACAGAAGTTGAGGGACTCTAGCAGAGTGAGAAATCCAACTTCCACAGTCGATGAAATGCCTTTCACAAACATGTCACCGCCCAAATCTATCCTCCCATCGAACACATTAGCAACGGCCCTCCCAAAAAGCAGTAAATTTACAATTTCCTGTTCAATGGCAATCAAGGTCAGGACAAAATCCTGCTATTTAAAGCCAAGCAAATATACAAAACATGCTAGCATATTAAAAAAAAAACAACTCAAATAAAAATAAGACATGGAGTTTCAGTAGGTCTCTGAATACCTGCAATGCATGCCCAAATGGAGCTGTAACTAGAGGTTGACTTGGGTCATCCCTGTCAGATTCGACATTTTCCTAAGAAGCGAACGACAAGAAGCATTAGCATTTGGGAGCAACTGAATATCTACTTCATGGATGCATGTGTGGGTCCCATCACCACAAAATATGAGCGTTCCTATATGCAATCTTGAAAAAGATACTATATGATAAATGAAAAGGTAATATCTAAAGGTTCTCTTGATCAGTGATAAGTGAGAACATCCAGCATCTCCTAATCCTTCTTTTCAAGCCACTCCAATGCCCTTCGTCTAATAACAATCAATTTACATTTCAGGTCTCATTTCATGGGTTAGATTCAACTAGGTATGATTCAAAGAGGTTCCTACTCTGCAACTCTCCAACAGCTTGTTACCAGCTTTCAGGGAAGATCCAATGTTCCAGCTCGAAATTTACCACAAACATGTACTACGAAAAACCTGGATCAAGTTGTCAGTTTCAAAGCAGCTTGTTTACCATTCTACATAGAAGACAACCTTCACTGGTCTGCAGAGACGAATGAGAAGTGCCTAACAGAGACGAGCTAAAATATATTCTAGTGAATTGATGTCAACGAAAAATCCCTAACACTATAATATGCCTACTTCGTTCAATGGCCGAGTTGCTTTAAAAATTAAAATATGCACCTTAAGGATCAGTCTGATAACTAATATCCAGGAAAAGTTATGCAGTTAATGTAATTTCCATGTATCTCTAGATGATAATATCTCTCGAACTGACTCATCACTGCTTATGGATCATTACAAGTGATCAACTTGGGATGCAAAAGGGGAAAAGACAGTTATTTGAGCAAAAATACTGCATCAAACCATCATTGGGTTGCAAAACCATTATAAGCAATTAACAATCAGAAAACTGTACCATCAGTTTATAAGCAATTATACCTTTGATTTGTTTTCTTTGCCTTGATATCTCTCAAAGGCGAAATTTCCCGGTAATACTAACCTGGAAACAGTCAGCAAACTGTCATGTGCTAAAAGAACAGAATTAAAAAACTGAGAAGAAGATGACTAATGAGAAGAGAGAACCAAATTAACTATACCTAATCATCAACAATAGTCAAGGAATCAATATGATCAATTATGGGTGCAAAATCTACACACATATCTTCCTCTTCATCGTCCGAGTCTACGATATCCACATTTAACAATCATTAGTATGCACAATTAGATACAAAAAGGTAATCAAACAATTAAAATCAAATGCATAATAGTAAATAATTTTACCACTCATCTTGTATAACCAATCCCGCGTGCATAGCAAAGCCTCAACATTCTTTGGCAAAAGCGAAGTGCAATATTTTCCAAGAATACGCCCTCCAATGCTAAATGCATATTTGGAAGCAACACTAGTGATCGGAATGCTCAAAATATCACGCGCCATTAATGAAAGATTGGGATACCGAATCCTATTTGCCTTCCAATAACTTAAAACATCTATAGGTTGTTTGTGATCAAGTCTTTTCTCTTCCAAGTATAACTCTAATTGAGATTTGTTCCTATTCAACTCATAGTGCTCACTTTCAAACCAATCAAATTCATCCATTTCACCAGCTACATCACCATTGCCCCCGTCAAAAGAAGATGCACAATTAGTAGGTGAGAGACGCATGTAGTCACGAAAGATCAAATCCAACTTCTCACGCAAATTTTTGGTCTTTCCTAAATACGTGATAGGATATATCTTTTTGAATGAGTACTCCACATATTGCATCTTATAACGAGGACCCAATACGATCGCCATTGATAACACCACACTATAACAACCCCAATACTTTTCAAACTTTGATTTCATCGCCTTGGCCATTTCACTAAAATCTTTATCTTCATTGTTCATTTCCTCTAGTATAAGTGAATGAATCTTCCACACCCCATGAAAATACAAATTTACGGTCACATAATGAGATCCCGAGAAAAGTGTGGTGATATCGTAAAAAGGTTACAATATATCTTTTTGAATGAGTACTCCACATATTGCATCTTAAAACGAGGATCCAATACGACTGCCATTGATAACACCACACTATAACAATCCCAATACTTTTCAAACTTTGATTTCATCGCCTTGGCCATTTCACTAAAATCTTTATCTTCATTGTTCATCTCCTCTAGTATAAGTGAATGAATCTTCCACACCCCATGAAAATACAAATTTGCGATCACATAATGAGATCCCAAGAAAAGTGTGGTGATATCGTAAAAAGGTTGCAAAAATCTAGCAATACGCTCAATTTTATTCCACTCCTCATCAGAAGGACAACACTTATATTGTGTGTCAACCAATTTCAATTCATAATTAGCAAGGCGATATGCAAGTGCACTATCAAGCATGAAATAAGTTGAGTTCCACCTTGTGACCACATCTTGTCGCACTAACTTCTTGCACTCCAAAGATTGTTGAACAATACAACGAGCAAATTTGATCTTTCTCGCCTCTGAACCCTGGACATATTTCACACTTTCTCTAACCATATAAATGCATCCTTCTATGACTTTCAACCCAGCTTGTACAATCAAGTTAAGTACGTGTGCACCACAACGTACATGAAAGAACTCGTCATCACACACTAGTGAACCAGTCAAATGCATATGGCTCTTCAAAAGACCAACCAAGCCATCATTATAGGAAGCATTGTCCAAAGTTAATGAAAAAATTTTCTTTTCAATGCCCCAATCTTTCAATAAAAGAATAACTCTTTCGGCCAAAATCGGACCATTGTGTGGAGGAGGCACGTGACGAAAATTCAAAATCTTCTTTTGCAAGACCCAATCTTCATCTACATAGTGAGCTGTAAGAACCAAGTAGCCATCTGTTGTAATTGAAGACCATAGATCTGAAGTAAGACATATCCTACCCTTTACACCCTCAAGGGTATTTTTCAGATTCTCCTTGGTATTTGCAAACTTCTTTAAAACGCATGTTTTCACAGTGTTCCTTGAAAGGTGTTGAACTTCTGAGCGTAAATAGCTATGCAAGTCATGATTCCCTTCATGTTCCGCATAGCTAAAGGGGTAATTATGTTTGATAATTGTTGTGCAAAGCTTCTCACGAAATATTTCTTGATCAAGACGTCGAAGAGGTATATTTCCAGAATTCCATTCGCCATTAGGACAAATATCCAACTGACGTAATAGATTCTTTGTCCCAGAATTCCTTTCAGCAGTAAATATTACTTTGCATTGCTTGCATTTTGCCTTTTGTACCCCATTACTATCCACCCCTATCCGTTCAAACACAGTCCACGCTATTGAAGTCGTCCCCTTAGGAGCCCTAGCACGTTTTGAACTAGTTGAGCATTGATCAACTTCCACCTCCGTATATTGAAAATCAGAGTCATGCCCCATCTCCATCTGAAACTTAAACAATGATGCTCAAATCAATGCAGTCAACCAAGAACATACAACTTTGTAATGTACCACTATAAAACTAACTAAATTAAAAAAATAAAAACAAATAAATTTATGAACAAACTTCATAAGAAGTTAGAAGCTGTCTGCATTTTTCATAGTAGTGATCATCTAACCTCAGTTGATTTGAATCTCAATTTAAAAAATGAATGTGCAGCAATACTTGCATCATATACATAAAGGGAAAAATTAACTATCAGATCTTTAAGAAGTCATTCTCAAAACTCACCGGTTTATGAATGTCTTTGCATAATGACACCCCCAACATTGAAATCACTTTTCATCAACCAAAAGACAAGCAGACGTTAAATAAAATTAATGTCAAATCCTACACAACACAATAATTTTAAAAAATGGTTCAGATATGATATAGAAGCACCATAATATGAGAAAAGAAATCAATCACATACTGAAATCATCAGACAGTACAATCTAAACTTTTGTTTTCATGGTTACATTTGATAATTAAACAACTAGCAAAAGAAATGTCACTTATGAAGAAATGACTCCAACAACACAGTTAACTAATCAAATAACACAGCATTCTAAGTTCACCCCAGGCCCCAACCCCCTGACTCCACCCCCACACCCACATTTCATGCCTAAAATAGAATCAGCTACCCCTTCAGCTTATGTAGTCTTGCTTGCCCCAAACTTTAGCCAACCAAGCTGTATCCAAATCAAGTTCACTATTTCTGTTCTCAGTCAATTAAACAAAACAAGCTTCATAATTCCAAAATCAAATGTTTCTTTTTCTTTTTTCCACAACTTCAACTCAATTTACTAAAGACTTCAATCTGAAACTGTTTCTTCTAAACTGAAACTGTTTCTTCTAATCTGAAAGCACTTGGTTTAACTGACTGACATTCCACAAAAACTCAAGAACATATGTCTCAGACAGCCTCTCCCATTTCCTGTTAAATCAAGGGTTTCCTTTCTTGACCTGGAGAATGGTAAGCTTTCTGCCTCATCTTCGATTTGAACGTACAAAAACTACTAGGGATAGAGATCGAGATCTCATGTTAGATAATTTTCAAAAATCAAATAAATTTAATCGAAAGAAACTCAAAATTACTTTAAAAAGTCTAAATGCAGCAATTATATATTTATTAACATATCGATTTGTAATTGTTAAGTTGGAGAATTCAAAAAAACGAAAACAGATATGTCTAAATTACTTGTGTGTGTATCATGTGACTGATAAAGTCATCACGATAGTTTCTTGTTGGGTCGGGACTCAGGAATTATTTAAGATATAAACAAGTAACCAAACTGCCATCATTTTCCATAATATTAAAACTTAATCCACTGTGAAATCATATCATGAGAATGGGAAATCATTTTGCTTTACTTGCACCACCAAACTTATTTTACACACTTGAAAGACCAACCTCAAAATTAAGCACGTACAATGCCAGGCCAACCGCACTTGAAAGACGTTTGGAAAAAGATAAGAATAGTGGTGGTATTCCGTATTCTCACTGAAATTGAAAATGCAGGGTGTATGAACAGTGGTTGTTTACCACCTAACATTTCTAGTGAACTCTGCTTGTCATATATGGGGAAACAATTAGACCCTACTTGGTATGTCGTACAGTTTCTTGAAGCTGTTGGTTTGGCAACAAATGTCAAGTTACCAACTGAGGCTCATAAGCAGAGAAAGTGTTTTTCTTCTTCTTCTTCTTTCAGTTAATTGGTGATCTTGTAATCGTAGAATGGTTTTTTTGAGCTTTCATTTCATCCTTTTCTGATTTACATCGTCTCCTGGCCGGCTTCTTATCAGCCTACCAATAGCTTTAACGTTTTACTTCTACAACAAATGCCTAATTATATAGTGTTGAGTGTTGACAATTTCGTCTTGCTTAGTACCCACTCTAACAATTATTCACCTTCAGGCCCAATTACTCTCCCAATTATTCGAATTTTTCGTTCGCAACAACCAGGTTACCGGAATTGGAGAAGCTCTTTTGCTGGACTACAAATAATAATGAAAAAATTGCGGGCCGGTATAATCCAAAGTATGGCTCCTGGATACCTTCAATAAGAAACTAAATATGACCCTCCTTTCAGATTCTCCTTCAAGTCAGGTTACCGCTGACATGGTTTAAACAATGTACTACATTCCCTACTGAAAAGAATAATTTGGGTCGCTTTATTTTGCTATAAACGGGTCACAATACTGAATCATGAGCCAGAAATGGAAAGAAAATTTGTGTAGGATTATTTTCTTATTTTTTCCAGTATTAGAAAAGCTACATTGTTTCTCTTTCTTCAGTAAAACAACATCACTTTGACACCGTGATCTCTACTAGGTAGGGATTCAAAGACATAATATGGTTAAAAATACCAGACTACCAAATATTTACAGGCTTCTGAAGCTAATTATTCTTCTTCCAAAACATGAAAAACAAAGGGAAATTCATGAAAAAAGAGACGGAACAATACCTCTAGTCGCCCCAATAGAGAGTGTCGGAGGAGACGTTAATGAAGCTGCTGTAATCAATGAGATCTGTCCAGTGGGAGTTTTCAATTTCAAGCTCTAGGTCTCGAAATTTGCATAAATTGAGAGATGGCGGGTGGAGACGAGGTTGCTGGGCGATGGGGAAGGAGCGCCAACTGAGTTTGCTTGGAGACGGAGACACAGATAGATCAGAGATGGAGGCGATGCCAGATCTGGAGAGAGAGATGCCAATTATCGTGAGAGTGAGAAGTGCGAAGTGAACGTGATTGACGACGCAATTGGCGAGTTGAAAATGTGGGCACCCATCTATGCCCATATTGCGCCCATACAATTTAATGGTCTAAGTGGGCATGCCCATTTATGCCCAGATTAAAATTTAAGTGTGCCCACGCCCATATTTTAGTGGGCGGTCTAGGCGAGCATATGGACGTGGGCAGAATTTGCCACCACTACTGATATAACACTGAACGTGTCGACTCGAAATTACTCCCCGGGAGGGAAGGGGGTCCTAAAGTGCTTGTGGGAAGGCACCCCGCAAAAACCCTTTAATAACCCCTTCGGCTGAATGTTGAAGGATCGGAATCAGGAGCAAAGCATAAACAAACAAACAAATAAACAAACAAACTGCCCAGATGCTAATACAAACGGTTTCATGCAAACAAACAGCAATGGTAGGAAATAATGTTCAATTTCGTAAGATAAGATTATTAATTAATCATGGAACACAAAAACATGAACAATTAAGTGATTAAAGCAATCTCATTTGGGGAATGGGGATAGACTTGCTGCGTGCCTAATCAATATCAGACAATACACGTATACGTAGAATCTCCATTGGGATCCATCCAGGAAATACGAGAAACTAAGTGTAAGTCATGGACAGCACCGCACGCAGCGCAGACTGGTTTCTTGGACGAAAGTTTGCAATTGCAGCATGAGTAGGTGCAATTACTGGTGCTGGCATGCACGATAACATTCGACTTGGGTCCAAAGTGCTGAGGATTGAAAAATATTGGAAGGCAATCAGTTGCCACAACAACTTTGATCTCATTCTCAGCCACGCATGCCATTTGAACTACTACATTAAGGACTGGTAATGACCTATTCATGGCTGTAAGAGTATAAGTATGCCTCTTAACAAAGTCAAAGTTGTTTCTATCAATAATCTAACTAAACCATTAAAATGTGCATGTATTCTTCTTAAGAGCTAGATTCAAGGACTAACATAATTGTCCATAATCCATATGCTGAAAACTAACATAATTGCCCATAATCCATATACTGAAAAAGCCAAAATAATCAGCAACCAATGGCTAAACAGGTATCCAATTACTACCACCAGTACCATGATAGCTTCAGGGAAGCAGGGAACTCAGAAATTCAACAATTACAATTACAATTATTACTAAAAATAAGCCGTTCCTCAGTGATAAAATCAATCAAAATCCATAATAAGAATGAAATTTACCTCGGTACTTGGTCAAAATCCTTAAGGCTAATCATTTAATAGCTAGCAATGATATTTACCTTCACTTCATTTTTTCTCCGGAACCGCCGGCTTCAGATCAGCCGCGGGCTGCTTAACCTGACCTTTCATGCATTCCCTAAGACCCTTCTGTCAATTTGTGAATTCTCCCATCACTTGTAAAATTTCATTGTGGTACAGGTGCATCTTCACAGCTGATGAGCTCTGGACCTATTTGGATTCCCTTGTCATTTAGCAGCATCAGAACCAGTTATTCCCTTGCATAAGTTCTGGCCCGATTTTTCTTTTCCGCCACTGAAACAGCTACATACTCCGCCTCTGAAACAGCTACATACTCCGCCTCAGACGAACTCCCCTGCATGCCCAGCTTCCATCTAATATTATGTTTGCCAGCCTTACTTCCCTTACCTATGCGTGCGTCTCTCTCTCTCGTTAAACAAAAGAAGCCCTAGAAATCCGAAATCCTCCCGTCTCTTCTCTCTCAACATCGACTTCGACTTCGCCGCGAATCGCCAAACGTCTCCTCCGGCCACCGTTTCTCTCTCTCTCTGGCCGTAAGTCTCTCTCTCAATCTCTAGCGCTCTCTCTCTCTCTCTCTCCATCTCTCACTCTTCTGCTAGGTCACTGAAAGTCAAAAGCTGTAAGCTATTTGTAAAATCTCTCATCAGCTGCAGCCATGAGTTGTAACCCTCTTTGATTTTTATATGTCATCATCTATATATATGGATATATAGAGAGATTTTTGTGTCACCGCCACCCAAAATATCAGTTTAAGTTCCCCCCAACTTGCTGCTGCATATGGACTGTCCATCCGCCCTCAAAATCTCAAACATTAGTAGGATTTGTTTGTGGGTTTGGGTTTGGGTTTGTTTTGTTCTTTCAAACGATGATGAAAGTGAAATCCTCTGAAGAAATCGGCATTTTGCAACGCGATTTGGTAACAATCTTGTTTCCCCCCTTCAAATTCATTTATACCCACCTGGAATTCTTGCTCAATTTTGCTTGTTTGTAAGTTTCTTTTTATTGGGTTTTGATCTCTTGATTTTATTTTATATATATGTATAATTACCGCGACGACAGATCCACTTTTTTTATTTAATTTTTGAGATATTTTTTATTCCACATTTTTCAAATTGTGTGGTTATTTGTATTAACATATTATTGATTTTGCACTCCCGATCATTATCAATTCACAGAAGAGGACTTATGCCTTGGCTCTTGTTTCAGAATTTACTTTGATAAAACTTTGATGATGTGACCAATTCCTTCATCTTAATTAGAATGCGGTAGACACCCACTTGCTTGATGAAGTGTGATATTTGTTCTCTCTCTGCCCGCACACACATACACACGCACGAATACAAGTATGATGATTGTTATGTAGTTAGCTCTTGTTTTTCGGTTACTCGAAGAACACTGAATCATACGCAGCTGTTCATCTTACAATTTTCCAATTGCAAATATATGTTAGCTGACTTCTTTGCATAACAAACTTAAGCTCTCTTCATACTTTTATGGGGGGCATTGCATTTTGCAGCATTCCTCTTGATTGAGATGTCTCTTTTCAAGTTTTGTATTCTCTCTGGAGTCCCTCATCTCACTAGAATAATTCTTCAGTCACCAGTGATATGATTAATCTGTTTGAGGAAATGGTGACAAGGCCGTGGTGGTTGTTTTTGAGTGTGATGGAAGATTCTCCTTCTTCATTCTAGTGTAGCCTCATAAACATTATCTTTTCACCTATTATTATAAATTTAAACATCCCATAATAGCAGAAGTAATGTCCTAGTTGTGAAAACAGATTTTAACATTTTCTTTTGGTGTACCTCTTGTATTTTATTTTGTTAATGATGTTTGTTAAATTTTATTTTGTTAATGATGTTTGTTAAATTTTATTTTGCTAAAATTACTTAAATTTTATCTTTCAAACAATGTTTATTTTGTTTCAAACAATGTTTATTTTGTTAATGATGTTTGTTAAATTTTATTTTGTCGGGATTACGGGATTTTTAACGGGATTGGGAAGGAAATTGAAATCCCGAATTCTATCGGGACATGATCGGGATAAGGCTAATCGGGACGGGTCCCGTCCCGATTCCACCCCTAATATCATCCATCGTCTCGTCTAGAAGATTTTTCCCAAGAAACCCCCTGCGTAACAGATTCCGCCGAATGTAAACTCATCTGATTCTCACAAAATATCATATCATTATCAGGCATGAAGTAAACCCAAGAAGTGTTTAGAACTAGAAAGGAAAAATAGCAGTGCTCAATAACGATAAGATTTTTAACCAAACAGCTAAATTTAAACTACAAGGCAATATGAAATTAACATATTTTCCATTCTACAACAAAAGCTTTCCTCCCAATCAAAAGCACATCTGTGGTTCGTAGCATTTCAACCAACTATGATAAAATAAAATAAAAACAGATAACCTCAAACTCAAAATAGGAACCAATTTTTAGTTAGTTGAGTGCAGAGCATAAAACCATCAACTAAAATGATTTAGGGTCCGTTTGGATACACATAATTGGAATTGAATTTCAACATATTCGAATTCCATAGAGCTTCAATTCTATTGTTTGGCTAATCTATAGAATTCCATTAAAATTGATTTACAATTTCAATTCTATTGTTTTGATACTCATGTAGTCTCACGGAAATGAATTCATCACTTATATGTGTTTCCTCGTATATTCCATGCAATAAAGTATAAAATACAAAAAACTAACACATTTTAATATAAAATCAAATTATAAAAAATATATATATAATAAAAAAAGTAATGTTTCAAATAATAAAAAAAATATAATAACCAAACAAGTTTTAACTTTCATAAATATAAAATAAAAAGTTAACACAGTTTAATATTAATATTCTCCCAACAGCTAAATTTACTACCGTCAACAAGTTTAACCAACAAGTAATGTTACTACCATCAACAAGTTTAACAACCCATGATAATAAAAAGCCACATAATTCTAATAAACTAACAAACACCATTACACAGGATCAAGTTGCATCAAAACATATTGTGCCTTCAACTCATTTGGAAGACCTGCTAATGTCTCAAATTTCCTTTGATCTTTCATGAATAGATCAACTGCTTTCAAAAGCATATGGCCTGATTCAAATCTTCCACTTTAGACAACTCGTCCAACACCATTCGTGTAGTAGCTTTAGGAGCGTTAGAGTTCATGAAGCGGTCAAGAGATTCCACCATACGAGAGAGTACATCATATAATGCTTGGAAACCACTATGTTTCCGCTTTTTGGGGCGAGAAATAGATGATGATGAGACATTGGACTTTCCTTGTCTACTTTCCCCTCCGAGTGAATGCATAGCATCATCTTCTAAGCTTCTCACGTTTCTCTCGGTGGTCCCAATTAGAGGTGGCAAATGGGCGGGCATGGGCGAGCCTAAATAGGCGACGGGCTCAAATTGCCCATTTAATAACATGGGCATATATGGGCGGGCACTAAATGGGTATGGGCGCCCATTTACTCATTAGCATGCACTTATCAAATAAATATAAAAATTACAAAAAAAATATTTTTTTTTTACAAAAAGTTATCAAAAGTTACAACTAACCATATATATATGATTAGTAGAGCGGACTGGAGGAACCCCTTTTGGAGAGTAATTCCGCTCGCAATCTGGTGGATTATATGGGGAGAGAGAAATAGTAGAGCTTTCGATAATGTGGAGCGGACTTTGGATCATCTAAAGGATCAGTTATTGCATACTTTACACTGGTGGTGGAATCAGGGGTTTGAGGCTGAAAATATTCATCAATCCATTGGGGATTTAGTGGATAGGTTCAATTCGTCTTAATTTGTGTTGTATACTCCTAGTGTACATGGTTGCGCCTTAGTTTAGGCGCTTTGATTTTAATGAAATTTTTACTTATCAAAAAAAAAAATATATGATTACAACCACAATAATTGGAAAATGTCAACATATTGCTTGTGCTAAAGTATATTTTTGTAATTAAGACTAACTCCAATGATATTAATATATCTTCTTATTAATTAAACTTTTCAAACGTGGACATTTAGGTGGGACAGATAGAGTAGTTAGTATTAGCGTTCTATGTTCTCTTCTCTTTAACACATATGACACTAATAAAAGGAAAATGATAGGAATCTAATAAAATGTGGCAAATGAACTAAGAACGGAAGTAGTAGTTTGTGAAGAAGATAACTTTTCTTCGAAGTTGAATTTTAATTTTTACTAATAGTTTTATGTATTAGTATGTAAAAATGTAAACATTAGGGTAAGGTGAAATGGGAAGACATTCTGTTGAGAACGGGAAGAAAAATAAATATGTATGTTTGCTCATCTCTTGTGTTAATTATGTATTTTTGTTGTTGTAATCCTCAATTCAATTTTTTATTTTGTGGTTAGATTTTTAATTTCGTTGAAGCCCAATAGACAAACACACGAGTGTAAACCTGACCAAAACCTGAACAAGCTAACTAAGCCACATGTACAAATCTATACGGAAAGGTTTGAGAAAATAAGAATGTCGCATGTTGCACACTGCTCACAAAACCGCTATGAATCCATTTATAATATAACAGGGACAGATATTTATAGAGTTATAAAAATTGAACAATCTGGGAGTGATGTTGGGTTTCATTTAAAGGTACAGAGTTATAGAATAACATTCCATGTTTTGCTTTGCAATTTGGGGGTGGGGGTGGCGGTTGGAAGGACAGGTGTGAGCAGTGTGCATTCACACCCGCATATATATATATATATATATATATATATATATATATATATATATATATATATATATATATATATGTGTGTGTGTGTGTATATGTATATGTATGTGTGGGGGGTGGTTGGAAGGGGGTGGCGAGTTGGTGTGGTGGGGGTGGTTGGAAGAGAGTGGGTAAGAGTGGGTATACAATATAAATATATCATGTTAAACGTCATTTTTAATCTTAAGTATATTATAATTATGTATGTAATTGAAGAAACAAAATTAGAAGAGGAAGAGAATGAATTTTAGTATGGGTACCGAAGTGGGTGCCCATTTAGCCCATCATAATTAATGTGCCCAAGTGGGCATGCCCATTTATGCCCACTTAAAATTTTGGGTGTGCCCATACCCATTATTTATTGGGCGGTCTGGGCGGGCAAATGGGCGCGGGCAAAAATTGCCACCTCTAGTCCCAATGGTCTCTTCTAAGTCAAAAGACTCTTGGTTCACTTCCATTTCTAATTTTACTTCTGCTACTGTTTGAGCACCCTCACCATTAGCACGATCTTGAGCAAACAATTGACAAATGTCTTCCTAGTTGTCAATAACAATTCTTGTCCTATAAGGGGCATCAGGATGAACCTAAAGAAGAACAAACACAATTAAAAAATATGATAATGACATGCGTATGTAAAATGATAAATACACTCATCTGAAAGTGTGAGGGCGTGTGTATATACAAAAAAGGATACCAAATTTATCAGGATGGACAAAAATATACATTATATCGTCAATGCATTTAAAATAGATGGGTGTATCAAGCTAAATTAAGGATGCCAAAAAAAACAAATATAAATAAGTAGCAGAAAATGTTTGACTGTGACAAAGAAAAAACATAAAAAATTATGGCAAGTAGCATTACTCGTTCACATAACTTCACATACAAACACAACTAAAAATAATATGGAAATGAGTGGGAAGTTTAATGATTATTAGAAAATCATACCTTCACATACTCGTTTCACACACTTTCAGTCACATCTACTCTTCCTTTCAAGAAGTCCCAAGAAAAGCCAGATTGACCAAGCATCTTACTCACTATATCATAGTGTTTCTCCCATGTCTTTAGGCGTGATTGAATGTTCTACCTGGTCACAGTAATACCAAGTTCTTTGTTCAGAGCATTTATAGTTGTTGTCCAAGCTATCGATTTCCATGCACATTTTCCATCTAACCTATTGTCTTCGTTTAACTGATTGATAAATAGCATGCAAACATTGCTTTTGTTAGTGCATCCCTCTTTTCGGTCCATGCACGGGTTGTTCGAACTACTCTAATCCTATTCTCATTTATCGCATCATCAACTGCAGCATGGTCTCCATCAATCCCATTTTCCTCCTCATCATCTACTTCATCTTGTTTGATCATGTTGATCAGGTTGTTGTTCACCTCCTTGTCTTTTGAGTTAGAGGAGGACATGATTGGGAGGGAAATCTAGGGAAATGAAAAACATATAATAATGTCAAACAATCTAAAGAATAAGTAACAAAGTCACTTCATATTGAGTGGATGAAGGGAGTAAATGAGAGATACTTGATACGCTCATAGTAATACTAAATAGTAAAACCAACAAATGTCAAACAACTCCTGTAGCATAGACACTGTATGGAACTACTTCCTTAGTGGCAAATAACTTGTAATATGGATCCTTAAACTCGACCATGTCTAATTTGATAGCATGCAAACATTGCTTTTGCTAGTGCATCCCTCTTTTCGGTCCATGCACGGGTTGTTCGAACTACTCTAATCCTATTCTCATTTATCGCATCAGCAGCTACAGCATGGTCTCCATCAATCCCATTTTCCTCCTCATCATCTACTTCATCTTGTTTGATCATGTTGATCCGGTTGTTGTTCACGTAGATCAGCTTCAACCTCATCCAATAAAGGATCATTTGGTTGCACATCTCGTATGAAATTGTAGAGGATGGCACAAGCACTAATAACACTTACTTGTGTTTTCACTTTAAAAGATGAGGCATCTCTTAAAATGGCCCACCTTTTCTTTAGCAAACCAAAGGTCCTTTCAATCACATTCCTCGCACTAGAATGTCGAATATTAAACAATTTTTTATATGTTCTTGGATTATTTCCACATGTCGCCCACTCATTCAAATAATATCGTGTTCCTCTATATGGAGCTAAAAATCCTGAGCAATTTGTGTATCCCGCATCAACAAGGAAGTATTTTCCTACATAATAAAATGCATACGATTTTTCATAAGAATACAAAAGAAAAATACATTATTATACTTCTCTCGTATAAAGAATCACTACACACCATTAGGGACGATTAAAGGATACTGCCTTATCAATGCATCTCGAAGAATCCTACCATCAGCAGCAATGCTGCTGAACCTTCCCTACCCGGTAAAAAATAAGTAAATTTCATATCATGAGAACAAACTCCTAACACATTAGTTGCCATGAAATTTTTCCTATTCCTATATCTTCCTTGCTCTTCAACTGAAACGGTTAAAGGCACATAAGTCCCATCTAAAGCTCCAAGGCAATTTTCAAACCATACCCATTTCTCATCTTCAAAACCTTCAAGTTCTTGATTGGGCTGGACCAAGTACTCTTTTTGCAATTTGATTACAGCCTTTAAAACTGCTTTGAAATGACGACTAACTATCTCTATGGAGCGCATGAAATTGAAGCCTACCACTCGAATCTTTAGTCTATGCCCAAGGATATATAAAAACATTGCCACAGCTTCTTCAATAGTAACGTGTTTTGTTGGACGAAGCTCTCCCTGTTCACTCAATTTTTTACATAAAATATTGAAAATATCTTTGTTAAGCCGTAGTTGTGCTTTACAAACTGCATCCGTCCCATAGTAAAGTCTCCTCAAAAAGAACTCCCTAACACTACTCAAATCTCTAGAAGGAGTCTTTACCATATGCAACTCATGCCACCAAATAGAAATTGCAACTGAAGTAGCTACATAATATTCCACAATCACTTTTTGTTGTTATTGTTTTTCACCTTTTTCCTTCGTAACTAAGGCATTAACATCCACCGAGCTACCAGCCATACTCTGAAAATTTAAGAACCCATAATTTAGAGAATGCGTTTAATAAATTGAAGATTTAAGTAATTTTTATTATCATATTCAACATATAATTGAAGCACTAAATTTGGAAAGCCCTTTACGGAACTACTATTGGTATTGGATAAGACCAAACTCATCTCAAGTTAAAAAACAAAACACTGCAACTACGATATGAAAATGATATGCATAGATCCTTTTACACCCTAGTCTTGTTGAAAACAACAATAAAGGGGCAGCCCTATCCTATCCATAAACAACTTCCCCTTAACATCCTCGAAAGGAACAAGAAAAATAGCAGTAACACAAAGAGCATGCACCATAGTTGTCAAAGGCGAGCGCCTTTGGCGCCCGAGGCGAGAGGCGAGGCGAGGCGAGGGTGTAGCGCCTCATGTGTCATAGGCGAGGCGATGTGCAAGAAGCGCTGAAAAGGCGACGCCTTTTGGAAAGTCGTGACGCGTTAAAAGATCGTTAAAGTCGCTCACTTACGTTTTTTTCTTTTATTTTTAAATTCGGATACACCGAACAAGGATAGCCGAGAAATTTCAATTCCAGATCTAGCCTCCGATCTTCACTTTTGATCCAATCTAAGGCCAGATCTGCTATCACCGTGAGTAGGCGAACAGATCTGTACCTTCGTCGTCGCCGGAGGTCGCCGGAATTGGAGTCACGCGCCCCACGTGCCGGCGCCGGTGCCGGAATTTTTCCATGGACGTCCACAGACCTGATCGCCGGTGACTATGCATGTTAGTCTCTTGCTTGGTTTTTGGATTGGGGCAGTTTCAAGCTATTTTTGGTCTAATTCTATTTAATTGGTAGCCGGATTTTTTTTTTTTATGTACTGTACAGATTTATAAACTTTCTAGGATCTATTTTAGGAAAGTATAAATCAAATCTCTTATAATTATTCTCCTACAATTACTCTCCTATAATTATGCTATAATATTTACCATATTTAACGATCTTTAATGTACAGTTTATTCCCATATTTATCTATTTGACATGTTTTTGTTGAAATTTGTTAAACTATATATATATATATTTATATATATATTTATATGTATATTATTTCCGTGAGCGCCTTTTGGGCGCCTTTTTAGCGCCTCGCCTCTCGCCTCAAATTTGGACCTATCGACTTTTTAGCGCCTCTCGACTTTGACAACTATGGCATGCACAAGCACAACCCCACACTCCCACTCCCTAGACTACAAGACATCCACTCCAAACACCTTTCAACTTATCCACAATTTAGATATTGTAATTGCGAGTACCTGAAGACTGATAGGTGAAAATTTTGTGTGCAAAGTAGCTACTGCACAAGATGAGATTATATGGAGAACCAATCACATCAGAAATTATAGTATTACCAATTGACATAAAGTATCCAATTTGTTAGAAACCCTAAGGACCTAGTTAAGGCCATATAACATAGTCCTTTTCAAATACTCCTAAGTCCTAACTTCTCAACCCCTAAATCAAGCAATTGATTTTCTCTACAGACGGGCTATAAAACTTATTATCAAGAATTTCGTGAAAGAAAAGACAATATAATAGTGGTTTCGATGCAGCTTAACTTCTCAGCGTGTATATATTTGATTCTAAAGTTTTTCCTTATATTATGTGTGTCAAGCAAAAGAGTCCTAATTAGAGAGTAAAGCATTTTAAACTGTTTTTTTAAAAAAAAAATTCATTGTTTCCTTTGAAGCTACCCTGCAAGTATGCTCCTAAAGTTTTTTACTTTCTGCAATCAAGGTTTCCCGCAGTCGGTACACGTTATCCAACCCCGGTTGTCTCTCTCTCACACACACAACAATGAAGCCCCAAGGCAAGGATGCCAAAATCTCTCCAGATGTCGTTCTCACTATTTTAATGTTTTATTTAAAATAATGCACTCCTTACTTGGAAGGGAGGGAGGGAGTATATGGTTTCATGCTTGCTTTAGAAATGGAAATCCCTTTTCTGTAAGAAACCAAGATAGGAAATGTATAATTTTGGTGGGTCGTCAAAAGTTTTACTCAAATAAGTTTCAACCCAGAATACGGCTGGACACCAAGGACCCAAGCCAATTGGTTTATCCAAGCCTTTGCTTATTGCTAGGTTTTTGTAATAGTTTTATGTAACTTTGAAAAAGAATAGTACACATGTTGCAGGTCAGGCTGCCTATTCATAGTCAAGCATCTTAGCCCAACCACTTGTATTATCATTTGAAGCACTATTATGGGATTCAACATTATCCATTTATGTCTGGAACTATTTCATGCAGGTTTCTAATAATCTGTTTTGAACTGTTATGAAATTGTAGACCTTGTGTTTGTGTTGGTGATATAAATTGAAGGTAATCGTCCCTAGCTATGGCAAGTAAGATGATGGCTCCCCCATTTGCTTCATTCTTCAAAGGAAGCAGAAGAGAGTATAAACTTCATGTTCTACCTATGGTCAGGGTATCAGAGCAATGAGGATAGAGAAACCTTTGGAAGAACTTTACAATGTGAGAGTGGAAAGGAACGTATCACAAAAGCGATTGATAGAGCTTGGGGTTTCAAAATGGTCAGTATGGAGAACTGGCAAGTGCCAGTATCCCTGTGACTGGCAGGTAGATCAGTTGGTTTACGTTGAGGAAGGTGAACTCATTATTTACCTTGACAAGCTGATATCAATCTTATCCTTTGACATAATGACCTCAGAATACAGAACTAATGTTCAAAAACTCAATGAAGGCACTGCCCTTATATAGAGAAGCAGTAACATAATGAACTTCAAAGCAACATGCAACCTCAAAAACTAAAACAAACGAAACAAACCAAAGAGATAGATGTCTTAGACTAAAAATATCAGTTCAAGATTTAATTACAACGCAATTCCTTTATCAATTCAAATGTGGTACTCACTAGCATAAGTTCATTTAAAAACATGTATAGTTACGTGGTCACATTATAAAAGCAGAGCAGCCATTGGCACTAGAAACCCTAATGCACAAACATACCAGTAAGAAACAAACCTACCTACTTCTGAAGAATCATTACAGCTGGCCACGACCCACAAATTAATTCCACAAATTATATTTTATTCTTAACCAAGGACTAGCCTAAACCTAAATCCAAACAATAGCATTTCAAGAATCGAACACTCAATCCTATTCTTCTAACGTAAGCCAGTACAAACCCTCAATCAAACACCTAATCAGCTTATTAAACACTTAATTCAAGATGGGTGAGATTAATCATCAAATTCAAAACGAAATCCAAAACAGATCCAACATAGATTCAAACGAAATTGAAAAATACAAAACGAGATAACGATAGAGAGAGGGAGAGAGAAATAAAGAGATGAGATCAATGAGTTTACCGTTTGAGAGGTAGGGAATATTCGGAAAATGAGAGATCCGGATATGGAGCCTGCATTCTGCTCCGAGATGCGGCTTCGAGGGGAAGGGGTTGCGAAGAAAGAGAGAAGCAATGCGGCTTCGAGGGGAAGGGGTTGAGGAAGATAGATAGAAGCAAGTGTTTTTTCCCGATAGTTTAGAGTTGGTTTTCTAATTTTTTACTTTTATTATGTAATTGATATTATGGAATTGGGAGTAGTAGAATTATAATTCAATTCAAATTTTATCCAAACAATAGAATTGGAATACTATGCTCCAATTCCAATTCCAATTCCAACTCCAATTCATGGAATTGGTAGCCAAACAAAAATGAAAATGAAAGTGTAATAAACAAGAGATTTAAACTAAAATGAAAATGAAAGTGTAATAAACAAGAGATTTAAACTAAAAGGAATTGGTAGCCAAACAAAAATGAAAATGAAAGTGTAATAAACAAGAGATTTAAACTAAAATGAAAATGAAAGTGTAATAAACAAGAGATTTAAACTAAAAGGTTAAAGACAAACCTTTAAACAGAGAAACCACGGTCGAACAACGATGGCTGCCTTCAACAACACAAAATGGGGATCGATAGAATTTCATAACCATGAATAGGGATTGATCATAAACCGCTCCATTCCAAAACTCAGGCGCCATAAAACTCAGATCCGAGCAAATTCAGCTAGCACGTCAATTTTGTTTGAAGGAAGAATAATACTCCAGGATCGTCCGAAGAAGAAATTCATGGCTTTTTCTGAATAAACCCTCGCCCACCTCTTCTGATTAAACCCCCTTTCTAAAAACCCTCCTTTTTGAAAAAAGTGAAAACTGAAAACACCCCTGTATGAAGCCTCCTATTTATTATTTATTATTCTGAAATGACCCAACCCGATTTTACCCCTAATAATAATAATAATCTTGTAAGTGTGGAAATTTTATAATTTAGCATTAGGCGTGATCACGGGAAGATGTCGAGTTTGACGCGTTACATGTATTCACAAATATTATGTATCTACTACATTTATATTACTTTTTATTTGTTTTGTTTTGGATAAAGAGTCCCCGTTTAAAATTCAAATTTAAAAAAAAAAACACTAAACAAGTTTTAAATTAGATCAAAATTTAAAAGAATAATTGTTGACCGGTACCATTTCTTAGATTTATAATCGCTCAAATATCTTGTTTTTGTTTAAACCGTAAAAGTCCATTCTCATTAATTATTTCCAATTATGCCCACCGCACCAAGCACCGCCCCCTCGACCCCCACGACCTGAATGGGCAGATCGATCTCCGTTTTGTTGCGCAACAATGGTGATTTTTGAATCCAATGTGTTTGTCGGAGCTGTGAAGGAGACGATGATATTTTTGGAACAATATTTTGAAAAATGAACTTTTGAGGTTGAAAAAAAGAACAGTGACCTTTTGCGGTTACAAACTTTAAAAAATTGTAGATCGGTCCCCTTTTCCAAATTTATAACCCCTCCAGTTCATAGTTATTTTTCATCAATCGCTATTCCGCTAAAGTTTGTTTTCAAAAAAAATGTTCCCAAAATGCCCAGATCATTTTCTTCCACAACTTCGGTGAGTTGGAAAATCACGATTGTGCGAAATGAAACGGGGATCAAAAAAGACGGAGGACATGGTCTGGTTCATTATGATTTTGTATCGCGCTGTAATATTGGATTAGATAATATTTTATGTATCGCAGTGTAAAAATTAATTCATCGCAGTGTAAATATTGATTCATCGTGATGCAAAATTAGATTTTGTAATTAAACTAATGCATCGTCGTGCAAAAATTGATGCAGTTGAATTGAGGTTTCGCTGTGTAAATTTGACGTAGCGTGATATACTTCTGTAAGTGATCCGTAGCGCCCCTCAGACTCATTAATGATATCATAGTCTTTTTTTCTCAAAAAGTAACTTTTTTCGATTGAAAAAACGAACGCGACACTAGAGCGATTTCTATGACTAGAAATACACATGTCATGCAATGCGATGCACAAATTAAGGCGCTTCCATGTATCACGATATACAAATTATAGATCACAATGCATAATTTTGTGTATCCTGATGCATAAATTGTTTTTTCTGGTTACTAAAAAATACAGAGGTATAAAGGTGGTTGAAAATTTTAAAAAGTAGATTGGCGTGTCATTTTTCCTAGTAATTATTTTGTTTATTTTTGAATTGGGCTTGACTCACTAATTAATTGAACTATTGGGCCTAATAAGAGATGTGAGTTCTAAATTAATAATAATAATAATAATAATAATAATAAGGGAAAATTGTGGGCTCGTACACGTTTTCAAACATTTTTTATCTTCAGTCTAACGTTTTTTTTTCAACCACTAAAGTCAATTTTCGAAATACTGTTCCTAAAATGCCTAAAATGTCTTCTTCCATAGCTCCGGTCAACACTTTGAATTTTAAAATCACGATTGTGCGCAACGAAACGTGGATCGACATGTGTTGGGTTAATTTTTTTTTCATTTTTTCAGTAAGGATGAAGAAATAGGCTAATGACGGAGGAGATGGAAGAAAAAGGCGAAGGACATGGTCTGGTTTATTATGATGTTGCATCGTATTGCAAAAATGTGATGCATCGTGATGCAAAATTGGAATGAGGGATTTAAATGATGCATTGTGGTACAAAAATGGATCTGTATTGGGTTGATATATTTTTCAGTAGGGACGATGACGAAGGAAGAGGAAGAAGACGGCTTACGACGTAGGAGATGGAAGAAGAAGGTGCATGACATGGTCTGGTTCATTACGTTTTTGTATCGCGATACAAAAATAGATTAGATAATATTTTATGTATCTCGTTTATTTATCGCGATTCAAAAATTGATTTATCGCGATACATAAAAGTTGATACTGCGGTGCAACTTGATTATGGATATGTATCGCGATTCAAAAATTAATTCATCGCGGTACATTAAAGTTGGTACTGCTGTGCAATTAGACTAGACAATTAAATTATTGAACCGCGGTGCAAAAATTATTGCAATAAAATTAATGAACCGTAGTGCAATTAAACTAGGTAAATTAAATTATTGAATCGCGGTGCAAAAATTAATACAATGAAATTGATGAATCGTGGTGCAATTAGACTAGACAATTAATCTATTGAACCGTAGTGTAAAAATTAATGCAATAAAATTGATAAATCGCGGTTCAATAGTCAATGCACCATGATTCTTTTCTGTAGCGCGTTTCATGCTCATTAAGGGTATCGTTGTCTTTTCGCATCCAAAAATGTCCTTTTTCGGTTGAAAAAAAAACATGGTACTAGAGTGAATTAAAACTTTGGAAAGTGGAATGACCCGTAATTTTTCCTCAAAATTGATTGGTTTTCATGGGCTTTGGCATGCATTACACGGGCACGGGAAACATGAGATAGGCATTTATTTATCATTTCCTTACAAAGTAACCATTTAATGTTTTTCTATATGGTTAGAGAGGGGGATCTTTGTAAGGACGCTTTTCACGTTCTGCTTTGCTTTTCTCACGTTTCTGTTTCATGACTGCGGCTAGTTCAGCTAGCGTAGGTTTGTATCCTAGACCGAAAGGAGGGATACATTTCTTAAGTTCATCTTGGACTAGGTTAATAAGCCCATGCTGATATCTACTGAGACCCAAACAAGACATATAATTCATTTTTTTGAAATATGTTTAATGGGACCATATTTCCTAAAGGCGTGGTTTTCTTTCCGGTGATGTCAGTTTCTCACCCGTATTCAATGGCATTGATTCTGGCTTGGGGGATAACCTCGAAACCACTCAGGAAGATACCCGTGTCATCGTGCTCTATTTTGAGGATCGGGACGTCCCCGTTTTCTTTGTTTTCCACTATCTTATCGGCAAGAATGATTACTATATGGTCATCGTGAATAAATTTGACACGCTGATGCACTGAGGAGGCTACCCCTTTTACCCCATGAATCCAAGGGCGTCCCAGCAACAGGCTGAAAGTAGCTCGAATGTTCAGGACTTGAAATTCGACTGGCATGGTTAATGGCCCAATAGTCATTATCAAAGTAACCACCCCTAGGACACATCTACTAGTGTTGTCGTATGCCCTTACTGTCTGCGATGAAGGAGTCAGCTCTGATATTTTCACTACAACAAATCATGTCTTTCGAGGCTCTTAAAAGTGCCTCGATAGGTACCCTATTGAGGCCTTTTGAACCTATGGGCACTTGGTCCAAGTGTCGCTTGTTTTGAAGCCCCAATAGACTATTGAGGCTTTTTCAAGTGCTTTAACAAGATAACACTTTATGAGACCCATATAAGTGCCTCAATATTTTTTTTCGTGTCACTTACAAGTGCTCCATAAGACTTTAAAATATTGAAAGTTAGCTATTATGACTCTTTTAAGTGTCTCAATAGAAAATTCTAATTATTTTAACTACCTTAAAACGCCTCAATAAGACTATTGAAACAACTCTTGCAAGTGTCTCAATAGCTAATCTATGGAGTTGTCCTATGGTTTGCTATTAAGGCACTTCAAAACGCCTCAATAGCTAATCTATGAATTTGCTATTAGAACACTTCAAAAAGCCATATGTAGTAATATTAAGGCAATCAAAAAATCCCTCCAAATGGCAATTACATCTTGCTATATATATTGTAGTATTATCAATAAACAACATATGAAAAAAATAGTAGAAGGTACAATAACAAACACACATAATCATCAAAAAGCTATTATAAAATTAAGCACCAAACATTTTGGTTACATTGTCCGAGTCAAGTCTTTCGATAATTTAAGCATATCAAACTAAAACTAACCATGCATAGTCATTGTATCACATGAGCAAAAATATTAGAAAGCACTAATAAACCATAGTCATTCATCCTAACTAATCTATGAAATTCCCCATGCTTCGTATTTTGAGGATGCAACTAGCTTGAGTCAAAATCCAACGGTGTTACCTACAAAATATATAAATTCAAATTAGTAGAAATAAAAAAAATGACATAAATAAGAATACTATACCGATTAATGTATTTAAATAGTACAAACATACCAATGATAAAGGTCAAGCTATTGGTGCTCCAATTGCATCTCCAATTGTTGTAAATAATCAATATGGCCTAATTAACTCTTCATTCCATTCCACAGGAACTTGAATGGATACTTCACACCAATTACGACCTAAATCAGCACCTCCAACTTTTGTTTTTGGATCGATACTAGAGATGATTCCTTTAGCAACAACATGGCTTGAATTTACTATACTCTTGAGAGATACTATTGCACCAGCCTAAAGCATAAATATAATAAATCTCAATCAAAACAATATTAACAAACAGACTACTCTTATGCACAAACCATGTAAATCTTTCATATGAGCCAATTGATATTCTTAAGCAGAGAAAAAGTATAATTCCAATTACAAGTAACAAACTATACGAGCAATGACATTGGTTGACAAAAACCTAGTCACAATGACAGACCTATACCATATTATGGCTCATATACATAAGTGATAATTAAGCAAAATACTCCCTACGATCAATGCAAATTATCACTCAATTGAATTAACAATTCACAGGTGATTGACTCCAATCAATCTGATGCAAACTGTCTAACTTGCCACATAGAAGGTAGCCAAGCCAAATAAGAAGAAAAAAAAAAACTAATTGAGATTGATTTGATTTGAATTGAATTGCTTGACAAATGCAGCTAAGCACATTAAAGTATCAGAAAAAAAACTAATTAATTTATACAAATTTTATAGTTCAATATACCCAATGAGACTTACTCGGATTATTGGACGGGTGGACGATAGGTGACCCATTTGACATTGAGAAGACACATCAAGTTCATTAGAATGATTCAATTGAGAAGACCCTTCAGGTTCACTTGTGGGATTTGAACGAGTGCTTCCATTCATACCACTATTAGAGCAATTCAATTGAGAAGACCCTTCAGGTTCACTTGTGGGATTTGAAGGAGTGCCTCCATTCCGACCACCATTCATAAGTATTGACTCCATGCGCTCATACTTAGTGTTTAAGTCATCGTATTGTCCAACTACTTTTATCCAAGGTGGTCTTATATTCCATGGCCATTCTGTAAGCTGTGGCACGACTTGGCATTGTGCCACACAAATCGGTTGGGCAAACACCTAAACCACGCATGCGTACTGTGAGGTTCCCAGGATGTGCTCCCGTGCCCCGCGCGCCCTTGGATAGGGGTGCGCATACGTGCGGATGCGGGACACCACTGCTCTCGTTCCACCCTCCCTTGTTTAGGGGAAGACGAAATCAAAAGTGCGAGAGGAGTGCTGTCTATGTTAGCACGTTTGAATGTGCCTCGGTTGCCTTGAGTGGATTTTATATCCAATATGGGAACTTATGGTTTCCCGCATCAAGTTATCCCTTTTTTAGGGGATACCAGGATATGGGAATGCATTACCCTTTCATTCCCATTTTCCCTTTTTTAGGGGAAAACGGAAAAGTGCAAAAAAGGATATTGCGACGCCCCCACTATGGATTTATTGAAAATAGCCTTATGGCCCATTCAGATTACTATGGGAGCTTTGGGTTTCCCGTATCAAATTATCCCTTGTTTAGGGGATACCAGGATATGGGAATGCATTACCCCTCCATTCCCATATCTCCCTTTTTTAGGGGAGAACGGGAAAGTGCAAAGAGGGAATGTTGCGAGGCCCCACTGAATCTGAAAGTTTTAGAGTCGCCATCTTTATTTTAAGGCAAATAAAGCAAAACCAAAGAAAAGAAAAATAAACCAGAGAAAAAGAAAACGGGTTCGGAGGCTAAGTTACGAGTTAGGAAGGTGCTAGGCACCCAACTCGCCCTTTCGGTCTCGAAAATGGTTTTTGGCTGAAGTATGCTTATTGTCACATTTATTTAGCAAATAAATAAGGTATTAAAATGACAGGGAAATTTAAACAAATACATTCGTGGCTACATTATTTACTGGACTCACACTGCCTCCTTCCAATAATTACATATTTAAGAATATTTGGCCATTATAACGGCTCTTTTACATAATATTTCCTATTCTAATCCGGGCAGCACAACGGCTTATATGGGCTACATTGCGCCGGATTTAAATAACAACTTTTAACAATAAATAAAAGACAGGAAAGTAAATAAATAAAATAAAAACGCCCTTAAAGGCTGTTACCTTTTAGAGCGGCGGTGTGCTCGCTCTGTCCTTCAGGGAGAGGGAGTCTTTTGTTGTTTGTTGTGTGTTTGTTGTTTTGATTTGGGCAGAGTGACGACTTATATGTGGTAGTTTTGGTTTGTTTGGTTGGGCAGAGTGACGGCTTAGTTTTTTGTGGTTTTGGCCTTTTTGGTTGGGCGGAATAACGGCTTAGTTAGGGTGTTTTTCTACTCGGGCAGAGTAACGGCTTACTTTGGGATTTTTGGGCCGGGGAAGCGAGGTGGATACCTAACAATTAGGCTAGGGATTACTTATAATTGGTGTATATTTATTTTGGCAGAGTTTGGACGGGGTTTGGGGATTCTAGGGGCTTCCACTCACCTATCTCGCACCTCTCGTACTAATATTGACGGAAGAACGAAGCAGAGCTTCGCTGCGATTAAAAATCGTGGAGGAAATGAGCGAATGAAACTGGGAGCCCGGGCTCTCTATTTATAGTGGGAGATGAGGACACGGCGGGAATTTCTGAGTTTCTTCCTCCTGCATCAGCCGCTTGTACCGCGTGCTTCAAGAGTTGTACCTTTTCCAATCTGAGAGAGGCAACAGTGAAGAGCTTGGTGCCGCCAAGGAGACCCTTGGTGCGGCACCAAGCAAGCTTTCATCTTTCAATTTTTTGCACTTTCACCCCCTGCAGTTCACTGTTTCACGCATCCTACTTTTTCCTTTTGCATTTTCGACCCTGTAACTTGACATTTGTTAATGTTTCAACATTTCTTGATATTTTATGTCATGTCACATATTGGGGGTACGAAATTGGGGTGTCTACAGAGCCCCTCAACGATGGAGTCTACGGGTAACCCAAAGCTTACTGAGTAGACGAACATCGTTGATAAACAATAGACCCTCCAATTTCGTTCAATTATAAAATGGGGAATGAGATGCAACAGGTAGTAGTTATAATGCAACAGTATATGACACAGACCAAACTCCATAGCCTAGACATTTTTAGTCGGTTATAAAAAAAAGTTATCGTAGTTTTAAGCAGATATGAATTTAATGTGCTCTGATGGTCGGACCTACTAATGTAGGCTGCCTACGTATCCCTTAATAAAGGAACTCAGACCAAAACGTAGTTCAGGCCAAAACCTAAACTATCACTCGTGGAACGGTCGTGCCTACCGTGATAGGCTGCCTACGTATCCTTAAACAAGGAATCAGACCGAGACGTAGTTCACTCAACTGGGGACTAAATGTGGCGGTGTAAGTGTTGCGGTGTAAGTGCAGCAATACTAAATGAGCAAGTGTGGCAAAGCTTTATCAAATGAGTACGACAAGGGTAAATATGTGCTGTGATGGTCGCGTCTACCGTGATAGACTGCCTACGTATCCTTAGTCAAGGAATCAGACCAAACGTAGTTCGTCTTGTGGCTATGCGGAGTGAATTGTTTCCTAGGAACTCAGCCTCTACTAGAGAACAAGACCTTTCCCTATAAATCCGGGGCTGTGTACCCCTTAAAGGAAAGTTTCCCATATAGCCAAAATGTATGAAATGCATTGCCTCCTCAGGAACTCAGCCTTCAACGGAGGACAAAACCTTTCCCTATCAATCCGGGGCTGTGTACCCCTTAAAGGAAAGTTTCCAAACATCAAACAAATGCACTGTTAAAAAGGAAAATACCTTCCTTTCCTTTACCGTTGTCGTGTCCGCAAAGAAATTGTCGCCGATGTTGCTTTGTCGCCGCTGTCGCTTTACGTGCTCGTTGTTGCACTTTCTTTGGGATTTTTCTTTTTATCACTGTTCGCCTTTGGAAAATCTTTTCCCCGTCTCCGCTTTGTTTTCGCTTTAGCCGAAAATCTTTCTTGATGCCGCCGCATTTTTCTTTATCGCTCCTTCTAACCTTGGTCGGCTTCCTTTTCTTGCTGTAGCATCTTTGGTATCACCGATATCATCTTTTCTTTGTTTTTCTTTTTCGCTCCATTTTTTAGCTTTAGCCGAAAATTTCTTCTTCTGCCGCCGCATTTGTTCTTGTTGCATGTACCTGAAAATTTTTCCTTTTTTGTACATGCATTTCCCCCTCTCCCGATTTTTTGTTTTTTCATTTTTTGTTTTTTTTTCTTTTTTGTCTTTTTTATTCTGCATGTCTGCCAATTTTCTTTATTTGCATGCTTATTACCTCTTTTTTTCTTTTCTCTCTTTTTTTTTGTTTTTTGTCTGTCTGGATATACTTCAGATTTGCTAGATTTTGGCATTGTTTGGCCCTTTTGAAGCATTCCTGACTTTATTAATGATGCTTATGCATGTCCTATTTATGTCTAAATGATGTCGTTAAGTAATGATGCATGAAATTTATTTATTTTTTTACGATGAATGATTAAACTAGTGGTCACTATTTGACCCTACCATGTATGATTTATACTATAAATGCAAATGAGACTATATGATGAATGCTTATGCTGCAGGGACATAATGAATGCCATAAGAATATTTATTTTCATGGTTGGTGGCATTTCATTTTCTTTTTAGCGCATCCCTAATGCAACTTATTGGATAATAAATGCAAATGCTAGATGCATGTACTACTTTATTTGATGCAAATGTAATGCCTAAAATTATAAGATGCTTATTAACATGATGCATGAGTATTTTCCTATTCTATCATGCTTGCAGTAATGCAAAATGCAGTACATATCTTTAAGATGCAAAATGCATTTTTACAATGCCTAAAATGCAAAAAACGTTTATTTATATGCAAAACAATACATAAAAAATTTTGTTTTTTGTTTTTATGTTTTTTGTTTTTATGTTTTTTTTTTGTTTTTTTGTTTTTGGTTTTTTGTTTTTTTTTTTGTTTTTGTTTGTTTTGTTTGTTTGTTTTTTTGTTTTTTTTGTTTTTTGTTTTTTGTTTTTGTTTTTTGTTTTTGTTTTTTGTTTTTGTTTTTGTTTTTTGTTTTTGTTTTTGTTTTTTGTTTTTGTTTTTGTTTTTTGTTTTTGTTTTTGTTTTTTGTTTTTGTTTTTGTTTTTGTTTTTGTTTTTGTTTTTTGTTTTTGTTTTTTGTTTTTGTTTTTGTTTTTTGTTTTTTGTTTTTTTTTTTTTGTTTTTTGTTTTTTTTTTTGTTTTTTTGTTTTTTGTTTTTTGTTTTTTGTTGTTTTTGTTTTTTGTTTTTTGTTGTTTTTGTTTTTTAATTTTTTTTTTGAAAACCTGTACAAATATTTACAATGCAATATAATTTATATGATGCAAAATAAATAAACACATGCAGACTCAAGACGCACGCACAAAGCAAAGCTATACCGACCTAACGGGTAATGGCACGTTGTATCCCCAAAATGGATTTTAAAGGAATATACCTTCGGGTTCGAACAGGCTTCCCTTTTTTTTTATGAGTATATGCGGGGAAAGGAAAAGGCAGTCACTTCCTTCTGTTCTTGGCCATACCATTGTTGCAGGACTATACTTGGCATAAGGCTATTCTTACAACTCCTGCATTTTTCTTCGTAATCAGACAGGGCAGCAGTGAATGGTCGGAATCCAAGTCGTCTGGCTGTTTCAGGACAATGGCAACGCAGATGATGAATAGGGCGAGGATACTTCTGGTGTTTCTCATCCTGATGAGACTGAGTCTTTTCTGTGCCTTGCAGAGGAAGTACATGGGATCGGCCAGGCGGACGCCGCAAGCACTGATGGACTACTCTGGGGCTTAAGCTGCAAATGAAGGGATAGTTTTTGGGGGAAACAAGGGGGTAGATGCAATAATAGATATGTACAGGCAATTAATGTATAACCTAAATTTCTTTAGCAATTATTCCTAAGTTGCACCTTAGGACCTGTAATATTATATTTTAGCGTTTTATTGTGAGCTTCCTGTCGTGGTTTTTCTTTTTCTTTTGTCAGACGAGCCCCCTTGCATGCTGAAGACTGGAGGTAGGATGCCGAGGTTTCAAAGAGTGCCTTCCCTCTCCTTATTCTCCTGATATATATTTTTTATTTGGCTCTAACTTTTGCCTAGGCCGCCCTTTCGGGTTTTCAACCTAGCGAGCCTTTATTTTTTTTATTTTTTTTATTTTGCTCTAATTTTTGCCTAGGCCGCCCTTTCGGGTTTACAGCCTAGCGAGCCCTTATTTCTTCTTTTCATTTTTCATTTTTTTTCATTTTTTTTAAATGCCCTAACTTTTGCCTAGGCCGCCCTTTCGGGTTTTCAGCCTAGCGGGCTGGAGAGGGAAGCACTTGCCGGATAGAGTGTCTCAAGCATAATACCTTTTAAGCTCATTGAGATTGGAGGGCTGAACAAGGTATTCTTTCCTGGCTTGTGGGGAGTACGACATCTCCTGACCGGATCCTTTTGACAATATACGGCACATCGTGGAAGAGAAGGGTAGCAGCCTTTGATAAGCAGCCCCCAGCATTTTTTAGCCCAGACAGCATGACATGATAGCAGTAGGTCCCCCAAGGGGTGGTGAATGAGGTCTTTTCTTGGTCTCCTGCTGCCTTTTCTTTCACTATAGTCGAGCATGCCGTTAAAAAAAACTGTTGGGCTTGGGAACAGTCACTATATTGGACAGCCAGATCGGGTATTTTTTTCTTTCTTCTTTTTTTTTACTCTCTTTTTTTTTGTGTCTTTTTTTTTGTGTTGTTTTTTTGTTGTTTTTTTTACTACTTCTTCTCTTCTTCTTTTTTTGTATTTTTTTTTACCCGAATGAAGTTGACGTGCGGCTGTTTCATGCTTTTTTTTTCTCAACTTGTAGTGACCATTCTGACTTGATGCGGTGGAGCTTTTGTCTGATTGGTTGAGCATCCGGTCATATGAGGGTCCGGTGTTTGGCTATGGCTGGGTCTACCCCTGACACATCTTCATAGGACCAGGTAAACATGTCCACGAACTTTTTGAAGGGATTCATGAGTGGTGTTCTTTTGGAGCCTTGCAGGTAGCTACCGATTTTGATTTCTTTTGATTTCCTTGTCCAGCCCCAGATTGATAGCGGATCAGTCTTCAGTTGTTGTTGATGATGTTGTCTCTGGTGCTCTGCTGACTTTACAAGCTCAAGCAAACATTTTTTTTATCTTTTGGGTCCTATTAAATGACTCATTATTATAATTATTTAATGTGTCTTTTAATGTAGGTGCAACTAAGAAATAAGCAACGACGTTTAGATTATTATTAAAAGCACACCGTATAGGGTTAATTACATTATTGAGGACCTGGGGTTTGAGATCCTCAATTTTAAGGAGCGGATTGGTAGATGACCAAATCCGTAAGGCTAGGGAAAGGAATAAGGTAATATATCCGAAGTAGTCCATCAGGTCTGCGAGTGTCAAAAGTGGGCCAGTCTTAATATACTAGTTCTACAGAGGTTTATTAGAAATAGGCTCAAACTCAGCAGGGAGCCTTTTTTTTTTTTTTAGAAGTACCTTTATCCATCATACCCAGGAAGTTGTCCCCCAAATTTTCATTAGAAACTTCTTGGTTTAGAATTTTAAGCATCATGGTTCTCAAATTTTCGATGTCAGCCTCCATTTTGGCGGGCGGGAAAGTTGGGTTTTGGTATATACTGGCCGGATTAAGGAAGGCTGGGTTAATTTATGGCTGTGGTGTTTGATAAGGATTTTGGGCTGGATATGGATATCGGGCGGGATATGGATATGGGGCAGGATATGGATTTTGGATAGGATAAGGAAGTTGGGCAGGATAGGGATATTGGATTGGATAAAGATATTGGGTAGGATAGGGATATTGGGTTGGATAGGGATTCTGGGCTGAATAGGGATATTGGGCAGGATAAGGAGGGTATGATGAAAAATGGTTAAAATTTTGGTAATAATAGGTATTTGGTGGGTTGGTGTTTGGCTGGGAAATTGGATTTGGATGAACATGGAAGGTTGATGCTTCTTGGGGGACTGCATGAGAAGAGATTACCTCACTTTTTGCTGCCATACTGCTCGGATCTGTACTCTCTGTATTGATTCTGCCCTTGTCTGATATGATAGTGATACCCTCTGTTCTGATTTCTGCACTTATTTCCCGTATCAACCGGCCAGTACTATCTTTGCCTTTCCAAATTTGGGCCAGGTTTCTAAGGAAAATGGGTTGTGGAGGTATCAGGAGGCTGGCTAAAGGTTTTTTGGGTTTGGAGTACAGCGTGCCTTTATTAGTGTATTTTATTATTATTTATTTGTTCCCTACAATTGACCGGATAAGCACCTGCTTTATTTTGACGGTCTCAGGACTTTTCTAGAACAGTGGATTCTTTCTCCAGAGTATAAGACCAACGTATTCCACCTGCCTTTCGACTCCCCAGGACTGGACTGGTCCCGGGCGAAGGACCTATACTCTTTCCAGGATCCACCATTCGAAATGGTCTAGGTCGAGCATCAAAGAATAATAAATCAGCCCCTGTATATACATATATATATATATATATATATATATATATATTTTTTTTTTTTTTGTTATTATTTTTTTTGTTGCGCAATTTACTTTTGTCATTCATTTTTTTCTAAACTTGCGCATTCATTTTTTTTTGTATATTTTTTTTCTTTTTTATTTTATTTTATTTTCATATATCTTTTTTTTTTTGCAGGGGCTGACTCACAATTCGGAGATGTAAAAACCGGTCGGTCAATGAAGTGTCCTAAGAATCTATATGCATTCTAGCGTTGGCTCATGCAGGGGGTAGGCTGGCCATGGTGTAGGGTAACAGTTCGGAATATAGTTATATTGATCGATGTATTTTATACGTTGATTTTATATACTTCTATGACTTAAATTATGCTATTTCACGAGGCTTTTGGTTACTAATATATGTTTTCGGTGAGTTTTGTAAGTTTCAGGATTATTTGTGAAAATACGCGAAACTCCAGGGTTTTAAGTGCAAATTTCAAAGAAGGGCCAAAAAGGAAAATTAAAGAAATAATGAAGATTGTCAACACTGGACACCTTGCGGACGCAAGGTGCCTCAGACCTTGCGACCAAAGGTAGGCAGTACTCGTCATAAAAGAAGCAACAAAGGAATCAAACGGCAGACATCGGAGACCTTGCGGCCTCTGCGACGCAAGGTACCCAACACCTTGCGACCGCAAGGTGGGCAGAATGCTTGATTTTCGGATTTTCACACGGTGGTTCGATTGAAACACAACTCCCGAGTATATATAGAAGCCAGATGCCGAGCCAAAATAGGGAGGACGGCTGGAAGCTCTCTTTTCATAGATTTTAGGTAGTTTTAGATTGTATAACATAGTTAGGTTTTGTAATTTCAAGTATTGAAGATCAAATCATGTATCCGATCATCTCCATGTGCTGTTCATTGTCTATGATGAACTAAATCATCCATAATCTAGGAGGTGGGAGGTAACTTGTATCGAATTTATGTTTTGATTCTTATATATATGTCTATTCAATGCTTGTTGATTGTGTTGTTTATCAACCCCTATATTATTTTGCTTTGAACAAATGAATGTAATCGCAAATAATAAAGGCTTAGAGGTGCGGATAACTGCATGACCAAGTGCATATGTCGTATACTGGCTCACCAACACAATAAATTGGACCTATCGATGCACGAGAGTGATAAGTTAGGACCAGGTTCTTACATGATCTAGGTGACAGATAGATCATAAATCTAGGTGACAGCTAGATTAACAGTTCCTGTGCTTAGGATATGGAATGGATGAATTTTGCGGGGATGGAGGCTGAACCAATTGTTCAACAGACTATATCTATTTTTAGTGAACGAACCCAAGACATTGAATGACATTATTATGAATTGAACATAAAGGAGATATAAGTGAAACCCAGAATCCTAGATTTCCACTCACCATAAGATCTTCATATCTGTTATTACTGTCTAATTAGTTAAACATCTATAATTAGTAGTTTAGAGTATAATTAAATATAAAAACCCCCCTTAGGTTAATAATTTGCTATCAATAATTGTACTGTTCGTGATCACTTGTCTCTGTGGGTTCGACCCTTGCTTCCAATTGTATTCTATAATAGTCTTGTTGACTTGCAAGGAAAAAAATTAAATAAAACATCGATCAAGTTTTTGGCGCCGCTGCCGGGGACAAGCTAGTTCACGTAGTTAGTTTGTTGGTAGCGTAGTTTTTAATTTAATTTAGTTTTTAGTTTAATTTTCAGTTTTCATAAAAAAAAAATACAAAAAGATTTTATTTTATTTTATTTTAATAGTTAGTTGTTTTTAAATTGCTTTAATTTTTATGCACGGTCGTAGATCTTTAAATCCTAAATTGGTAGACTTAAATCAAGATATAAATATTGTTAAAAGATACCAAGAATATTTTGAAAATCTAGCTTTTGAGCCTGATAATCAAGACCAATTGAATCAAGAGGATCCTCTGGTTGATCCTACAATGGAAGAAAATAACAATAATCGTAATCCACGAAAACCTAGTTGACCCAATAGGAATCAAAGACAAGAAGAGCACGCAAGAAGAAATATGGAAGTAGTGGTAAATCAAAGAACTATTAATGACTTTAGTAGACCTTCATTAAATGTTGTGACATCATGTCTAGTCTTGCCGATGTCTTTGTTAGGAATTTTGAGTTAAAAGGACATTATTTTAATGCCATACCATCTTTTCATGGGATGCCCCATGAAGATCTGTCGGTTTCTTAAGAGAATATGAATACATGATGAGTACTTTTCCTTTAGGAGGGTTGATCGAAGATCAAATTAAAATGAAATATTTTCCCGTGCATTAAAAGAATTGGCAAAGAGATGGTTTATGAACCTAACACCAAATAGTGTTTATACTTGGGCTCAATTATATGATTTGTTTATGAGTAAATTTTACAAACATGCATCTCTTACGAGTATAGAAAACAAATCATGTCATTCCAAAATGAACTGGTGAAACATTCCATGAGTCATGGGATAGATTTAAAAATCGCTTATTATGTGTCCTCATCATAATTTGGCTCAACATGTGTTAGTGCTTCAATTTTATCATGGTCTTTCGCCAGCTTACAAACTATGGTTGATAGTGCAGCTGGTGGTTCTATTAATAGAATGACACCAGAAGCACTAGAAGAATTATTTGAGATGCTAAGTATTAATTCCCAACAGAAAAGTGCTAGAGGTAAAAATAGGAGCCTATATCAATTGCAAGATAATTCAAATACACAAGCTCAATTTGAAAATTGGCAAATTCAAGAAGCATGTGCTTTATGTGGATTATATTCTCATGCTACTAATTTTTGTCCGTCAAGTGCTATGTATTCTGAACAGGCTAATGCTATGAATATGTACCCTCAAAGGCCAAGGAATGATCCCTATTCAAATACATATAATCCTGGTTGGAGGAATCATCCTAACTTTTCTTGGGGAGGAAATAAGCCTTTGCAACCTCAACAATTCCAACCTCAACCACCACAACCTCCACAGTTGCCAAATCAAAATCAGTTGAGAATTGAAGAAGTTCCCAAGCAAGAAGTAGCTAGTAAAGGTCAAGCAGCTTTGATGAAGTACATGCTTGAAGAAATTGAAAATTTAAAGAAACACATTGAAAGTTCTGGAGCAGATAAAAGAGAAGAAGGGAAGTTCCCTAGTCAAACCGAAGCCAAGTCAATCACCGTCTTGCGAAGCGGTAAGGTGATAGGTGAAGAGGTAAGTGATCCTGATCCTTCTTCTAATATGCATGCTACAATAGAAAATTCGAAAAGGTAATAGAAAAAAATCGAAATCGAAAGATAGTGATAGTAATAAAGAGATTAATGATTTAAGTAATCAAGAGGTAGAAAAAGAAAAAGAAGTAGAAGTAGATGTTCCAAATAAGGAACAAGAAAAAGAAAAAGAAATTCAAAATAAAGATAATACAATTGAAGTTGAAAAAGAGTTAGGATCAAGAAGAAGAGGAACCTTATGTGGCTCCACCACCCTATGTTCCTCCAATTCCGTTTCCAAGAAGACTTATGAAAAACCGAATGGACAAACAATTTTCGGAAATTTATAATATGTTATCCAAAGTAAATGTTAATTTACCTTTGCTTAATGTTATTAAAAATATTCCAGCTTATGCAAAGTTTTTCAAAGATCTTCACTCTAAGAAACACAAGTTTGAAAACAATGAAAAGATTGTTGTTTCGAAAACGCCGTCGCTTTTTACAACCCGAATTACCACCTAAGTTGAAAGACCTGTAGCTTTTAATATCCAAGTCTCCTTGGGAAGCTCTAAAAAGATGAAAGCAATGCTAGATTTAGGAGCAAGTATTAATTTGATGCCTTTCGCGGTCTATAAACAGTTAGGTTTAGGAGAACTAAAACCCACTACTATGCAATTACAATTAGTTGATCGCTCAGTTAAATATCCTTTGGGTATAGTGGAAGATATCCTAGTTCAGAGTTGATAAATTAATCATACCAGTTGACTTTGTGGTTCTAGAGATGGAAAGGAAGATATGCACCAATAATGAAGTCCCAATATTGTTAGGCAGACCATTTATGGCAACTGCCAATACAATGATTAATGTGAAAAATGGTAAACTCACAATGTCAGTCCTAGGTGAAACTGTTGAAATTTATGTGTTCGATGCTATGAATAGACCTAGTGACATAAGTGCCTGCTTTTCAATAGATGAGATTGAAAAATTATCAACCGAAACTTTTGAAGAAGAGGAAGATTATGAGAGAGATAGATTTATTGTCTACGATGATAGCCCTATCCCTCCCATAAAAATTGACATTGAGGAAATTGAAAGAGAAATAGAAGAAGAGGAAAGATTAGAGAAAGAAAAGTTAGAAGCTAGTAAAAAGATAGAAGAAAAAGAAATAGAATCAGAAAATAATTCTGATGAGTTTGAGAAAGTAGTAGAAGAAAGTTATGAAATCAAAGATGATGAAGTAGAGATTCTAAAATCTCTCTTTGAAGAAATTGAGATAGAAGATATTGAGGAAGAAAATAAGGAAGAAAAGCAAGAAGAGAATAATGAGGCTAAAATAAAAGAAACTATTAAAGTAGAAAATTCTGAATTTATGCCTTCCATTAATTCTCCCAAAGTCGAAGAATTAAAGCCATTACCATCCCACTTAAAATATGCATTTTTAGGGGAAGGTAACACTTTGCCTGTTATTATAGCACTTAACGAGAAAAACAAGAAGCAAGTTTGTTAAAAGTTTTATGGACACATAGAGAAGCTTTAGGATGGTCTTTAGCTGACTTAAAAGGAATTAGTCCCTCTATGTGCATGCATAAAATACATTTAGAAGAAGGTAGTAAACCTTCAAGAGAAAGACAAAGAAGACTTAACCCACACATGGAAGAAGCTGTTAGGAAAGAAGTTCTTAAGCTTTTAGATGCGGGTATAATTTACCCTATATCAGATAGTAAATGGGTTAGTCCTGTCCAAGTAGTTCCTAAGAAGTCAGGAATTACTGTTGTTAAAAATGAGAAAGATGAATTAGTCCCTACAAGGACTATAACTGGTTATAGAATGTGTATCGATTTGCGGAAATTAAATGCGGCAACTAGGAAAGATCACTTTCCTTTGCCATTTATTGACCAAATTCTTGAAAGACTAGCCGGTCATGAATATTATTGCTTTCTTGATGGTTTTTCTGGATATAATCAGATCCCTGTTGCACCCGAAGACCAAGAGAAAACAACTTTACATGTCCCTTTGGTACTTTTGCTTTTAGGAGAATGCCTTTTGGGTTGTGTAATGCACCAGCTACTTTTCAAAGATGCATGATATCTATATTTTCAGATTTAGTTGAAAGATGCGTAGAAGTTTTCATGGACGATTTTTCAGTTTTTGGAAATTCTTTTGATCATTGTTTAGAAAACCTTACATCTGTCCTAAAAAGATGCTGCGAAACTAATTTAACTTTAAGTTGGGAGAAAAGTCACTTCATGGTAAAACATGGAATTGTCTTAGGGCATGTTGTTTCAAATAAAGGCATTGAAGTTGACAAAGCTAAAATCGAAGTTATTTCACAACTACCCCTCCCACTTCAGTTAAAGGAGTTCGAAGTTTTCTTGGCCATGCTGGTTTTTACAGAAGATTTATAAAAGATTTTTCCAAAATCTGTAAACCTCTATGTAATTTGCTAGCAAAAGATACAGAATTTATTTTTGATAAAGAATGTTTAGAAGCTTTTAATTTATTAAAAGAAAAGTTAACTAATGCCCCAATTTTATCCGGCCCTGATTGGTCACTTCCTTTTGAAATCATGTGTGATGCATCAGATTTTGCAATTGGAGCCGTGTTAGGACAAAGGGTAGATAGAAAGCCTCATGTGATCCATTATGCTAGTAGAACTCTGAATGATGCTCAATTGAATTATACCACTACTGAAAAGGAATTTTTAGCAGTAGTATATGCTTTAGAAAAATTTAGATCATATTTGCTAGGATCAAAGGTGATAATCTTTTCTGATCATTCTGCATTGAAATATTTGTTAAGTAAGAAGGATGCTAAACCAAGATTAATTAGATGGATGTTATTGTTACAAGAATTTGACATAACTATCAAGGATAAAAAGGGAACCGAGAATGTTGTAGCCGACCATTTGTCTAGGTTAGAATTTTCACCCTTGCTTGAACGTCAATTTCTTGATGATCCTGTCCCCATAAATGACAATTTTCCTGATGAACAACTCTTAGCCATTAAAGATTTTGACCCTTGGTATGCTGATTTTGTCAACTACTATGTGTCTGATATCATTAATCCGGATTTTGATCATTACGAAAAGAAGAAATTTTTGGCGGAAACTAAAATTACTTTTGGGAAGCTCCTCATTTATACAAAATTTGTTCTGGATTCTTTAATAAGAAGATGTATTCAGAAAAAGACCAACAAGGTATCATGGAATTTTGCCATGGATATTCTTGTGGAGGTCATTTTAGTGGTAATAAAACTGCCGTAAAATTTTGCAATCGTCAGTATTGGCCTACTTGCTTTTAGAGATTGTGAACTGTTTTATAGAACATGTGACAAATGTCAAAGAACAGGCGGTATAGGAAAGAGAAACGAGATGCCCTTACATATTAATTTAGTAGTTGAAATTTTTGACGTTTGGGGTATTGATTTTATGGGTCCCTTTCCTGTGTCCAATAATTGCGAGTATATTTTAGTAGCAGTTGATTATGTTTCTAAATGGATAGAAGCAGTAGCAACCAAGACTAATGATGGAAAAACAATAGTCAAGTTTGTAGAAGATTTATTTGCTAGATATGGAGTCCCTAAGGCCATAATAAGTGACCAAGGAACTCATTTTACCAATAAGTTGTTAAATAATGTTCTTAGAAAGCACGGTGTAACTCACAAGTTAGCTACACCCTATCATCCACAAACATCCAGACAAGTAGAAGTAAGCAATAGGCAAATAAAAGCAGTGTTAGAAAAGACTGTTAGGCCTAATCGTAAAGATTGGGAATCTAAACTCAAGGATGCTTTATGGGCATACCGAACTGCTTTTAAGACACCCATAGGAATGAGTCCATATAGAATGGTATATGGCAAAGCTTGCCATTTACCAGTTGAAATTGAGCATAAAGCCTATTGGGCTGTTAAAGAATTGAATTTAGATTTAACATTGGCCGGAGAAGAAAGATTGTTTCAGTGGAATGAGTTAGAAGAGCATAGGTTAAATTCGTATGAAAATGCAAAGACATATAAAGAAAAGACCAAGAAATATCATGACATGGGGTTAGCCAACAAAATGCTTCATCCAGGTATGAAAGTATTACTGTTTAACTCTAGGTTAAGGTTATTCCTAGGAAAGTTAAAATCCAAATGGTCTGGTCCTTTAGAATAGTACGAATTTATCCTCATGGGGCTGTTGATATACAAAACCCCAAAAATAATGAAGTGTTTAAAGTGAATGGACACCGACTCAAGCCATATTTTGAGCCAATGTCAGTTGAACGAACAATTGAGTTAATCCGTTTGGCTGACAATGAACCACCACGAGATTAGGCTTGCAGTTTGGTCGAGCCAAAGACGTTAAACAAAGGCGCTAAGTGGGAGGCAACCCACTATGTTGAATATTATTTAGTTATTTAGTTAGTTTAAATATGCTTTTCTCCGTTAAATTTTATTTTTGGACATTTAATTTTTAATTAAATATGCCAAAATTCAAGTTTGGGGGAGAAAAACATCTTAGTGTTGTATTTATATGTTACTAATAATTTTAGTTTAGAATTTTTGTTTAGTTTTTATATACAGGAAATATCCAAGACATAACGGAAGTTAACGGAAGGGCTAAACTGCAAACTGTTGAAAAGATAGGAAAGAAAAAAAAGAAGGAAGTTTTTGTCCACCTTGCGGACGCAAGGTGTGAAGGACCTTGCGACCGCAAGGTCCCCAGTAAATGCGAATATCGTGCAGCGTACTGTCAGTCATGGGGAATCAGCAGGAATCTCAACCGCTTTGACTGCCGACCTTGCGGACGCAAGGTGTGGCAGACCTTGCGACCGCAAGGTCCCTATATATATTCAGTGCCGGGTTTTCTTCAGAAAAACACACAGAAATCTTCCCTCTCTTCCTCCAGCAGCAGCAGCCCAACCTCCCAAAATTTCGGCAGATTGTCTCTAATTCCGGCACCAACCTCAAGATTTCTCTCCTCACTCTTCAAAACTCTTCACCTCCCTCATTCATCCTTCCACCATTACACTCCACAAGGTTGAAGACTAAGAAGAAGAAGAGGAAACCTTCAGTGTTGCCGACAAAGATCAAGCTCTACTCCGGCTGCAATCACTCTATTGAGGCTGCAATCAAGTAACACTAACACCCTCTTTAATTTCATACGTCAAAATATTTGCATGCTAGGGTGTTAGATAGCTTTTAACGTAGATAAAATTTTGCATGCTTTAGAATAAATTTTAATTTTAAAATTTTAAAACAATTTTAATTGTTAAACTTTTTAGTTTTTAAATTTTTTATAAAATCAAACAAAAATGTTCCGTAGGCGTAGAAATTCCGGCGCTTCATCCTCCGGCCCCGCTCAGGAGGAAGAGCATAATTTTGACATAACCCGATTCGTGTCCTACGAGGCATCTGAAAGGTACACGAACAAGCTCTCCAAGTCTCTGGTGCCCAAAAGGGGATTCAAGGCTGAAGACATTGGTATCCGTCCGAATCTGATGGCTCGTAGGTGGGGGATTTTGTTAGATTCTCCGCCAAGGGATGCCGTAGTCCCTATTGTCCGAGAATTCTACGCCAATGGCAACATTGGCATGGATGGTGGTGTGCTAGACACTGTTAATGTTAGGAATACTGTAGTTGATTTTTCGGCCCAAAGCATTAACACTTATTTCGGCACCTCCAACTTTGCAGTTGGTGCTGATAAGTATAGCACACACCTCCACCCTCGTATCCCTGTCGAGGTAGTCAATGCTGCCATTGCTCTCCCTGGTGTGGAGTGGTCCTATAGCCGTAATCCACCATATGGACCATGCACCATGAGAGAGTCTTTCCTCCAGGACACGGCCAAGCCCGTGTATAAATTTGTTTATGACGTCCTCATGCCCTCAAGTCACCAAAACACGGTGAATTGGGAGAGGGCTGTCTTGACCTACACCATTATGACTGGTGGGTCCATTGATGTTGGCCGTTTGATCAACGGCCAAATCAAGACCCTTATTAGAGGTAGGACGAATGCGGGGTTCGCGTTCCCGCATTTGATTACCGATTTGTGTAGGGGGCAGGCGTGAGAATGCCCAAACACGCGGAGAGGCTGAAGGCTGGTCCAGTCATTACTAGGGCCATTTTGTTTGAACACCACCAGCAGCCGATAGTGAGGGTTCCTCAAGAGGAGGAACCCGAAGAGGAGGAGGACCCACTCGTGGAGATCTCCAACAGATTGGAGGAAGCTGTCCTCCAAAATGACATGATGGGTCGAAGTTGGCACAAATGCGTCCGACCACCGAATTTTTGGTTGGGCTAACCGTGGGACGTAATGCCCAATCTGTATGGATTCCCTCCCGGCACGATCCCCGAAGTTTCGCCCTCGTTCGTTATTTCCGTCCGACTCACCGTGAGTCGAGGCCCAAGTTCCATCCTCTTTCGTTAGGTGGACCCGCTATCTCCTTTTGATATTTGTCCTACCCCATCAATCCTCTAATATGTTCCTTTATTTTGAGGACAAAATAGAAATTAAGTTTGGGGGGGGGATTTAAAATTTTAAGTCTTAGCAGGTCCTAGCCTAACGAGGAATGAAGTTGGGCTATGTTTTTAGGGTGAAAGAAAATTTCTTTTCTCGATGACCATTTAACTCTTCACCCTATTTTTCCTGTTTTTATTTTTTCTTATTTTCGGAAGTGTTGCCTTGACCAGAATACACTCATTTTGGATACTCGTGGGTTCCTCTTATGGGGACCCATCAACAATTGTGTCATCGTCATCATCTCCCAATTTCTTAAAAAAATATATTTAAAAAAAATATTAAATTCAAAATATTCATCCTCGAGTTTAGGTGTGGTAATGCTAGTCGTAGTCAATGAGGAGATTAGTGCAATGAACTGCATAATTAGTCTGTAGATCCCCCTGGAATTTACTTAATTTTGCGAAACTTTTACTTTTCTCCAAATTCTTCATGCACTCACCAGTCATAATTATGGATTGATTAGAATAGTTTTATAAAGTTTATAACACCTATTTCACTATAAGACCCCGATACCTTAGGATTAACTTGGAATGGTTTTGAGTTGAATTTTGTGTAGAATTGCACACGCTGTAGATCGGATTTCAGTTTGGGCCACGTATTCATGCTTATCAGATACAACCTGTAGTTTATCAGCCACAGTTTTGTGTAGAAGACTCGGAATCGAGATCCGTTTGGTGCGTTAGAAGCTAGACTTCGAGATATTTCAAACCATACCTTATTTGTAATTTTCGGGCTTATATATCACCCTAGGCTCGTCTTTGAAGTTGACTGAAATTATTGAATAGCATTTGGGCTTTGGTCACTTTTGGCCCATTAGGCTTTGAGCCCATTTACCTCCTTTACTTGATATTCAGCGATAATCCACCATTTATTAGTTTGAAGTTTTGGTTTCCAAACCCGATTTGTTATAGAATATTTATCCGTTTTTAATTTCGACTCCGCAGGGGGTGTTATACGTGTTGGAGGCTTACTTTGTACCCAAAATTATGGAGTAGTGTAACTGACTCCTTTGAGGTTTGTAATTTATTTATGGGATAATTATACCCTTATTTAAATTTATATATAATAATAAGAAATTATTATTTGACGTCTAGGGGCAAATAAATAATTAGCACTTGATAAGCAGTAGTGCTAGTCAAACAGTCGAGCAAACTCGCTCTAAACATGAACATAACACCGCACTAAAATACGGTATTTCAAAAATCGAATCAGCGGAAGCAATATAAGAAAGAAGTCCCAAGCTATGAAGCTCGAAACCAACGACAATGAAAACCAAGAGACATTATCTCTCAAAGGAGGAAAAACAAAACTCGCGCGTGCGCAACATTGCAGACGCTAATCAAACCATCGGCACTCCAGCCGGCGTTTCAACAAAGAACCAACCTGATATAACAATTACCCAACGGCTAAAGCATACCGGGGTCAAGCAACAACTATAAAAACTAGAATAAGGAAATTCCCCAAAGCTACTGCGTGCTGGAGACAACGAAATAAATACTAAAACAAGAAACAAGGCACGACACAACACGCCGGCCCAAGAAAAACCAATACAAATACCCAAGTATTCTACCCAACTGTAAAGTCTAAATAACTTTACAAAATGTCGATCTCACAAGAATAGCAAAGTACATTAAATTAATGACAATGCTAAAAAGGAACAAGACTCCACAAGCTGCTACTCGGGAAAGTCGGCTGCTACAAACACGAACCACACGATCTAACCTCGATCTATCGACCAGCTGCGCCCTGCTACAGTCACGAACTACTCGACCTCAATGCAGCTATCGCCATTCGCAACTAAAAACAAGTACGGATGAGTCATAATGACCCAAGACGCTACCACAATATATATGCAACATATAATTATGTAACATAAACATAACCAAGGTGTCATTTTATATATGACGTAAAACCCGTGAAGAGGGCGTTGTATCGTTTCGATACTCCACAAGATATCCACTCCTTCTTACTTACTAAACCGTCCAAATGAACTAGGGGTGTAATTCCGCTCACACACAAATCAAATGAATTAGAAGGTAGTTCCCACAAAACATCATATGCAAGTATACATATCATTATATATACGAATCAAGCTATTCACATTGCTACCACGTGTAAGGATGCATGTTTATATATATACACCTATATCAGTATGTATATCTCTAAATATACATATGAAATCTCCCATAAAATCGTCATGCATAAGTGTGCATATCTATATATATACACATCAATTCTTTCATATATATCTCATATACAAGTATGCATATATCTATATATACATATCAAATATCTCATGTATCATCAGCCAATTCAAACATGGTCAATAAGATCTCATGTTCAACTAACACTTTGTTATCACATAAGTGCCCATAGTAAGCCACATAAAGGATAGAGAAGATACCAAATCACTTCCGTCGTATTGCTCCTGCAATCACAACTGTTAATCAAATCGTGCCGGTGATACCGTGTTCGGTATCAAAAGTACCGAGCTCTCTCTCGGTCCGAGCTCTCTACTCGAGAAAATAGCACTAGCCAATGCGCTCTTTTGGTTACGGCAAAGGGGGCTACTTCCCCAGTAGCTAGCAGGTGTGTGTGAAAGTGGTGTGTGTGAAACCCGAATCCGGTACGGCGATACATTGCAACCACGAATCCCATAATTCGTGAAAACAATGCATCGTCCCACCATCATCATGAAAACTCAAGTAATGCCAGCTGGACTTATATGCAATGCACAAGTAGATGTTTACTTGCTAATTCTCAAGTAGATATAATGACCTACTAAACTCATACGATTATGCACATTGTTACATAAATCACAAAACCACAATAGGAACTCATTTGAGTCTCTAAAGCATAAGTGCCAAGTTTGTTCACTCTATTCAATTCAAGTTTCAAAAGCTATTAATCTAGTCAACTGGAATATAATTGTCATAGGATCTCACCACGATCCTCGTAAGGTTCAATTGTTCCTTAACTCGACTCCGTTGAGTCTTTACTACAATTCCAACCAAATAGAGTTTGAACACTATATGTGTCCCAAGACTCTTTTCTATGTTCTCGTTTGAGGCATAGCAAGGTTCTCATTCCATTTAGGAATCTTAGTTCAAGTCCCAAGTAAGTTATATAAGGGAAGCCCAAGTTGATTATTGTGAAATCAAGCTTAGTTCAATTTTGATTCATAATTCCACTTAATAGTAGAATCCAAGTTCACCACAATTCATTAACCGTAGAACGATCGTGCACGAAGGCAAATACATTCAATATGCTCATAAGTCATATCATAGAAACACATAGAAGAATCAATTTTTGACAAGGTAGGAAATCATGCATTTAGTCATAATATAAAATATGCACAGTATTCCATATTCACCTATGAAATTCAACAGAGTCATCCAAGACTACTCCGTTAGTCTCGGATCATGAAGCCATTTACTAAACTCTTCCTAGAGTAGTAACTCATTCAATAACACAAAAGTCGATGGTAGTCAAAGACTTAAGCAACACTAGAGCGGTAATAACCCGTAAGGTCAAACCATATCGGTGAGTCTTAGATAACAACATGGTCATCCTAGCGACTTATACAAGTAGACTCCATGTATAGAGTACTAAGAAAGCCCCAATCCAAATCTTCTCATAGAATAGTCCTCAAATTCATTATTCAACAAGTAGGTGTTTTTACTCATTAAAGAATCAAGTAGGAATTCGACAAGAGCGAATTCAACCTCTCAAGTAGATACACCATTCTACAACATGATCTCAATTGTGCATTTGCTTCACACAATCACATAAACCACATAAGAACTCGATTGAGTCTTATAATCACTCATATCAAACATGTCCTTCAATCCATCCCAAAGTCACGTAAGCTAATATATTAGTCTAACGCACTACAACGCCATAGGGATTGAATGTGGAGTCGGTATTGTTCAATAACTCCCAAATTTCAACTCCGGTGAGTTTTACTAAAATTCAACCAAATAGAGCATTGATACTATATGCATCACATTGCCCTTTCCTAAGTTCTCCTTTCATTTAGAACTCGATAACTAGGCCGTTCATGATCTTAAACTAGCCTTAAACACAATCCCGAAGTTTCAAACCCTAGTTTCGGTGATTTTGTTAAACCTTGAATTGAACATAATTCTTTCACAAGAGTTATTCCTAAGCTCATTATAAACAACATTCATGCTTTATAAAATGTCAAAATCACAACTTCATAGAGAATTCATAAAATCCTACACATGTTTCAAAGGTTGAATTGGAGGATTTGTCTTCACAAAAGATGTTCATAATCATCAATAGAGCAACTATAATGAAGGGGTCATGTCATTTTATTGAACATGAAAATTTCAGGGATTTCTCAACGTACCTTAGTCCTAAGATTAATGGAGGAAAGGTTGATTAAAGAGAGGATTGTTGTAGAGAAGATCGAGAGCTTCGATTTGGCGGTCTCGGTTCGCCGATCGACCACCGGATCTCCGGGAAATGGTCCTTCAACCTAGTTAGGGTTTCTTCCATGGACGAATTTGGAGCTTGGTCTCTGAATCTCTGGTTTGTTATGATCAACAATGGCTGATTTTGGCTGACTTGTGTTTATATACTTCCCAAGAAGTCCCTAATCCAAGTGATGGTGTTAAGAGGCTTCTAATTGGCCAAGGAATGTGAGCCATTGATAAGCAATGATCCAAGGGTTCACAAGGGTCTTAGACAAGTCAACAAAGGTGGCTTTGAGTCACAATGGACGTCCAAGGGCCAAGGGTTCAAGAGTCAATAGCCAAAACACTCAAAAAATGACCAAAGGCTGAAAACTGCCCAATTTCCAGATTGTTGTTACTGGACAGTCGATCTTGTAAAATCGACCATAAATAGCTCACACCTCCAAATGAGGTGATTATTGATTTCTGTGAAACTAGACTCTTTAAACTATAGTTTAGCCTTTTAAATTACTCAATTTGGACTTATAGTCATCAAATATGGCTACTACAAGTTCAAGTACAGAAGTTGATTTCCTGAAAACAGAATTCTGGCACAGCCGTAAGTCAAGACCTAAATGAGGTACTTATACACCTTGGAAAAATACCATATTATACAGGGAGTATCCTAACATATGTAGGTAAAACATACTAAATTTTTAGAAAATTCTCTTTCAGTAGATTGGTACCAGAATTTTCCGAAGTTTTCCCAAAACCGGATTGAATCTGTGAAGTAATATGTTGGTCATCTAATTTCCAAATGCAACAAGTCTATGAACAATGATTATGCAAGCATGGGAAATACTAGTACACTTGGTTTAGAACTTAAATGAACTTCTCGCAAGTTTAAAGCACAAACAATACAAGCAACGAAGGCAATCCCGAGAAACCCTAGGCTCAAACGAAGCAACAATGCTTCTAAACTCTCAACCAAGCATACAACAACTAAGATGAACATTGTAAATCTTATATGCAAGGTACTAAGACTCCAATGAGACTTATTTAGGTGCTATCATGTTAAGATAAACACTCGACGCATTAACAACAAAGCATGCAACACGAGAAAGTCAAATACACGAAGGTTCGGGGTCTTACAAAGTGAGTGCTTTGTATGGGAAAAAGGGAAATATTCTTACTCTCTTATTTTTGAAATTTCTTATCCCTTTTATTGTTACCCTCACCTTGGCCTTACAAGCAATAAAGGTCTTATTGATCTAGTTGCCACATTTGTTTGTGATAGTT
>CM028381.1:38466185-38547919 GCA_013146195.2 Codonopsis lanceolata | reverse complement strand
CTTGAAAAAAAAAAAATATTTAAAAAATATTTTATGGTGAAAATTGACTAAAAAAGAAAATGGAGGAAAAGTAAATAGTGATGGATGTGGAAAGGAGGGAGGAAGATGCAAGTTTTTGGCTTGTTGGATTGTTGCTTGGGAGCTTAAGAAGCCCTTAACCCCTTTATGTAATTTGATTTTTAGAAACCTTTGTTGTTTGCCAAAATCTTGAAAGAATCCCTTGGGCAATGCTTTAGCTCCCTTGTTGTTTTTGGTCTAATAATGTCTTTCCTAACCTATGATATCTCACTTTCATACATAATTTTTATATTTGTCCGACTTTGTCTTCTCCCGTTCATATGTGTTAAAAACAGTAATGAAAAATCATACATGTTAGGATTATTTTTGTCATATTTTACTTGTGACGCAAAGTGAGATTTGATTATATTTCCATAATTTAGTTTGTCATTTGATATTTAAAATATATTTAATTAAAATAATAAATAATTATTTTAATAATTATCCTTTTTCTCATTTTAAATTCAAAGGCAAAAAAAATGCATTACTCAAAAAAAATGAAATTTAGATTCTATTCAATTTATTATTTCATCATTCACTTTCTTCCGTCAACCTCATTATCCATATACTCACCACCACTACGACCTCAAATTTCACAATTAGCACAAAAGTTAATTTTTGATTTGATTTTATTTCATTTTCTAATTCCTTACTCCTACCTTCAAAGTAACTTATTTGCAAAAGCCATCATTTATGGACACCACCACAACCTTAAATTTCACTTTTTGCTAACTCAAATTCAATTTTTCAATTTTTCAATTTTTCAAATTTTCAAATTTTCAAATTGAAACTGAAACCCATATGGATCTTTGAAATTTTGATGATTTGAAAATCTCACAATGTTGTATTTCATCTAAACCATCACTGTCATCCCTACAATCACCGTCATCACCGCCTCTAACATCACTATCATTGCAGTCGTCAACACCGTTATCACCATCACCAAGAAACACATTCATCTCGCCTTGCTCAAATGGAGATATAAATCTCTTTAACTTTCATTTAGTCGAACTTCTTTTTTTAAACATCTCTCATTTATTAGTTCCAATACACTTTTTGTGCAAATTACTAAGTAATGAGAAAATCTAATTTTAGGATGAGATTACTTAAAAGGATGTCGGTTGGTGACAATCTATTTCAATAAAAGGAGAGTTGCAGTAGAAGAAAGAAAGTCGGTAGCCAGAGAAGGGAATATAGAGATTCTCAAATGTAACTACCTCGAATCCGATGAAGAGGAGCAAGCAAATTAAGACCAAAAGAGGTTAGAGGTTTGGAACTCAGTTATGAAAATGAGTAAAATATTTCGAATCCAGTTATTTGTGATTACTAACATTGGTTTTGTTTGTAATATCTATAAGTTAGGGACCATTGATAGTTTTAAAAGCTGTTGTAGAAGTTTAAAATTTTAAATAAGTAAATAGTAGATTTTAACATTATTTTCTAATAAAACGCATAGATTCATGAATTAGTTCTTCGTTTTCTTCATCTTCTTGATATTATGACACATTTTCTTAACTCGTTTCTTTTAGCTTATTCATGGGTAATAACTAAACACGCTACAGATTTACTTAATAGTTTGATACTCACTAACAAATCTATTATTATAGATACAATTTTCTATATACATCTAATAATGTCTTTCCCGAACATATATATTTAAGAAATAAAAAAATTAAAACTATGCTATTTTTTAGATACAAATATTTTTTTTAGTTTCAAATAATGTTTTAATCTCTTGAGTAAATGTATTTTTGACATTTTAGAATATATTGGACAATATTTGTAACGATAATAGTAGGAGGAGGAAAATGATAACAAAATCAAAATACAAGACGAAATGAATAGAATTCAATAATGTAGGACCTAACTTTAAAATAGGTACAAGCCAATGGATCAAATTATTATTTAATTATTCATGGAATTAATTAGCATATGACAAATTTATTTGGTCAACCTTAATTAATAGTGAATAATTTATTATAGTTAGGGCTATTTTTGTCCAAACATTATTTTTTGTCATGGTAAATTTACTTGTTTTGTCTTTAATTAAATGGTGTATAGTTTATTTGGTGAAGAGATATTTTTGTCTCAAATCAATCGTAAAAAACAAACTTGACTTTTATAGTAAGAGAGATAAAAAGGAAGTATTTTCTTGGAATTCCCAAAAACCAACTACTCCCTCCGTCCCCAAAATGATAATTTAGGGACAGAGGGAGTATTTAAAAAGGAAGTATTTCCTTGGATTGTGTGTATAGAAATCTCATAACTACAATTTCTTATACCTAAACCATCTTTAAGGTGACAACTTAATTAAGAAATCTATTAGAAGGCTGCAAATAGATTAGGCTTGCCCTTTCCACCTTTTATTTAGTACAAAGTGATTTTTAGGCTAAAAGCAAATTGTGCTAGACTAGCCTTCCCAATGTAAGTTTTTAAGAAAGTAGATAGAAGATTACCTTTGAACAAATGATTGGATATCCTTCCAAATACACCTAGCAATTACAACTCAAAACCCGCTAATCCATCAAACCCAACGTGAAAATTTCCTGACCCTACCCAACCCATTAAATTTTTTGGGTCGAAATGGGTTCCATTTTGACCAAAAAAATTTAACGAATCGATTTGAGCCGAGCATGTTATCCATTCCGACCAATTACTTTTTTGCTATATAAATGCAAGTTTTTTTACGAAAATTGTGGATTGAAACGATCGACTCATTCTGACCCATTACCCATTTTGAACCAACCCGTTTCGACCCGTTTAATTTTGGATTATAACGAATCACAACTCATTTCGATCCGTTACCTGTTTTAACCCAACCCATATCCGACTCAACTCACCTAATCACCAGCCCAACTCCTGAATAATAAGGATTTTCTAATGGGTGTAATAGGGGTGTGAATGTGTGGTAGAAGATTTCTACCCGACATTGATCATCAAAGATACTTGAGCTCCTCCCAAGCCATCTACATCACAAGAGAGAAAATACCCCCACATTCCCACAGCAACTTCGCATCCTGGTCCTCAAAGAATCCTTTGAGCAATATCTGAAGAAATGCACAAGAACATACTCGACGTACCCACTCTTAGTCTTCGCCAACCACGCAACGGATTATTCCATAGATACTAAGCCTAATCACAAGGGAGAAACAGATGGTCATGTGTTCCAAAGCCCGTTTAAACATCACATCAATCTCGAGAAATCTTTGTATACAGCCTACAAGCTTATCGTACATCAGTAGCATTGAGCTTGTTATGCACCAAAAGACCAAACAGAAGCCCTCGGAAGGAACACAAAGATTTCAACATGAAGGAAGGTAGTCAAACGCAAGAACCAGAGTAAAGGCCCAAGCATTCCAACAGCCACGAATGAGAATCGAGTCAAATGTAAGTACCAGAGTAAAGACCCAAACTTACCAACACCCATGAGCAGAATCGGAGATAAGTGATAATTGAACTTGTAAAAGAAACCCAGAAGAGTGGACTGCTTCGCCTCCCTCAAACTGCAAAAAAACAAAATAAAAAACCCAGTAGAAAATATCATTATACCCCTAATTATAAAATCTAACATAGGAACCAAATGTATCCAAGAGTCAAATTAAAACAAGGAAAGCCCTGCAAAAAGAAATTTCCCCACTGATTCTCATTCCATACACGAGGGAAAGGTATGACTAATGAATACAATTAAGGAATGAATTTCTAAGGATATATTTTTAAGTAACCGAATGCCCGATATGAGCATCCAACCCATTCCGATGCACCCTAAATTTACTCTTAACAGCCATATCGATTGAGTCTCACAAGTAAATCGCGAAAGTCGTTTACTCACCAAGAAATGTTCCAGCAGACCATGTTCCCTTGAGCCAAACCATATTCCTCCCTAGGTTTAGACACTTCCTCCCATGGAACTAAGGGATCTCTCCCACCCTCATGCACACCTTCACATAGAGAACCTCTAATACTATTAGCAACACTAACCTGAATCCTGAAAGAGAAAGTAAAGGGGAACGCTCAAAAGACAAGCCTTGACAAGGCAATCCTTTACTACTCTTCCACCCATCTAACCTCCTAATCACTCTCAACCACTGGATCCCAAAAGGCAACCGGTTTTGGGTCCCCCTTCCCCAAAAAGGAAAAAAAAAATATCCAAGTAAGATCAAGGACATAAAAGGACATAACAACCAATCAAAGAAGCATAGGAATTCACCTTTGAGAACCTAAATGGCATGGATAAGTAGTACTTATTAATTCTAACACTATTAATATCCTTGTTATTAATTCAGGTAGTTTTGAGCAATGTTCTAAAAATCGTTAGGCGGGCGCTAAAATCGCCTAGCGCGGAATATACGCCTGGCGGAAATAAGACATAATATCTGATTTTTAATACATTTTTTATTATAACCTAATTATTAAACATAATTTTTTAAATTATACTAATACTAAATATCACCTAATAATTTAAAAGTAATAATTACATTATGATGTTAAATTTTAAAGGTAAAACTAGAAATTTAATATCATCTACGGTTCAAAATATTACAAAAATAGTCAACAGTTCAATTATCCATAGGTCCGTTGATAATTACAAATTTACAAAAATAATTTAATAATTTTAAATTGATATTTATTATTATTATTTTTTTAAAAACCCAAAATGATATTATTTATGGCCAAAATTTTAAAAAAACTAAAAAAATAGGAAAAATCAGCAGTTGGCCGCCGCCTAGGCGCCCTAGCCTGCCTAGCCGATTTTTTCGCCGATTTGCCAAATTTCTAGGCGTCGGGGTGGCGCCTAACGCCTAGGTGCCCGCCTAGGCCAATTTTTAGAACACTGGTTTTGAGAGATAAAATATTAATCCCAATTTTTTTTAATGACGTCGCTAATAATATCATCCTCTCCCTTGTTATTAACAAGGTTCTAAAAATCGTTAGCGTCCGCTAGGTGGCACACTAGCGCCTAGCGCCTAGGGGACTAGTCGGAGCGTAATCGGGGTCTAGGCGGGACCTAGAATTAAGGCATAATCATCATTTTTTTGATAATTTACATCAAATATCAAACACATTGAATACAAATTTAATTTTTTTTATGTTTGTCATTTTATCAAACACTTGTCTATATTTATAAAATGAACAAAAATATACAAACATACCATTAATCTCAATTCTCAACAACCCCAAAGCAATAAATCAGCCAAGTTTAGAACTAAAAACAAAAAGGATATTACTCCAGTTCGCCCCCCATTACCTCCCTCTTGGCCTCACCATTACCACTCATACTTCCTTCTCCATTTCGCCCCCCCTTCCTTCTCCGATCACCGTATGCCACAAAATCAAAGCTACAAAAATAAATTAAGGTCGGCGAGGTTTGACGTAGACACCGACTTGGTCGATTAGGCGGCGACTAAGAAAGTCGCGGCGGTAGAGAGAGGCCTAGGCGGAACTAAGCGGGGAGTTTTAGAACACTGGTTATTAATAGTGAGGGAATAATGATTTTATGAAAGTAACTTGTCCTATTACTCCCAATCACCTATTGTATATCAAACATTACACAACTTGGCTTATTAATCATATCTAATCTTAATCATAGCTACCAAACGACACCTTAGATCACAACCATTAGAAACCTTCCTTGATGCCAGCAAATAAAATGAGCTTTTCTCACCTGTTGGCATCTCTCACTAGTCCAAAGCTTACAACACTTCAACAGTCAAAAAAATTCACTATCATGAGAAAAAAGTGAATGAAATAAAGAGAAAAAACTAAAATACAAAAACAGTATTTGAAAAAATGAATATATTGCATTTGCACAACCTCGTGGTCATCCTAGAGCACAGATTACTATCTATTCTCCATTACTTAGTGTTGTCAAACCTAGGTGTAAAGACCCTAGTATTAATACAAGCTACCTCAATAATGATTATTTGTGTTCTCCATTTGCCAGCCTATAGTAATAAAATAATGACCGTGCCAATGATCAAACATATCAGAACCATTTGGCTCAATAACCGTAATTGCTTCCATATACAGAACCATAGCCTCCTGTTTGACCTGGAAATCCTGTGCCTGGAGGAGATGCGTACAAGGAACTCTGGGCATAAGGATTATAGCCTTGGTCAGCAGACCCACTTGTTAGATGGGTCTGCGATGGTGCCCCAGCATCGGCCATGAAATTCTGCAACAGTGACATAAATAATTCAAATATTAGCAGGTTGTTTGATGCAAATAAAATGATCAGTAGACTAGAAAAGACTAATGCAACAAAAGTAAAAGTTACAAAATCAAAGAAATCTTAGCATTTTATTACAAAATAAATGAACAAACACATAATACTTGACGCTTTTGATATGCTCACATCTGAATGTGTGAGTGCGCGCAAGAGAGAGAGAGAGGCCACCTCCAGCACCCACATAGAATTTAACCTCCCATCCCCCTCCTGATGTGATGCCGAGGTCTTTAAGGATGATTCTATAAGAAGTTGGGCCTGATTTGAAAATGTCAGGGGGTCAAACTGCCAGAATTTAAAAAGTTGGTCAGCGCTAATTAGGAGAGATTCCAGAAAGTTAGGTGCTATGGCCTTAGCACTAGGCCGAATATCAGTCTTTTTCCTTTTGCGACTTGGAGATTATTTTTCCTATTTTGACTTGGTTTTTGTTTCTTTATTAATATTATTTACCCTAGTTATTTAATGTAATATTTTTCGGGTTTTTAGCCTATATAAAGGCATCTTAAACATTGTAATTGATAATTTTAGACATATTATTGAATTGATTTCAAGTTTTCTCTCAAAGTTCTTGCGTGTTCTTGAGTGAATTTCTTTCGTGTTACAATTGTGTGTTATTGCATCGATCCCAAGACTGGTCAATTGAAGATTCATCCCAATTGTAGCGTCATTCATAACACCTAGGTTCGCGTTTAATCAAGGGCATTGAATCGAGGTGGGTACATAAGCGTAGATGTGGGGGAAGCGGGTGTTTCACGAAATTGGGAAGGCTCTAGGTTGCACAGACACAGATACGCGGACATGGGATACGAGGATACGCAATTTTAAAAAATATAGGATACGGGTACCAGAAAACGTATATGTACGCCCAAACGTGTCCTCTTAAGGGATATGTATCCTGATTCCCTTAATTCCGTACCCATGTCAACTTTCAAGAAATTCAAATTCGGCCCCAAGACGTATTATGAGCCGTATCTCGTGTGTCCAATCCGTATCCATGTCGGATACGTATCCGACACAGAAAATGGCAGTAACTTGGCGTGTCCATGCAACATAGGGAAGGCTTGCGGTGGGTACATAAGCGTAGATGCAAACACAATTTCGAGGAAGGATTTGATGGGTAAGAATTCTGGTGCAGTACAAGGACAATATCCTGAGCACGGTGCGTATTAGAGTGGGGGAAAGGATTTGTGTTGTCCCCATCTGGGTAGAGACAGCGACTTTTTGCAAGTCGCGGAGGAGGTACGACGGTGTAGGGGGAGAAGACGTAACTGGTTGGAAGAAGGAATGGGCAGAGAAGACAAGCAAGCCTCATGCGCGGCGGAGGGAGGCGAAAGGGAGGTGGATAGGGAAGACACGTGCAAGTCTTCCTGATAAAGAGCCTGCAAGGAGCATATGGGTCGTTAAAAATTCAAAATTCAAATTCAATACTACATACGATGTCGTTACACGAGGCAGCCCTACTTTTGTTACTTTGGGCCAACGCCAGGGGGAAAGCAGCGGTCATGAGGGTTGGCCTGTTGAAAGCCCAAATGCATCTAATACGAATGACGGACTGAGAACACAAGGGGAGTGGTATCTTAAGTGGCCCATTTGCCTCAGAGTTTTTGGAGGACCAAGAAACCCAGTAGGATGGGCCAATGGAGGAGGCAGTCTTGAACAACAATAAATTTCAGGCCAGCGAGTCCAAAAAGCAGAAAGCGTTGACTCCTTTCATTGAGGGTGTGATATCGGAAGTCGACTCGGAGAGCGAAGAAGAGAACGAAAATGAAGATGATAGTAATAGTCATAGAGTGGAGTAAGGAACTGCTGCACTTAGGATTACAGAGGTTCCTATTGAGTCGAAGAAGTATGACCCGACGCCTGGGCGAAGGTTAGGGAAGGTCAACTTAGGTGAAGAAGGCTCGACTCAGAATATGGATGTGAATCCAGAGGCTATGATTCCAGTTTCGGAGGTGTGTGTGGAAAATATGGATGAACCTTTAGAGTGTTCACCTTTGACAGTGGTGAAGATCTGCAAGGCTTTGAGCTTTTGATGGAAGCGAATGAAAAGGAAGATATTTCGCTTTGGGTTAAGAGGAGGGTGAAGGGTTTTGAGAAGCTTCTTGGGGTATCGTGTGCAGGTTACGAAGAAATTTTTTGAATTTACTTAGGGAGATGGATAGAGTGCGGAAGTCAGGTGGGAAGGAAAATAGTATTAGCAACAAGAGGCCACGGTCAAGAAGTAACAAGGATCTGGAAATTTTGTGATGTAGTCTCACTTTTGATATTGTCGACAGAAGGGGAGGGCAGGGTGAGGAGTCCAACCAGAATATTAAATTATGCATATTCGTATTATTTCATGGAATGTTTGGGATATAAATGATGAGTCAAAGCGAGTAGTGTTAAATGCAGCGATTTGTAAATGGAATCCTTAGGTGGTTTGTTTACAAGAAACTAAGGTGGATCGTATGGACAGGAAATTAGTTATGAGTGTTGGAGGTGATAGGTGAACGCAGTGGGAACATTTAGATGCTATTGGGAAGGCCGGAGGTATCCTGGTTATCTGGGACACTAAGGTGGTTTCAGGAAGGACATTTTGGTCGGTTCTCACTCAGTTTCTTGCATTTTCGAGGGACAGGTTAATGATTTCACATGGATATTTACAGGGGTTTATGGTCCTTGTGCTGATTCGGCTCGTCAAGGTTTATGGGCTGAACTCAAAGCTATCTCTGCTAGGTGGAATCTACCTTGGTGCATTGGAGGAGACTTTAACGTCGTCAACTTTCCCGAAGAGCGTAAAGGGGCCAGAGTATATACACAAGCTATGGTGGAGTTCAATGAGTTCTTAAATGATACGGAGTTGGTGGACCTTCCCTTAGAAGGTAGGGAATTTACATGGTCTAGAAATAGTGAGGGCTCACAATGCTCAAGGATAGATCGTTTTTTAGTGTCATTTAGTTGGATGGAGAAGTTTGGGGGAATATCTCAATCTTGCCTTCCAAGGGTGTTTTCGGATCATGTTCCGTTGCGTTTGGAATGTGGTTGGCGGAATAAAGGGAAAACTCCCTTTCGGTTTGAGCTGATGTGGTTAGAAGAACTAGGATTTATGGATTGGTTTAAGGAGAAATGGGAATCTTATGTCGTGGAGGGTAATCCTTGCTTTTGAAAATAAGGAAAATGTTGGAAACGTAAGACTGAAGTTGGATAGACTGATGGAGGAGGTCAAGGAGCTGGATGTTCAGGAAGGTTCGGGTGTATGGAGGGATGAAGATTTAGCCTGACAGAAACTGCTTCAACTAGAAATTCAGAGGTTGCTTCAAAGTGAGGAGATCTGTTGGAGGCAAAATGCTCGCATCAAATGGTTGAAGGTGGGTGATAACAACACAAGGTTCTTCCATCAGGTAGCAAAGGCCCACAACCATGCAAACCAGATTTCTATGGTTCGAATTAATGGTGAGCTGCTGGTTGAAGATTCTGAAATTAGAGCTGGGATTGCAGATTTTTACAAGGGTTTATTTTCCGAGGATAGCAATTGGCATCCAAAACTGGAAGGTATTCGATTCAATGTCCTTGATCCAGAGGATAAAGAGAATTTGGAATTGCCTTTCACAGAAGATGAGGTTAAAGCAGTGGTATTCAAGTTGAAGGGGAATAAGGCTCCTCCGGGTTCGGATGGTTTTCCAATGGCCTTTTTTCAACATTGTTGGGATTTGATTAAGGGGTTTTTTTTTTTTGATAAGTAATAATTAAATAAAAAGCATCAAAATAGGTGATGCGGCCACAAGGAGTATACTTAGCCAAAAGAATTAGCCAATATCAATATAATTTATAAAATCCACAAGAGTAGTGTTAGGACTACAAGTAGATTGAGCTACCTCGGAACACCAAAAGTGAAGGGTGCTAATCAACAAAATTTTCAGATCCGGGACAGCCATTTCCACATTGTCAAAGGTCCTGTGGTTCCTTTCCTTCCATAAAATCAAGCACACTCCCAAAAGAGCTGTCTCCCAAATGCAGTGTTCTTATACCTGATAGACCAGCCCCTAACATGATCAAGAATCGACCTCGACATGACCCAAGATATCTTGAACAATCCCAACACAAAATTCCACAACTCAGCTGCAACTTGGCAATGCAGGAGCAGATGATTCACACACTCCTCACAAGCTTTATACATATAACACCTATTGACGAAGACCATGTGCCGTTTTCGCAAATTGTCCCCGGTAAGGATAGCTTCATGGGATGCTTCCCACATGAAGAAAGCCACTCTCTTAGGGGCATGAGAGTTCCATACTGCTTTCCAAGGGAAAGAGGTTCTATTGCAATTGAGGAGCTTAAGGTAGTAAACAAGACGCCTTGAGCCTATCCAGACCACCTTATCCTCCAATCGGTCTATGTCTATGTTCTGCTCATTAAGCCTCTCCAACAGCTGCACTACTACCGAGTCAATCTCCCAATCATGGAAGTTCCTTCTAAACTTGGGATTCAAGACTGACGTACCCTCCTCCAAAGACTGAACCGAACTTATTCTACATTCCTTGTCCACGAAGACCTCATAAAAATTCAGAAACACCTCCCTCAACCTCGAATTACCACACCATCTATCTCCCCAAAAACTGACAGAAGTCCCGTTGCCAAAGGTTGTCAAAAGCAATGAATCTCTCAAAAGAATTCCACCCTTTCCTGATGCCTCTCCACACTCCCACCCCGAAAGTAGAATTGACCACATTTGGAAACCAACAGTGGTCCCCTGCCCCATACTTACAAACCACCAATTGTCTCCAAAAAGCTTCCTTCTCTGTAAGATACCTCCACAACCATTTCCCCAATAAGGCCTCGTTAAATAGTTTAAGTTTTTTAACATTAAGACCACCCACTTGAACCCTGGAGCATACTTTCTCCCAATTCACTAGATGAAACTTAAGAGCCTTCCGACTGCCCTTCCCACAAGAAATCTCTTTCCAGCTTCTCCAATCTTTGTCTGGATGAGGGACCGAAAATAGGTCGGTAAATTAGAAAGAGTATTCTTAATTAAAGCTAATCTCCCCCCCCCCTTTGAATGAAATTGACGCTTCCATCCTACCAATATATGCTCGAATCGCTCAATCACCAGATTCCACATCGCCCTACTTTTCGACGGTGCACCATTGAATCCATTTAAAACCAAACCCCATCCTTTCCAACATGTAACGCAGAAAATCCCAATTCACGTGATCATAAGCTTTCTCAATATCCAGTTTGCACAACAACCCCGGAACTCCACTTCTCAATCTGTCATCCACTACTTCATTGGCGATTAAAGACGGATCCATAATCTGTCTATTTTTCACAAAAGCAAGCTGCGACGTCGAAATAATCCTACCCATCACCCCTTTCAATCTTTGAGCAAGCACTTTGGAAATAAGCTTATAAACGCCACCAATTAAGCTAATTGGTCTGAAGTCTTTCAAGTCAGTCGCACCACGCTTTTTGGAATTAAGGCTATGAAGGCAGTATTAGACTTTTTTCGAACTTCGAACTAGAATGAAAATACTGGAACACCTCCATGCCATCTCCCTTAATCACTTCCCAACAATGCTGAAAAAATGCCATAGAAAATCCATCAGGACTTGGAGCTTTATCACCCTCCATCTTTCGAAGCACCGCTGCCACTTCCTCAGTCGAGAAGGGAAGCTCCAACACTGCTGAGTCGTCTGAACTGAGTTTATCGAAGACCATTCCATCTAGATTTGGCCTCCAATCCCCACTTTCTTCATACAGTTGCCTATAAAAATCTCCGATGCCTTCCTTAATCTCTGCCTCATCTTCCACACCATCAATCGGGACCGAACTAATCTGTTTTGCTTTTGCTGCTCCACGCATCTTTGCCATCCTATGGAAGAACTTTGTATTACTATCTCCTTCCTTAAGCCATTGCACCCGAGACTTTTGTTTCCAACAGATCTCCTCACGCATAAGAAGACTTTTCAGCTCCTGTTTCAACTGGGCCCTAATAGACTTCTCTTCCTCGTCCAGCGAACCATTCCCTGCTCTCTCCTCCAATCTGCAAATCTCATCCGAAATGGTTTTGATTTTAACCTCCACTTTACCTAAAACTTCTCTGTTCCAAACTTTCAAATCCTCCTTAAGCAGCTTCAATTTTCTAGCTATTCTGAAGCTCGGATCACCTACCACCAAATAAGAATCCCATCTAACTTTCATCCATTCCAAGAATATAGGCTCTTTTAACCACATATTCTCGAACCGAAAGGGGGATTTTCCTTTAGAGATACCAGCGCACTCAAGAAGCAAGGGAACATGATCTGAAGATAGCCTTGGTAAACAAGACTGAGTAGAACCGCTAAAGCAGCCCTCCCAATCCCCTGAGAGCAGGAATCTGTCTATTCTCGAAAATTGTTGGAGCTCACCATTTCTAAACCACGTGAAATCACCCCATCCCAAAGCAAGATCCACCAATTCCATTTCATTAATGAAATCATTAAACTCCATCATTTCTCTAGAATAAATCCGAGAACCAGAACTCTCGGGAAGAAATCTAACTGCATTAAAATCACCCCCTATACACCCCGGCACATCCCATCTAGCTTTTGACCTTTAATTCAGCCCAAAAACTCTCCTTAGCAGCATTATTACACGGCCCGTAAACCCGTGTAAAAAGCCGGTCCCTATTATTGTTCACAGTCTTTAGCAGACACGAAACTGAGAAATTGCCCAGCGAAGAATCTACTTTTGACAGATCTGCAACAGCCTTTACTGTCTCTGTGGGTTCTTCTAATCCTAGTAGTTCTGTGAATCCAGCATTTGTGCCACAAAATGCTTCTGCCTCTACTCCACCTTTGACTCCTAAACTGGTTCAGCAAATGATCGTTTCCGCCCTTTCTGCTTTGAGTCTGTCAGGTAAACCCTTCCCGACCTCTTCACCTTGGTACTTTGACTCTGGCGCTTCCAACCATATGACAAATAATGATCATTCCCTGACTAATGTTACCAAATATTCTGGAAATCTGAAGATCCATACTGCTAATGGCAGTTCTTTACCAATAACAGCCACCGGTGATCTTTCTCCATCTTTAACTAATGACTTTGTATCTCCGGATCTCTCAAGTAATCTTACTTCTGTTGCACAATTAGTTGATAATAATTGTCACGTATAATTCTCAAAATCTGGTTGTCTTGTGCAGGATCAACACTCAGGGAAGATGATCGCGAAGGGGCCTAAAGTTGGACGCGTTTCCCCTCTACCTTCCTCTTTATCTACACGTTTTTCCTTGCCTTTTGTTTCTTGTAATTCTGCTCATGTTAATTACACAACATGGTATAAGCGTCTAGGACATCCAAATTCCCATGTACTTCGTAATTTGCTGAAATCTGGTTTTCTTGGAAATACAGAGTCACCGTCTCTCCGTCTCTCGGTACTCTTCCATCCGATTGCATTTCTTGCAAATTTCGCAAAAGTAAAATGCTCCCATTCCCCACACATCAATCGACAGTAAGACAACCATTCGATATGATCCATAGTGATGTATGGGGGATGGCACCTGTTTGTGATATCTCATGCTAATTTCAAGTACTTTGTCACTTTTATTGATGGCTATAGTCATTTCACATGGATTTATATCAAGACGAAGTCTTTTCTGTTTTCAAAAATTTTCATGCTTATGTTCAGACCCAATTTTATTCCAAAATTAAAATTCTTCGAATCTGACAATGGGGGGAGTACACATCTAATTTATTTCAGTAATACTTAGCAAACTAATGGCATTATCTCTCAAAGGTCAGGTCATTCAACACCTCAAAAAAATGGAGTGGCTAAAAGAAAAGGCCGCCATCTTCTTGATGTTGTTCATACCCTTTTGCTGGACTCTTTTGTGTCATCTCGGTTCTGGTGTGAAGCTCTCTCCACAGCTGTTCACCTTATTAACCGTTTGCCCTCTCCATCATTGAACCATGACTCACCTTTCACTCGATTATTTGGTCAACCACCTCGTTATTCTGATCTTCGTACCTTTGGCTGCGTGTGTTATGTCCATCTCGCTCCACAAGAACGCACTAAGCTCACAGCACAGTCCGTCGAATGTGCATTTCTTGGCTATTCTGCCCACCAGAAAGGCTTTCTATGCTATGATCCTTGCCTCCGTCAAATTCAGATCTCTAGAAATGGCATCTTTCAGGAAGATAAATATTTTTTTCTTCTCATTATGACCCCCAATCTTCCTCCTTTTCTATTCTGTCATTGTTCAAGAATTCTTGTGTAGGGTCACCATCATCTAAACCTTTTTTGGTATACCAACGTCGTAATAAGGCCACTCCAACTCAACCATCCGCACCACCTGGGCCTCTCAAGATCACTTCCTGACTGCTGATCCCACTCCTCAATCTGAGCCTGATCCTCCCTGATGCAGTTCTCGCGTTCGCAACCCTCCAGAAAAGTATGGTTTCACCTCTCCCTTATCCTTAACAGAAACTTTATCATCTGTCTCTATCCCTTCTTCTTATAAACAGGCCCTGGAGCATGATTGTTGGCAAAAAGCTATTGAAACAGAACTCCTAGCACTTGAAGAAAATCAGACATGGGATGTTGTTCCATGTCCTCCCACTGTTAAACCACTCGGCAGCAAGTTTGTATTTTCAATAAAGCTTCGTCCGGATGGATCCATTGACCGTCACAAGGCTCGGCTCGTTGTTCTTGGAAATAAGTAAAAGCATGGTCTTGACTATGCTGAGACTTTTGCACCAGTCACCAAGATGACTACTGTGCGCACCATTCTTGCAACTGCTACATCTCAATCCTGGCCATTACATAGCTGGATGTTAAAAATGCATTCCTCCATGGTGATCTCTTGGAGGAAGTTTACATCAAAGTCCCTACTGGTATGCCAACTCTGTACCCTAATGCTGTTTGCAAACTAAAACGTTCTTTGTATGGTTTGAAGCAAGCACCAAAGATATGATTTGAGAAGTTTCGTTCCACCCTACATGGTTTTTCTTTCACTCAGAGCCAATATGATCCTTCTTGTTTTCTACAAAGGACTTCTAAAGGTATTGTGGTGCTCCTTGTTTATGTGGACGATATTGTGGTGACTGGTTCTGATCTAGAGGCTATTGCTACCATTCAGCAATTGCTCCATTCCACCTTTCACATGAAGGACCTTGGCCGGCTAACTTACTTCTTGGAGTTAGAGGCACACCATCACCCTGAAGGCATGTTTTTAAATCAGCACAAGTATATTCAAGATCTCATCAACTTGGCAGGCCTCACCAATGCCAATTCTGTTGACACCCCCATGGAAGCTAATGTGAAATATAGCCTACATGAAGGTGTTCTTCTTGAAGACCCCACCTTGTATCGCCAGCTGATTGGTAGTCATATCTACTTAACGAACACTCGACCGGACATCTCTTTTGCAGTCCACACTGTGAGCAAGTTCATGCAATCCCCTCGACATCTCCATCTTTCAGCAGTAAAACGCATCATTCAGTACCTACTTGACACTCCCAACCGTGGCATATTCTTCCCTACAGGTTCATCTCTCCAGCTCCAAGCCTACAGTGACACTGATTGGGCTGGATGTCCTGACACAAGGCAATCTACTACCGGCTGGTGTATGTTTCTAGGTGATGCTCCAATCTCTTGGAAATGTAAGAAACAAGTCTCAGTCTCTAAATCATCCACCGAAGTAGAGTATCGTACCATGTTGGCTGCATGTTCTGAGATAATTTGGTAGCATGGTCATCGAAGAGAACTTGGTTTCTCCCAAGACAAACCAACTTCAGTACATGCCAACAACACAAGTGCTATACAAATTGCAGCGAATCCAGTTTTCCATGAACGAACAAAACACAGAGATCGATTGTCACTTTATCCAAGGAGCTTATGACCTCAAAAGTATCACTCTACCTCATGTCTCAACATGTGAAAAGACTGCTGACATTTTCACCAAATCCTTAACACGTCAGCGACATGATTTCCTAGTGACAAATTGATGCTTTCAAACATACCAGCATCAATTTGACGGGGGATGTCAATGGAAATTAAGAGCAGCAATCACAGCTGTAGATTTATAACTGCAGTATTAATGTTGTACAGCTGTAGGTAGATTTGTAAATGTAAATTCGAACATCCATCCTTAATTAGGATAGCCTAGCTATAGGATATAGGTGACAGTTTAGCTATTTTACAGGGCTGAAATTCAGCTTCTATTGGACACTATTTATAGGTGAATTCTGTAGGAAGAAATGACAGTTTTCTGGTCAACACTTTTCTAAACTCTTAACACTGGTAGTGAACTATTCTTTCTTTATTTGTACATGGTTCCTTTTTTTTAGGAAATGAAGATCACATAGATAAATCATAAGAATAGTAAGTTACAAGGAGTGAAAAAGAGTCCATCGAAAAGAGAAATACAAAGGAAAAAAGGGCAAAAACAAGCCTAAAAAACCTCAAGAAGTTGAGGCTCTCCAGTTGCATGGCAAAACTGAAATGGGAACTCCTATACAGATTCCCCTCGCCAAGGCCCGTCAAGAAGCCATTTTAATTGCTATATCCCACAGAATCTGTCTAGACTTTGACTGATCCATAAATAGTCTTGAGTTCCTCGCTAGCCACATACACCACAGGATGACAAACACCCCACATTCCTACAGTAAACGCATATCCTTTTCCCTTCCAAAACCTTTAAACAATATATGAAGAAAGAAACAAACAAACAAGGACGAAATCCAACCAGGCTAGATGGAAACTTCACCAACAACCAAGAGAAACCTTTTTATAAGACCTACGATATTGTTGACATCATTCGTGTTTAGCTTAATAAGCACCTGAGGCATACAAAAGCCCCAACCTTGAACAGAATACGAGATTTTCATAAGAAGGATAGGGAGAAAGTTAATGGGTTAGGAGAAAGTCAAATGTGCAAGAAGCAACAAGAGTGAGGACCTCTGTTGACAGTGAAATAACAAGTTGAGATCATTTAGGAAGGAAAAAGATCAGAAGGGAGATGGGTTAGGAGAGCAAATCAAATGTGAAAAGGAGGAGCGCCAAGAATAAAGAGTGACCCCTCCAAAGACTGAAATAACAAGTTAGGATCATTTACGAAGGAAAAAGGAGCGGGAAAGGAGAGGGAACCATGAACCAGAAGAAATATGACAACATAGAACCTAAAATATGACTTACAAAGGTGATATGACAAAAAAAAAACATAGCCTGCTGTGAGGCCGGATCAACACTTCAACGAGTGAGACCAAGTTCCCATATCATTAGATAGCTGATTGTTGGACACATCTGTGATGTACTTCCCTATCCTGTGTCTGAAGTCATCCTTATCCAAGTCAAAATTTAGGGCCATCTTACCTTGATCCTTCGTTTATGCGAAAGTGCCCGTATCGACACGACGTGACACAACATGGGAGTAAGTCTTAAAATTTTGCGGGTCCAACACCCCAATCCACACCCATTCCTGGTCCTCGTACCCGAATCCATATAACAAATATTTAGAGCAATTAAATTCAACCCTTTTATTTCAACTAATTGGAATGTGCATTGATCTTCAAATTTTTTAAACCCTGGCATTCATATTCTGTTTAATGCAGCAAGTAATCCAACAAAAGGGCATGGGAATAGAAATCTTAAAAAAAGAACAAAAGGTGCGAGAATAGCAACTACTACAGCAAGTAGAATTTGACTAGGAAGTAGGAACATATATTACCATATGAGAAGTAACAAAAGAACACACAAAAATATGAAGAAAACTCAAAGAATCAACTTCTATAAAGACAGAAAGATATATTGCCTGAATCAACTGCTGAGCCGTTTGGACTTGGGAAGCAGTACCACTTATCTCTACTGTCATCTCCCCAGGAACACCCCTTGTTTCTTGTACAGTAACAGTTGCCCCACTAGCACGCCGAATGTAGCTTATACTTGAACCAGCTGTACCAATGACAGCATCAGCATAGGATAGGGGAATCTGCATTTGCTGTGTGACCTGCAAAATACATATGGTAGGTACAGCCACATGAGATGACATACTCCCATTTTTATTTTTATATTTTTTGTGTGCTGATTTTTTGACTTATCATCTCTTTTCTAGGATTTTCCTTGGAATTAAATGCTAGCCCAAGTTAGGTTTGAGAACTTAACCTTAAACTTGTTCTGATCTGCACTAACCACATAAACTAGTTAGTAGACACTCCATTCTGGGACCCATTTATGCAACCGTGTGACTGAGTCTTTTATTATATTATTTGTTAGATTTTGGTTGCATTCCGTCCAAGTTCCGGTTCAGTTCGATGAATTTAAAACTAACAGAAGTAACGGAGTTACAGAGGTAACAACAGGGGTGGAAATCGTCAAATGCTGAAAATGCACTTAGGAGCCGCATGGCGTAAGCTGCGGTCACAAGGGACAGCACGTGCTACCTGCTCATTTAAGGTCTCTGTCATTTTACCTTTTGGACCAACCTCAATATCAATTGGTCATGTCCCATGACTGATATTGGTGTCCAACGAAACCCTGTCCAGACTCCAGGTTCATCCTATGTCTAGATTCAATATTGAATCTCACATAAAACATGTCCTAAATCCTCCTACCTTGACTTCCTCCATTCCTTTAATGCTAAAGGTTGTCAACATTTCTCCCCTATAAATACTAGACTCATCCTCTTGCAGTGACTACAAAAACTCTAGCTAAATCTCCAATCTCCAAAACTCCCAACTCCCCTACTAAAAGCATCTCTCTTTATACACAATCACCCAACACCATCACCTTCTACAATAATTCCCCTTCAAGACACACAATCCAAGACGAGACAACTCCCATAACTCTCATAACTATTTTAGAACGATGTCCTAGGTACAAGTACAAGTGTACAACCTCTCTCTCTCTCTCTATTTTATTTTCTTTCTTTGATCACTTGCGCCAAAGGGTCAGGACCAGATCAATCCCAATCAATGGGATGATTCCGATCCCAGAGAGCCGACACTTTGGTTGTTTCGACGACTCTTAATCAGTTCAAAAATTGACACAAGTGGTGATCTCGTTCGTCTCTCTATTTTGGACTTAGTATAGGATTCTCCTGACTTATAGGTTACCCTTTAGACCACCAACGAGACTGGTAGCCAAAGAGCGGGTGAGATGGATGTCTAACACCTTCCTCCTACTTTGTAACCTAACCCCCAGACCTACATAGACTAGGCTTTCTTGTGTTGGCCTTACAACAGAAACATAAGTGGCGACTCTAGAACATACAAAGTAGGGGTCCACAACGGGATAGTTGGACCAATCATTCTTTGGGGACGATTTATGCAGGTATCTCACATAGTTACAAATCCAATATCTACAATTAGGCAAACTTCCAATAAGTATGCAGCAGCAAGCGCAATTTTCGAACCTCTTGAGACAAGTTTGTGTACCAGTTTCCATTGTGGTAACTTTTGCCTATAACATTTTTGGATGTGAATCCTGTCATCGTGGGCCATCTATAGCGAAATTTATCTAAAGTGATGATTATGACTGCAACTAGTGATCCAGAACATGTAGTACAGATGAGATCTGAAACAAAACAAAAATCAAAAAGAAAAATACAATCTATGCTGGAGTCTAATATGAACCCACTTGATCCTCCTTGGTTTCTATCCTGCACTCCCTATGCTTTCTGCAATTCATTAATCTTAACAAGATTGGTCAACCTAACCAAGTTATAATCCAGGATCTAAAGCAAACATTAGTTGGAATAAAAGCTTTATGATCAGGGTTGTAGACTTGGAGTGATTGCTGACTCCAGTTTTTTGGTTGGTCCAGGTCTTGCAGCAGGGAATTATTACTGGCTGCAGTTATTTGGTTTAGGGCGGTATTGCTGGTCTTATATGGTTTTGCTTTGTTTTGTGTTGTATGACCGCTACATTCAAATAATAGTATTAATTTGTTTTGCCCTTCAGCTTCATTCATCCAACAAAATGAGAAATAAAAACTGTTAAGCTTGATATACATTGTTGAGTCCCTATCTTAAGCTTTTAGATGAGTTGGTAAATTAACATGGTATTTTGGCAACGTCGAGGATTTGAGTTATCCCCCTTGCATTTGTTACCTGAAAATATTGTGAGTCCATGTTGTCACTCTGTTCGGTTTGTGATGCCCCCGGTGAACATGTTTGTGTATCTCTCCACGTGTGGACAGGTCAAACATGAGGGGTAGAGTTATGCTTGATATACATTTTGAGTCCCTATGTACCGGCTTAAGCATTTAGATGAGTTGGTAACTAAATAAAAACAAAGAAAAACCTGGAAACATAACTAACCTGTGTGATAACTGAAGGGGCTGTCTGGGTGTTTGATGCTGGATGTGCAGCTATTGGAGCTTCTCTTCCATAGGCAGATATACCTAGATGAGGTTGCTTCTCAAGCTGTGGTGGAATGTCAGCTGGTGGATAATAGCTATCTACTTGCCTTGGAGGTGGCATGAAATGAGGACTAGATCCATAACCAGGACCACCACCAGCATTTGGTGGAAAAGCTTGTGGTGGTGGACCCCATGATTGGGGAGGAGTCATGTGTTCCATTGGAGGATTACGCATTTGCATCTGACAAGGAGTTCTCGTGAGTTAAACTCTTTCTTATGACATACAGTAACAACTATGAATGACAATGTCAAACATTAAATCAATTAAGTTGCTGATGGAAACGAATACTCACTTGCATTTCAAACAACGGAATCATACTTTTATCAAGTAAAAATTTCCTAAGATGAGAAGCAATCAGTTCAATTGCCTTGTGTATACCGGTAGGCTCCCCTACTACTTCAACAATCCTATCATCTTCAAGAGCAAAAGTAGGTAGGTCTTCTGCAATAATTAAGAAAGAATCAGACATGCAAAATAGGTAACGTAGGCACCCCGCCAAGATAAAATTTAAAAGTATACACTCTTAAATCACAAAGAACATTTAGGATGTAAACACAGTCAAGTATCAGCTTATCAGAAGCTACAAGTTCAAATTCCTAGCCCCCTCCTTTCAATGACATTTAGAGGGTGCTCAAAGAGAATAATAGTGAGGATGTATTTAATCAAAACTAACTCAACTGATCCTTACCTAGATGCTGAAGCTCATAAGGATAAGTACTCGTGTAAGACCCTTGAGGCTTGAGTTAGCACTATATAAGTGTGGACACAAAAGATCAATCCCTGAATATAGATGGATAAATCCGTAGATGAGTAGTTTCTCTCTTACAGGTTGAAGAATCTACAACGTGCTCGAAAAGAAGATGGATGAATGCAGCTTTAGTGAGCAAAATAAAGTAATAGATGCAATGCGTCTTACAAATTTAGGGAGAGAATCGCTTGGAATTGAGCTTGTACAAGACAAAGTGCAGTGGACAAATCCGGAGACATTACAAGAAAAGACACGAATGATAAGATAGGAGGGAAACAATCCCAAGTAACAAAAAATAGCATCATAGGCATCTTACCCAAGAAGAGATATGTTCGTAAACGAGGGTTATATATGTAATAGACTTACGTGTGTAGTGAGGTATAAATACTTAAGGGATGTCAGAAAGAAATACAAGAATTATTATTTCAGTATCCCTCTTTACTAATCTCTTCTCGGTTTTCTCTCTTACTTCATCTACTTGTTATGTACATCACATGGTATCAGAGCACCATTCAAGACAAAACACAGCAACTAGAGGAAGGATAGATGATCGATCATTGACGTAACCTATGCTATGTCAGCGATTGATGTCAGTTGTACATAGAAGTACACAAAGTTTTTGATCGACCACCAGGTTAAATGTGTCGGACATAAATTTGGAGTACAGGGTTTGGTTTGGAATAAGGAGGTGAGTCGGCTGGAGGGTTTTTGTTGGAAAAGGTCATTGTTGCTGGAGCCCTAGGCGAGTCGATTAGTGGGTTTTTGTTGCAAAAGGTCATCGTGAGGAGTGACATTCTAGCCACGTTTGGGGTAGGCTTGGAGTTCCCTACTCTGCCATGATACGTTGTTGGTTTCGTAAGGAGTGACCGTTAATGTATTAGTCGAATTGGTGTTCAGATTTCACCTTTTTTTTATAAGTAAGACAAGTATATAAACAAAAACGTCAAAACAGGTGACACGTCTTGTACACACGAAGTATACTATCAACACTACCACTTAAACAACAGAAATACTATCCATAAACTCTACAAAAGGATCAACCTCCATTGGGGCCAACTCAGCGCACCAAAATAATAAAGTCTGGAGAACCAACTCCTTCAACCTATTAACACTCAGCTCTATATTCTCAAAAGCTCTGCGGTTCCTTTCCCTCCACACAATCCAGCACATTGCCAGCAGAGCAACATCCCAACATCTATACCTCCTCCTTCGCTTGTACAAGGACCGACTGAGAACAAGCTCCTTGACCGAGCTTGGCATAACCCAGGTCAGCCGTAACAGATTGAGAACAAAGTCCCACATGCCCCTTGCTACTTGGCAGTGCATTAAAAGATGGTTTACACTATCCCCATCACCCTTGTTAGTTGACCTAAATTTTTTCTGCATCCCCAAATTATCTCCAGTTAAAATCTCTTCATTTGCAGCCCTAGATGAAAAAAAGTCACTCTAGTCGGGGCCTTTGATTTCCAGTCTTCCAAGGAAAATTGTTGTTACTAATCGTCAGCTTTTGATAATATGATTTAACTTAGAAAACTTGTTTTTACCCCTTCCCACAAAACTTTATCTTCCCAATTACCGTACACTTTGTGTACATACAACTACTCCAGAAATTGCCAAAAAGGGTTATTAATTTCCAATCTTGAGGGTTCCTTCTAAACGAGGGATTCCACGTAACGACACCATCTGCAGTTAGTAAGACGGAACTAACAAATTCCTCCTTGTTGACTGCAATATTGAACAAAGAAGAAAAAGCTCTCCGTAGCTCCAAATCCCGACACGACTTATCTTTCCAGAATCTAACTGAGGCTCCATTTCCTACTTCAAAAGAAATAAACTGCTTAAACGAGTCCCATTCTTTCCTAATCCCTTTTCACACTCCAACCCCATGTGTCGAGTGAACCTTACTAGGAAACCACAAATTATCACTTCCTCCTACTTCCCCACCACCACTTTCCTCCCCATAGCGTCTTTCTCAATCATGAATCTCCAAAGCCATTTACCTATCAAAGCAGTATTGAAATCCCTAAGTTATTGATCCCTAACCGACTTCTTCTGAGGTTGGAGCACACAATCTCCCACTTTTAGAAGGTACTCCCCACTAGATCCCTCTATCTTGATATTGAATTTGCCTCCTTTGTCATTCCGAATATACTGCATATCCTCTTCATAATCATCATGTCCCCACTCTTCCTCCTCCTCAATAGATCACCCCTTTTAGATTGGTACCGTGGTTGAACTCTTTGAGGTTGTGCATTCTTTCTCCTTTCCATCAATGGCATTCTATGTGTCACGTCCTCCAACATCTTCATCATACGCTATATACACTCATCTCGACCTACACCTTCACCAGCCCTTTTTGCAGGAATTTCTTGCACATTAAATACTTCCTTCGACAATCGACATGATGCAAGATCGGTAGCACAAAAAATATATATAAAACAAAATGAAATTCTCCTCACCAAACTCTTGTGCTTATCACTCCTCTCAAACTCACTTTCAATCTCAATCTCTGGTAGGGCTTACGTACCCGACAACTTTTTTTTTTTTTGATAAGTAAGTATAATATTAAAAGCATCAAAAGAGGTGATGCGTCCTTTGTACACTAGAGGTATACCAAACCAAACATTAATCAGTGTCTAATCTATTTACAAGATCTACAAATTCAGTGTTGGATCTAGGCAAAGAAAGGTCAGTCTCGAAACACCAAAAATAAAGAGTGCGCAACAACAAATTCTTCAATTCCAAGACTGACATTTCCACATTCTCGAAAGCCCTACGATTTCTTTCCTTCCATAGAACCCAACACACTCCCAAAAGAGCTGTCCCCCAAGTACGACTTCTCCTCTTTCTATACCCCGCAAACCAGCTTCTTACATGATCAATCATCGAACTCGACATGACCCAATTCATCCTGAACATTCCCAACACAAAATACCAAAGCTCTAAAGCCACTTGGCAATGCAGAAGCAAATGATTAACACTCTCCTCACTATCCTTGCACAAATAACACCTGTTGACAAGAACCATATTACGTTTCCGCAAATTGTCCACGGTTAGAATAGCTTCAAGAGTCGCTTCCCTCATGAAAAAAGCCACTCGCTTAGGGGCCTTGGACTTCGGATCGCTCTCCATGGGAAAGAAGTTCTACCACGCTTGAGAAGCTTGAGATAATACGAGTTTCTTGAGAAAAGAGGGCCCCCTTTCCCTTTCCAAACCACTTGGTCCTCCACCCTATCCATCTTACGCTCTTGAAGCCTCCCTAAAAACTGCACAATAGACTCAACTTCCCAATCCACGAAAATTCCTTCCGAAAGTGGGATTCCGGTATGATTGCCTTCGACCAAGGAGTAGATAGAGCTAACTCTACAACCCTTATCCATGGATAGCTCGTATAAAATCTGGAACTCTTCCTTCAAACAATTTTCCCCACACCACCTATCTTCCCATAATCTTACCGAGTTCCCATTACCAACCTCAAAAGCAATGAGCCTTTCAAAAGAGTTCCACCCTTTCCTTATTCCACGCCAGACTCCCACCCCATAAGGAGAATTGACCTCATTAGGGAACCAACAATGAGCCCCTTCTCCATACTTGCAAACCACTACTTGTCTCCAAAAGCTTCCTTATTTGTGAGATACCTCCACGCCATTTTCCCAACAAAGCCTCATTAAATAATTTTAGTCTTCTAACATTCAACCCCCTTCTTGGATCCTAGCACACACCTTTTCCCACTTTACTAAATGATACTTGTGCCCATCTGCTGCCCTTCCCACAAGAAATCCCTTTCCAACTTTTCTAATCTTTGCCTTATTGAGACCGAATCACAAATAGCGATAAGAAATAAGTCGGTAAGTTAGCAAGAGTGTTCTTGATTAAGACTAATCTCCCCCTTGGATAGAAGTTGACGCTTCCACCCCGCCATCTCTACGCTCGGCCGCGACCACCGGGTTCCACAACGCCTACTCGGGCGTGCACCTATGGGAAGACCAAGGTAATAGGCGGGAAGAAAGGCGATTTACACCCAAAAAATTCAGCAAGATCCCCTACATTTTCCACGCCTCTGGAATTATTTCACTCTTTGAAATGTTAATTGTAATCCCGAACTGCTTGAAAGAATAATAATACCAAACGAAGGTGACCCACTGAGCCTTATCTGCAGATCGCAAAGACTAAAGTATCATCTGCGAAGAGAAGGTGTGATACCGTCACCTCCCTCTCCCCTCTCCTCTCCCCACCCGAAAACCTCTAATAAAACCTTCCATCACAGCTCGCTCTATCAACCTACTAAGAGCCTCCATAACTACGATAAACGTAAACGGGACAATGGGTCACCTTGTCGCACCTCTAGAGTCGAAAAGAATCCCGATGGTTCCCCATTCACCAAAACAGAAGCGAACCGTAGAAATACGAATCTAATCCATTGGATCCACTTGCTACCAAACCCATCCTTTCCAACAAATAAAGCAAAAATCCCAGTTCACATTATCATACGCTTTCTCTATGTCCACTTGCACAACAACCCCGAACTCCGCTCTTCAACCTATCATCCACCACTTCATTGGCGATAAAAGACGCATCCATATATCTGTCTATCCTTCACAAAGGCATGCTGCGATCTCGAAATTATACCACCCATAACCCTCTTCATGCGTTGGGCTAACACTTTGGATATCAACTTATAGATGCCACCAACTAGACCGATCGTCGAAAATCTTTCAAATCATTGGCACCACTCTTTTCGGATCAAAGCTATGAAAGCGGCATTAAGGCTTTTCTCGAATCTCATCCTCGAATGAAAAACTGAAATACCTCCATAATATCCCTTTGATCACTTCCCAAAGAATGCCGAAGAACGCCATAGAAAACCCATCGCCCGGTGCTTTATCTCCCTCCATCTTGCGAAGAACATTTGCCACTTCCTCCATCGAAAAGGACACTCCAAGGCCGCTGAATCATCGGCGATACTATCAAAAGCCACCCCATCCAAATTAGGTCTCCAACCCCCATTCTCTTCAAACCGGTGCCTAAAAATTCATGATGCCACTCTAATCTCGCCTCATCCTCTAATCGCACACCTTCAATCTTGACAGACTTAATTTTTTTGTCGCTCCACGCATCTTTGCCATTCTATGAAAGAACTTGGTGTTGTTATCCCCTCCTTTAACCACCGAACCCGCGACTTCGACGCCAACAAATCTCTTCGCGAATAAGAAGGCTCCTCAACTCCCCGATTAAGCCGCACCCTGGGAAGGGATTCTTCATCCTCTGGTCAATGTACCAACCCCCGCTCGTCCATTCTCGACCTCTTCCGATATAGATTTGATTTTAAACTCCACCACGCCGAAGATCTCTATTCCAAACCTTTAAGTCCTCCTTAAGCAATTTCAGCTTTCTAGCTAATCGGAAACTTGGATCACCTTCCACCCCATAAGAGGCCCATCTAGCCTTCACCCAATCCAAGAACCCTGTTCTTTTAGCCACATGTTTTCAAACCGAAAAGGAGTTCTCCTTTTGAAAAACCATCACACTCCGTAAGTAAAGGCACATGATCTGAAGAGAGCCTCGAGACATGAACATAACTACCAAAGCAAAGACTCCCAACACCCGAAATTAAAAATCTATCAATTCTCGAAAACCGATGACGCTCCCCATTTCTAAACCAAGTGAAGTCACCCCTACCAAAGCAAGATCCACCAATTCCATTTCATTAACAAAATCATTAAATTTCATCATATCTCTTGAGTAAATACGTGAACCGATCGCTCGTGAGGGAATCTAACCGCATTAAAATCACCCCCTACACACCATGGCACATTCCATCTAGCCTTTATATTCTCAAGTTCCGCCCAAAATCTCTCCCTCATAGCATTGCAACAAGGCCCATAAACCCCGTAAAAAGCCACTCTCTATTATCATCCAAATGCTTCAAGACAAGAGACCGAGAATTCGCCCAAAGACAAAATCAACTTTCGTTAACGACGCTTGTCCCACATAACAAGGACCCCCTACTGCTCCAACGGAATCTAAATGAACCCAATCCACCCCTCTTGCACTCCAAATACTATCTATGATTCGAACATCTATTTTCTCCATTTTTGTTTCCTCGAAGACAAACAATTGACGCTTCCATCTCCCGATCAAACCTTTTATCAACATTCTTTTATTTACATCATTGAGGCCCCATACATTCCAAGACACAACTTTGATATGCATATTAAACTATTTTCTTCCTCCTTCTATCCCCCCTTCCCGGCAAAGAAACTTATCGTGGGTTAAGACTACTACACACTGCTTTAGTTCCCTTTTACCTTTCTCCCTAGTGTTGTTCGCCTCTTAACACCGCCACTACCTCGATGTTCTCCACTTCTTTCGATGTCCGTAAGAAGTGCCAAAATCTTATCCTCATATCCCGAACCTGCCACCCCCAAAGCCTTCCCAACACCTACAGCTTTCTGCTTGACCCATGTCGATATGTCCTCCTCCCCTTCTTTATCTGTGATGTATTCCACTTCACATGTATCCTCTGGACTAATCATGGTAATCGGTGTACAGGAAATAGGCTCATCAGCCTCCATTGTCTTTTGTTCTTTCATCGTATCAACGGCTGGCAAAGACTCGGTCCCAAACAAACCGCCATTCAATGATACTCCATCCTGATACACTTCATGTCCGCAGTCTAACTCAACAGGAAGCGCTGCCTGACTCACCTGCCATAAATCCTTCACCTTCAGCCCATTCCTCAAAAAGACAGCGATCCTTATGCTTACCCCAGTTTCCACTGTCGAATATCTCGACTGAAAACCCATTCCAAAATTCCCATCATCCTCCCTACCCGACAAATTCAAGGCACCGATACATCGATCTCCGACATTAGACTCTTCCTCGTCCCTCGCGCAATGATCTCTAGCAATCCCGCTAAACTCCACTTGATGAAGATGCGAACCATTCTCCCATCGACATCGGTCGATCGAGCCGCTGACTTTGCCTCCTTGTTCTTCGCCCTGAAACTTCGCACCGATCTGTTCGTCCTTAGCGAGGCAGTCATTAACGGAAAAAGACCGGTCTTCCTGATACTTAAAATAATGGCCTTGGGCTCCTGCCTCATCTCTCAAAGCATATAGGCCCATCCTCTCCCCATAAAGACTCGGCCCACCCGCAAACAGCTTCGTCTTATAACCCTTTTGGGCCTGTTGAATTTCAGGATGTAATAAAAACTCAATTGGGCTTTGAGAAGAAGAAAGCCCACCTACTCCTACACCCAACTCAGTTTGACTCACAGCCCAATGAACCCCCTTATCCTTAAACACGACTTTTTCAACAGCCATATCGTCACCCACGTCTTTCTCCCCACAGCCGGCATCATCAACCACAGCCATTTTGAATTTTGAATTCGAGATTCTGCCTGCCCACGTGCCGTCATCAGATCTGACACTGCCCCCTGCGTTGACGACCGTTCTCTGTCGCCACTCGAACTTTTTCTGCCTGTACGATTCTCCTCTCTTATCTCCGCCTATCTTCATCTTCTCCGCCACACCTCCACCACGGCTCCCTTCCCCACACTGATTCCGGCCATCAACCAACGTCTCCACCCAGATTGGAATCTCGAAGATATTGACGCCTTCTTCAACAGTGATCGAAGCCGGGAACTTGGCCCTAGACTGAACCAAGATTCTGGCCCACCTCAAGTCCCCCTTGTTCTTCGTCTCAGCCGCGACATCAACAAAACCTCCACACAAATCTCCAATTGCCCTAAAAACCTTACTACCCCACAGATGAATGGGTAAGCCCACTGCACGAATCCAAACCGAAGCAGGTTTGATCCCTTGACGCTGACAACAGATAAACGGGCTCCATCTCTCCAGAACAAGACGACGCGAATCATATTTCCAGGTAGTGGTAGAAAGAATCCTACCCGCTTCTTCCTTCGACGGGAATACGAAAAGAAAGAACTTCTCAGTCAAAACCTTAACGTCAACACCACCAGCCGACTTCCACCTTTGATCTACCCACCTCTTTAATTCGTCTTTGTTCAGAGCCAAACTATTCTCTTCCTCAACCCAACCCACTAGACATCTCTCCAAAAACAGATAAGCCCCATCACAAGAATTAGCCTCCACCTGAATAACGCCACCATCACTAAAGGCAATATTCCGAGCACAAGAAACTAAGTCTGGCCAAGGCTGAATCTCTGCAGCTTCTTTATAAGACTTAGAAGGGTTCTTGGATGGGGGATAACTGATGCCGGCAAATCTACGAATCTTACCCACCACCCAGCTCCAACCAGAACCTGCAAATCCTTCGGGAATACAGATAGTCTTCTGTCTTCCTGGTCCCTTAACAGCAACTCTGAAGAATTTCCCCGACCTATTAAACTCACTCGCCAACAGAACTTCCCTAGACTTCCCTAGTCTCTTCCTCCAAAAAGCTCCTTTGAAATGAGATGCCTTCTCCAGTAACTCACAAACCCAACACAGCTCATGGCTGGAAATCACTATCTCATGAAGAAAACCTCTGGATCGTTCCTGAATGCGAAACATATCTCCATTTTTCTCTTTCCATCTATGTATCTCGAACAATTTCCTACCCGCCTTGAAGAAAGATCTATCCATATCACTGCAATTCTAATAATTTATCATACGTACCCGACAACTTACCAATATGGAGCGCATGTATGAAGAGTTAAAGAACTTCATAACTTTTTCAAGCAACTTAAGGTTCAGATTTAGTGAAAGCAAGAAAAGAATGACTTTTTCAATGTAAAATACTAACCACAATAAGCAACAAAAGAATGACGCTAAGAACAAATCGACAATTTAGGTTCTTTGACACTATCTTGATCAAGATTTTTATCTTTCTCGATTCAAGAGATTTAGAAGAAATTTCAGCCAGATTTTTTGATCACTACTTGATCAAGTTTCAACTTTTCTCAATTCAAGGAATAAAGGGAGCAATTTCGGCCGGCACTCCTTTTCTTTTACGAGAGTTTTGGATTGATCGAAGTGTATTCAATGGATAGAAGATACAATTACGAAGAACAATACGACGAAAACAAGAACACAAAGGAAAACAAGACTACGAAGAAAATTAAGAACGATTTGTTGGTTAGCTCTTTAATGGCTCTGATACCAATTGATGTGAACCCAATAACGAATTCAAAGAAGAACAACCTTGCGAATGAAACTCAATGACAACGAATGAACAAATTAATGAAATTGATAATGAGCTTCCCTCAACCCTAGCCCCTAGTATGAATTGACAAACCCTAGAAACTTGGGGCGCACCTTCAACCCGCTAGTTGCAATAATTAGGAACCAAAGATACGCAAACACCCACAAACTTCCAGCTCAACAAGTTTAATATGTTCTCAAGACAAGAAATCCCTAAGTAAGTGATTCTCACAACTCATAAGTGTTTGGGAAAAGTGGCGTAGAAGAAAAAATATGAACCTCGATTGTTCGAGATTACCATCACGAAAACGATAATGAGGAAAAAATAAATCAAGCCAACAAAAATATAACGAGTATGAACACGCAATATTTATGTGGCTCAGCAAAACCCATCAACATCCACTGAGAGCTACCAATATAAGAAAAATATGTTGTACAACATTCACTCATGTTTAACCCCTTACCCACCCGAATAAACCCTATGTACACCCACTCTCAAAAAATGCAGTGAAATAATATACTCTCACCCTTCTATTGCTCTCTCCCTCTAACTGGACTTTGCCACCCACCCGAGCCTCTTTGGCTTCACTCAACTCTCGTGTCACATGTCTTCCGCCTACTCTAACCATCCCATTGACCCCTTATTATACTTGAGAATGGACCACCCAAGAACCTAGATTCATTGTCAATATACATGTATCACCATATACATTTAACCCCTTGGTACATTCACCACCAAGTACAAAGCATCCTTGGATACATGCACCACCTAGTACAAAGCATATGTAGCCCTCAACTTTGACTTTGGTTGTCATTTGGAGGAACCTTTTTTCCTTAACAAGTATGTGAAAGAAACTGAATTCAATTCATAAATACAAAGTTTACATGCCCCTTTTATAGACCAAAAACAACTAGGGTAAATGATAATCCAATAAGAAAAGAAATACCTATTTAAAAGGTAAAATCAATTTCCAAAATGGAAAGAAAAATCAAGTCACGACATGGTGCCTAAGCACCGGAAAACATCACGTATGTCTTGCGCCTTAGAGCAACTTCGTAGCGCTGGACTGTGCTAGGGCATGTGTGTTAGGGCTTAGTGTGCTAGAAACACTTAATAAATTGCATGATGTGCCTTAGCGTGTGACTGCAGGCCTTAACACTAGGCTGAATTTTGAAATTACACTTTGACCCCCCTGACGTTCTCTGCAACTTCCTTAAGTGGATTTTTAGGCTCAAATGTCTTAACAATGCACACCATCTTCTTGTCTAGGGCCTCAATGGCTTCGCTTAATATTTTATATTGTATTTCAGCGACAAGGATCGCTAACACTTCTTTAATCTTCTTGGCTCTTCCACAAGTGATTGGGACTCCATTAATTTTCAATGGTTCACTTGAATTATGACGCAGGCTCGACCACTTGGACCGACCTTAGGCGGGCGCCCCTCCAAAGTGCAATGGAGGTCGTCAACCTAGGCCATGGGTTACGCCTCATTCCTTGGTCTATATCCTTCCCAAGTTTTTGGAGATACAAAAACAACTATAGCCCACTTATGGAATCCAATGGAAATGATTGAATGAGAATAATGAGGTTGTTTGAATATCGTAGGGCTTCATAATTTGAGGGTGAGAGGATGGGGTCTTCGATTTGAGAGCATGTGAGCATTTTAAATGATGAAACAGTGAAATTACAAAGAGGGTTGTCATTGAAACATGATGTGAAGGTTCCCCGGTCACATGGCTTCTGACTAAAGCATGTGATGCTACACGAGTTGGAATAGGTGAATATGGAGCAAATGTAAAACAAAGAGAAGAATGAAACAAGGTTTTAGTAGAATCTTAGGAAGGAAGGAAGTGAAGCAGAACTACTTTGAAATCAAATAGTAATAGTCGACGTGCAATACGTGCAAGAGTGGAACGGCCATAAGCAACCTGAATCCCAACCTAATCCAGCATCCTTAATTGTTACAAAATAAGCGATTAATTACTCATGAAAGTAATTAGTCCCCAAACTTATCCCAGTTTTTTTTTTATAGGTAAGTGAAAAATTAAATTCTTATATAACTTTGTTAGAAAGATTTGAACCTGCACCAAATAGTTTACACTAAGACTTACTACCACTAGGCTAGACTAGATCTTTAATTATCCTAAATTGCATATAGGCCCAGACTGAAAAGAACTTACTAGAAACAGTAAACATCAACGCTAATAAAAAACTTGAAAGACGTTCTTATTGCTCCCGTATCAAAAAAATTTCACCAAAATTTGGTAATAAAATTAATACCATGGTTGTACGCATCATGTGTAAAGTGTGGACAAAGAGTGATACAATCAATACCAATAGGAATTGCTAGAGGTATCTACAGACCAAACTATAACAAGCTGCTAAAGGGTATATGATTGCTTGTGGTTCAACATGATATCAGCTTCAAGATGCCAGAAAATTCATATAGCCATCGCCAATTAGTGTTGACTCAGGTCAATTGAGTTGAATTAGTTGCAGTATATCTATTGGGCAAAAAAGTTGCTCACACGCATTAAACAAGTGCAACTAAATACCGACATCCTCGTCAACCCATGTGTAATTTACAAAGATATGCTACTCAACAAAATTCAAACTATCAAGTCCTCCAGAGTTCAGTACTACGTCATGTTGGCAACGGAAAGAACTAGGTTTGGACATTATAGTTGCTGTCCAAAGGCTAGAAGGAAAATAAACTTTCCAGATTAGTGAACAGATCTGAAAGGTAGATGTCAGGTGGAGGGAAAGTGTGTTCATGAGTTGTCTGAGTCTTGAACAATACCCATGAACATAAGTTGGGGGCAGTATAATCTTCTAAAAGTACTAGGAGACTTGTCGAATAATGCACGAATTATGTTGTGGAAGTAGGATCTTTAAAGCTGCATTTAGTATCTTTTAAGGTTTTAAAAAGGAGAGAATGGTAGAGTACAATAAAGAAACAAGAGAATAAAGGATACCTTAAGAATCACACCTATAGTGATAGGTATCACACCAAAGAAGTGATCTAAAATAAAAGATCAAGATACTAGGCTTTAAAACGCAACTTCATTCCATCTCAAAGAAGATTGTGATGAGGACATCACCATGGACGTAGATCCAAAGCCGTTGCAGTCTTCTAGTGGACCAATTACAAGAGCACGTGCAAAGAAGATACGTGATAAAGTGGGCTTGATGATACGAGGAGCTTGGGATTTGGAGTCTCGAGCCTTGGATCAAGTAGAGACTGATTTGAAGACCCAAAGGAAGATGGTCAATGTGCAACAAGGCACAAGGAATGATCAAGCCATGATTCCAGACGGAAGCGGTCGCATTCCATTCTATACTGGGAGCACCTCAAAAATCAGCAGCCTCAATTCGCTCGCATCCACCTTGACAGCCCGATTGCATTCGATACTGGGAGGTCTTCAAAATCAGATGCTGCCAGATGCGCTCGCATCACCTACACAGTGCGCACCCGACAATGATGCGAATGCGGTCACATTGCGCCGTAAATTAGTTTCCCGTTTTAATTTCTAGGGTTTTTTATTCAATAAACTATTTCCTTATTTGTAGTCCGAGTTTTTCAGCATTGTTAGGTAACTTAGGGATATAAATAGGGGATTGCAATGTAAGAAAGAACATCTTTTGATTATTATTGAATTTGTGAGTTTATTCAAACTTTCTCTGTTCTTCGTGAACTTTCGAACTGTTGGAGGTTATCCGTCATTCAACCTTAACTTATCAATTGGCAGTCATCCAAGTTGTGCATTATTCCTTATACCAAGGTTTCGTGGTCGTCTCAATCTACGTGTTGCGGTTATCAATACCAAGACGCGTGCTTGGACTGATTTCATCGGGTCGAGGTGTCTTCAATCCATCAATTCCTTCAATGTTCTTATTGTTCCGCTGTGTGATTCTGCATCCCTTCATCGAGTTGCTTATCAGATTGCCTGTGTTGGAGGGGTAGACTTGGGTGCCAATAAGAAATTCCACCCAGTGTGCAAGTGATCAAAAAGTGTAAGCTTGGACTCATTTGACCAACTAGACTTAAACAAAGTGACCAAAATGAACCACAAACAAACAGTTTTCTCTGTAGCAACATCCTCAAATGCAAAGATAAAGTAACATAAACCCCTATAATTAAATATTTTGAAGAACCAATGAAACTAAGAAAATAAATCAGTTTCTCAAAAAATAAATAATAAAATAATGCCTTTGAGACACTACAAAACCCTAGAAGTATGTCTCAGCTGAACCTATGCCTTGGGATTCTTTCTTTGAGTTTACACCTTGCACCTGTTGTGGACTACACAATATAGTGCATTAATATAGGTAAAGCCATTTGAATAAAAATCATCTGTTTTGCAATAAAATCCAAGTAAACCCAAAAAAGGAACAAAAGACTGCAAGATACATCTACAGATATCTGTAAAATGTTATGACAAATAAAAAATTCTATGTCATATAACACACTAAACCCCGAGATAAAATGTTATGACAAAAATAAAAAATACTTTGTGATATATAACCCACTAAACCCAGAGATTAGTAAAAAAAAAAATGCCACCAGTTTCTCAAGTATGACACACGTGGAACTTTCTTTATAACACTAAGCAGTTAAAAACAAAATTTTCACTGACTAAATATTCCTTGATGAATAAAGAAGCAATTCTAGCCAAAGGGTCTAAAACTATTAAAGAGATGCAAAAGAAATGGCAATAACCTGTCCCAAGAACTCTAACAATACAATTCGATGCTTCTTGGATAGATTTGACTGTTGTTCCTTGCTTTCCAATTAAACTTCCCGCCTGTGTTGCTGGCACAAGCAGCCTCGTTGAGACCTTCCCCCCCATACCTGGTGGAACTTTAAATGAATCACCGTCCAATCCATCCACAATTCGTTTATGAACCCTAAGAAGGCCATCTATAGCAGGGGGGAGAGAAGCATCAGGTTCTTCCTTGGCAGATACCATGACCTTCCAAACGAAAGTCAATATCAGCAGTCAGTCAATCACAAAGATAACAAGAAACTTGAAGCCTACCACTAATCTACGAAGATTACTCACAAAAATAAAACAAGAGAAAGACACAAGGTTATAGTCATCTATTCAACCATTCAGGCAGTTATCATGTGTGTTATAAATTATAAAATTAACTATTCTTCAACTTCAACACCCGAGCATGCTAAGAAATATTTTGGCTAACAATCTTGTTAAGGCCAGCTTAAATTCTTGCATTACATATAGCATTGGCTTGAACTAACAAAGCCAGGATTTTTAAAGTTACATTTATAACTTTTAGTGGTAGTTCCCAGAATCCTGATCATGTTAGAATGAAAGGGGACAACAAAATTCATTAAAGGGATCAAAGTGAAAATGGGCTAGCCAGAAACATACAAAGACACTATTTAGTGGTGCTTATGTGGGGAAAAAAGAGCGTACGTCAAAGAGCACACACTGTCACGAAAAAAGAGATACAAGCAAAACTGCCAGTGGATTCCAAAACCCAAGATTGATGGCCAGGGATATCAACAAAAAAAGTTAAAAGAAAAAGAAGAAGACACTAAGACACATACTGAATAACATATAAGTACTCGGCTACCTTAACTGCTGCCTCCCTAGCTTAAGATCCCTAAGAAAATGATAATTTGAAGAGTTACCCCCATTCTCCTCACTAGAAAGCTAGAAATAGGAGCATCATCGAGGAAGGAAATTCTGTAACCAAGGAAAAGAAACAGACAAAGAAACCTGCCTAACCCAAAAATGCACTGGGGAATCATTCTCAACAACATAACCCACATAAGAAAGAAAGAGGCGAGAACATCGTTGGATAGCTTTTTAAGGACTTGTGAATTTAGTAGAAGGTCCAATGTTGGTATCCCAACCATTCCTTTGGATCCCAAATTGCTCCCAATAACGTGACGCCAGAGAGAGACTGAGATTCCAAAGGAAGTGTCATAGCTAATTAGCTAGTAAGGAAATATTCTTCAAGGCCTAGCTACCAATACACAAACCCTTTCATCCTTAGGGTGACACACCATATCCTATACCACTAAGTGGTCTCATCTCTCCTCTCAGTCCTCTCATGTGTAGACGCCACAAAATCTGCCTCATGATCCCCTAAAGTTTGCTCGCGACCCGTCCTTTGTAATAAAAATCTCTTCATTTTACATTCCACACTCATGTCGAAAATAACCTCGTGTGGACATGAGTGTGGAATATGTGTTGGACTCTTCAAGTTGTAAATGGACACTCCAGCACACAATTTTAAAACTTTCAAATAATAAATAATCAAACTCATAGTTATTCTTAAAGGCTAACAATATGTCACTAATTCCTACATCATGCTCATAATGTATAATTAAAACATAGCATATGGAGTACAAAATATACAGCCATAAGCCATGTTCAGGTCCCCACACCCTAACGTTGGATCAGGTCCACACAAAATATACAGCCAGAAACTCCAGCATGTGTTTCCTAGTATTTTTAATATTGCGTCCAACCGAGATGATTGGGTAAAGCTCGATTATGGCTAACAACAATGGGATGAAATCTTGGAACCTTACTTTTCACAGAAACTTGCAAGATTGGGAGATGGAAGACATTGTTTGATATGTTATATGCAGCTAAGAGCAAAGGGTCGGGGGAAGATAGGGTTGTTTGGGTGGTTCAAAAGTAGGATTTTCTCGGTAAAATCTTATTATTCGCTTTTAAATAGAGAAGACAGCATCTCTTTTCCTTGGATGGTTATTTGGAAATGAAAGGTGCCTTGTAGAGTGGCTTTTTTTGCTAGGAAGCCTCGCACAAGGCTTTATTGACAGGAGATAACCTTAAAAGCGCAGGGGAAGATTTTTTTGAATCGGTGTTTCTTGTGTAAAAAGGATGAGGATACGGTGAATCATCTCCTTTTACACTGTCCAATAGTAAGGGAGGTTTGGAATTCTCTTTTTCTTTTGGCCGGCATTCCGTGGGTTATGCAGAGGTTTGCCCTTCTTCTACTTCAAGGGTGGTCTTTGTTCAAGAGAAGGAAAGGAAACTCTTGCTGGGATACGGCCCCCTTGGCTATTTGGTGGGGTATTTGGAGGGAAAGGAATCACAGGATCTTTGATAATGTAGAGTCTGACATCGATCGGATTAAAAAGGATGTAGTTCAGACTAAGTCGAGCATAGGAGATTCTTTTGTTAATAATATGGACAGTGTCTAGCTTATTCATTCTTTTGGCTTGTATACTCCGTGTAAAACAGGGATGCGTCACCTGATTTGGCGCTGTGTTAATATATTATCTTACTTTCAAAAAAAACACGTAGGATCATTTTAAGCCTAACCCATCTACCCTAAAATTCAAGGTTTACACAGATCCGACTTCTAGACAAGTACCTGCTCCCAATTCCTTGTAGCATAGCTATTGTTTGGATACAAATAAAGACAAATAGCCGATAGAAAATGCTAGAGAGGGAAGACCCAAATCCCAATCAGGGTGTCTATCACCCAAGTGAAGTGCACATGGTTTCAACCAACAAATCTTGGAGATTTTCTTTCACAGGGAATCTCAAAAACTAATGTCAATCACCAAGAGAAGTGCATTTCCTTTCTGCTTTGTCTTTGATAAGATTAAACATTTTGCTACTTACGACTGAATTTACAAGAAAATATGTGAACCAGAAGTTAGCCTAACAGAAAGAGAAGTGAAAATGAAAACATGAAAAAGAGTAAGAAATTCAATGGAGCCATGCTCTACAGTTCTTTGTCAGATCTTAAACTGCACACCACAAAAGCTCCCAGTGCTGACAACCATAAGGAAGAAGCAGTACCCTTTCTCTGAAAATAGTGAAAGGGCACCCCTGATCTTAAAAGCTCAAGCATTCCTCTCCGTCCATTACCACCAAGGGGATGCCAAACATAGTAAAGTGCCATAAACATACCTCATCATTTACTTCACCACAAAGTTTTTGAGGAAGATAGCTTTATTATTTTATGGCTTTTTGATACGAATAAGACTGACAATGAATGAACTTAACATATGTTGAGAGACCAAGATGCAATATTCAAATCATAGTAGAATAATGGTGTACTTTCATACAAATGAATATAAATCTGTCTATATATATATATATACAACTTACAGCTCTTTCTGCAGTTCCAGGAGGACCATCAAGAATCTTGATGCGAGCTCGAGTCTCTTCACACATTTTCTTGATGTACTCTCCTTTGCGTCCAATAATACTGCCGACTTTTTGTGCTGGAACCAATAAGCGGAAAACACTTTCCCCAGGCCACCCAGGCCACCTATTTTCACCACCCCTAACGGCTGAATTATTTTCATGCTCCTTCGTCTGTTCAGTCTGTGAATTCTCCGGTATCCCGTCCAGATCAGGTTCACCCAAACTTTGATCAAGTTCAGCCATAAGCTCTGTCCTGAAATAAATGACTTAAAACTATAAATGCTTATGCACAACATCCATGGACTCGAAAAAGAATAGCTATCAAGTGAATCCTCTAAATAAGATAAACTGATAGGCAATCAAATTATAGAACAAGGAAACATAAAGAACAACCTAAAGGAAATCAACAAGGATACATAAGGAACCCCTTGATTCAAACCAGTGAAAACCATAACAGTTCAACTTTTAAAAAGTTATGAATTTGATTTCAAGAGTAATTTCATCACGAATAAAAGATATCTATCAACCACATTCTGAAGGGATAACAAACATGAAGGTCTAGAAACATTTACTTTTTACTGATCTTATCTATTAAATATTACTCCCAAGATCTGAATTACATGTTTTTTTCAGAAATATACAAAATGCCACATGCTAGGCTACGGTGCGCCAAGGCCTCACCGCGTTCAAGCAATAGAGAAGGAATCTTGAGGATTTACCAACTAGAACTTTTAAGACCAGGTCTTCACTCTTCATGATGTAACCAAAGTTGCGTAGTTAAGAGCTCGTTCTAGTAATAATATCTTAGCGTGCACTGCATACCAGTCAATTACTTTCTTAAAGAGTAACTCTTCCATTAAAGCGCAAATCATAGTTTAAAACTTGGTGCCTAATCGCTCATCCACCAAGGTGAAACAGTTCATTGCCGCGGGGGGCAAGAGAATAAAAGAAAGGTATTTACAGCTTAGTGAGACCAGATGCACCTCTTGTAGTACAAAAGTTAATTACATTAGGACTCCCAAATTAGAGGGAGCAATAACTGTTAGGGCCGTCAATTAAGAAATGTTTCATGTTAACCAAATACTTGATAAAAGACAAGAAGCATATATGTAAGAAAAGTTTCTTGTCAGTAATGAGTGACAGGAGGCTTTCTGAGGTTTAAATTGTGTTGTCCTTCCCAGGGTGGTTTTAGATCACTTCCCTATTTCCTTGGAGCCTAGCTTTATTAAGTGGGGTCCTACAATCTTCCACTTTGATAATATGGAGTCTTGTGATCCTTCCGGTGGGGAATGTTGAAAATATAGAGCACAAGGTCTTTGGTTCCAATCCCCATACCAAGGGGGGCCGTACTTACCTATCCAAAAAAATAAAATATGGAGCACCTAGCCTCATCTTTCGGATGTAAAAATGGGAGGCTCCCTTCAGCTTAAGGAACTTCATTCAAGAGTGTGGCAGCTTGGAACTAGGGGTGGCACATGGTTGTTAACGGCCGACACGATAAGCATGAACACAAACACAGCACGATAAGCTTATTGTGTCTAATATTAAATCTTAAACGCGACACGATAAAAACACAAAAAACACGGCGCGACACAATAGACACGATAAGCAAAAAATATTAGATTTATTTAGTCGGACCCATTAGGCGCATTAGGCTCGTAAGCACGTTAAGCCCAATAAAAATTAAAATATATACTTTTTATTTTTTAATACATATTTTGAAAAATTATCAATAAAATAGTCAAGTAGTTTAAAAGTCACAAATGTTCAAATGATAAAATTATGAAATAATAATGAAAATAGTTTAAAAGAAGTGAACAACCGTCAATAACCTCAAATAAATTTTAAAATTAAAAATTAAAAAAACATGTATATTTTAGTTATCGTATATTACCGTGCTTATCAGCCAATCCGATATCAACCCATTTTTTATCGTGCATTATCGTGTTGGCCCTATAACGACCAATCGTGTTGTGCTTCAAATTGTCACCCCTACTTGGAATTCGGTTCTAGAAAGATTTGAACGAAGGCTTACAGGTTGGAGGAGGAATTTATTATCCAAAGGGAGCCGACCCACTTTGATTAAAAGCACTTTAGCTAGTCTCCCGAGATGTACTTTATGTCCATTTTTGTGCTTCCATCTTTGGTGGCGAAGAGATAAGAAAATTGGAAAGAGATTTTCTGTGGGATGGGAACAAGGAGGATCGTAAAGATCATTTGGTCAAATAGGAATAAGTTTGCTCCGGCTTGCAAGATGGAGGGGGTAGGGATAAAGAATTTGAGAGATTTCAACCAAGCTCTCATGGGAAAATGGCTGCGGAAATATACGGTGGAGCAAACAGCTTTATGGAGGAGAGTAGTGGTGCAGAAATTTAGTGATGGAACAGTTGTTGGTCACCAAAAAAATTGTCCAGTTCTTTTGAGGTTAGTGTTTGGAATGGGATTAGAAGGGGATAGGAGCATTTCAAGAGCACGGCATTATATAGTATTGCAGAGGAGAAAAAGTGATGGTGAGCTTGATTTTGCAGATAACGGAATGTTTTGGAAACCAATTATAAGAAGATATCTGCAAGATTCGGAGTCTATCACTCAACATGTTGGTAATTGAGAGGAAGACAGAGTGATTTGGGGCGGATCGAAGAGCAGGAAATTTACGGTGAAATCTTATTATGAGATTTTAACTAAGAGAGAAGGCACGATGTTTCCTGGAGGGACATATGGAAGATGAAGACCGCTAGGAGAGTGGCTTTCTGTGTGGGAAGCAGCGCTAGAAGCCAAGCCATCCTGACCGGGGATAATTTGGAAACGGAAGAAAATCTATGTGAATTGGTGCTTTATGAGTAAAATGGATGAAGAAAGTATTAAACCACATGCTGCTCCATTTATAGCCAGGGAGTTGTGGAATTATATTTTTTGTCTTGTTCAAATTTCTAGGGTGATGCCAAGGTAGATTAAAGAGCTGCTGTGCGAATGGTCTTTGTATAAAGACAGAAAAAGGAAATTGGATGTGTGGGATGCAGCTCCATTCGTGGTGAGCTGGAACAATTGGAAAGAGAGAAAAAGCAGAACCTTTAAGAGCACATACCTAGATATAGAGAAGATGGAGGGAATTATTGAAAATCTCTGTTTAGGCGCACAGAGCGCTCTCAAGTATGGAAGATTTTTTGTTGATTTATTGGATAGGTTTTCTTTTGTATAGGTTCTTTTGTTCGAGTATACTCCCTGTATACCAAGGACGCGACGCTTTAGCGCTTGTTTTTATTAATCTTATTACTTATCCCAAAAAGAAAACGAATCCACTTTGAGAAGATGTGAAAACAAATCTACCGGGGGGAAGAAGTCTTCAAGAGGATTGGAGAGTTGTGCGGTGGATATGTCACAGTGGATGAAACTACTGAGAAGAGAACAGAGCTGAGATGGGCTCTAATCTTAGTCCGAATCAATGATAGTTTTCTGGCAAGCTTACACATAGGATAGGGGGCAGTGTTTTCGCCGTCCCTATATGGGTTGAATCAGCTGCTTTCCACAATCCACGGCAGCTGCTGGAGGACGGTGGTGGGAGACCTGGGTATCAGTCGAAGTGGTCGAGGGGAGGGAAGACGAGTGGGTCGCACGCGAACAACTTTGACGTTGAGTCGTTTGAGAGGCGTCAACCCTACTTTGCTGACACTTCGTACAACTTCAGAATAGGCTGGGGCGGCACGTGGGGTTCAGGGAATTCAAAATTCAAAAAAAATCACAACGATGGTGGTTTCGATGTGGTGGTTCGATGTGGGGTCGTTCTTATGAAGGAGCAGGCCAAAGGTTCTCTTCTTGGGCCAGGCCTGAAAGTTTTAGGAATGGAAGTGGTAGAGGTCCATCTAATTTTACAAGGGCTGAGAGGGTAAATGGGTAGTTCGAAAAAAGGGAGTAACGGCCAAAGGGTGGACCAGTCAGTTGGGTTCAAGGGTGTTAGTGGGGCTGGGCCCTCTAGCAGTAATATCTCAAGGGGGAGTACTTCAAAGGAGTTGTTTGGGCCTGGTTGGGTGTCTAGTGAGGAGGCTGGAGGCCTTTCCACTGGGCCAGTTCTTTCTAACGACCAGGGTGAGGCTGCAGCTGAGACGATAAGAAAAGAAGTCCCAGCTAGCGAGAAGAAGGCTCAAGAAGCACAGTAATTCTCAGAATAGCTCTGGAACAGATGAGTCGAACGAGACAGAAGGTACGCAACAACAAAACCTGAAGGAAGATGAAGTTCTGGGTAAGAATAGGATGAGGACGGAGGGTCTGGGACGAGGTTCGAGGAAGAAAAGTTTTTATAATCGACGTAGAGGTGGTGCAGAGGCTGCGCAACACGGAAAGAGCTTTTTCTCTGAGAGATTTGGAGGTTGGAGAAAATTCCCAGAGTGAAGGGGACTCTTTGGAGGATTGCAACAGTGCGAAGATTGTGGAGGAGTTGGTAATTCCGGAGCTGGAGAAATTGGTGAATTATGGTGCTGGTGTCGCATCAGATAGCATGAGAGACGCTGAGAACTGTAACGAGGTTGTTCAGGACGAGACTTTTGCAGGTAATGGTGATCCGGATTTTAATCAAGAGGAGGGTTATTGCTCCCCTAGTGGCGCTGTCAGTGAGTGCTCGTGTGATGATAGGGAAGAGCCTTTGGAGTGCACTCCACTTGTGGCTATTCCACCTCCTGATTTCAACAAGGTCGAAGCTATTATGGACAGAGAAAGGGAAGAGGACATGTCTGGCTGGGTCAAAAGCAGAATTAAAGGATTTGGGAAGTTCTTAGGAGTCTCTTGCACATGGTTATGAAGAAAAAATTTTGAATTTGCTTGTGGGCATAGATCAGAATCGTAAGGTTTCGAAGGGAAATAGCATCAACAAGATAAGTAGTTGCAGTGCTAAGGGGATGAGGGAATTGAAGCAGCTGTGATGCAGCCTTAACTTTGAGCAGATTGATAACAGTGGGCTGTTGGACAGGGGATAAGTTAGTTATGAAGATGCGCATTATTATTGGGAATGTGTGGGGTTTAAATGACTTGGATAAAAGGCTTCTCATTAAGGCAGCTTTACGTAGGTGGAAACCGCATGTGGTGTGTCTCATAGAAACAAAAAAATGGAGGTTATGGATCGGAGGGTGGTAAATAGTGTTTGGGGCAATCAATGGGTTGACTGGGAATGCTTAAAGGCTGTAGGTACTGCGGGGGGAGGGGGGGGAGTTATAGTCATGTGGGATCAGAGAATAGTAACAAAGGTAGAAACGACTGTAAGCGCTCTTTCAGTTTCTTGCGTACTTAGAAACCGGTTGTTTTCTGGAGTTTGCAGTCCATCTTCTACAGTGGAGAGAAGGATATTATGGGCAGAACTAGAAGTAGTTAGGAGGAGGTGGAATATTCCATGGTGTTGAGGAGGAGACTTTAATGTTGTCCGTTTCCCTCATGAGCATTTGGGAGTAAGATCCTTCTCTGCTGCGATGACAGAATTTAATGACTTCATAAATAAAATGGAATTAGTGGACCTGCCTTTGGAGGGGGGAGATTTTACATGGTTTAGAAATAGAGAAAGGAATCAATTCTCAAGGATTGACAGGATCCTTGTTTCTGCAGATTGGGGGGATAACTTCAGCGAATATAAACAGATTTGCCTTCCTAGAGTTACGTCTGATCATGTTCCTCTACTACTTGAGTGTGGCAACTGGACAAGAAGGAAAACACCTTTTAGGTTCGAGAACATGTGGCTTAAGGAGCAGGGGTTTGTGGATGGGCTAAAGCGAGATGGAATACCTATGCAGTTGATGGGGATCCAGGTTATGTTGTGGCTAAGAAGCTGAAAGCGCTGAAGAATGATTTAAAAATCTGGAATAGAGAAGTGTTTGGCAGTTTAGACCTTAAAATTAAGGAGTTGGAAGTGGAGATCAGGAGTCTTGACGGTAGAGCTGGGGGAGGAGTGGGTAATGCAGTTGAGGATAGTCGTAGAGCGGACCTCAAAAAAGAACTGGAACGTCTTCTTAAAAGTGAGGAGACAAGCTGGAGGTAAAAGTCTCGTATTCAGTGGCTTAGGGAGGAAGACAAAAATACTAATTTTTTTCAGCGGATGGCAAAAGCTCATTCTGCAGTACATCAGATTCGGAAGACTACCATTGATGGTGTCTCTTTGCAGGATTATGGAGAGATCAAGGAAGGCATTGTGGGGTTTTATCAGAATCTGTACAGGGACAACAGCGAATGGCAAGCTGAGCTGGGTGGAGTCAGCTTCAGAACTCTTAACACAGAAGATGCAGAGGGTCTGGAACAGGGGTTAACAGAGGAAGAAGTGGTGGCGGCTTTGCGTAGTTTGAGTGGGGACAAGGCACCGGGTCTTGATGGTTTTTCTATGGCTTTCTACCAGCATTGCTGGGAGTGGTGAAGGATGACATTATGAAGGTTTTTTACTCCTTTCATGACAGATTGGGTTTTGAAAAGAGCCTCAACGCTACCTTCATTGTGTTAATTCCAAAGAAGGAGCTAATGAGTTCAGACCTATCAGTCTAGTGGGTGGGGTTTACAAACTAATCTCTAAGGTGTTGTCTCAAAGATTGAGAAAGGTGTTGGACAAGGTTATCTCCGAGTCCCAGCATGCTTTTGTCAAGGGGAGGTAAATCTTATATGCATCTCTGATTGCTAATGAAATCCTGGACGCTAGGATGAAAAGTGGTGTTTCGGGTATTCTTTGCAAGCTTGACATTGAGAAGTCGTATGATCACGTGAATTGGGGCTTTTTGCTGCACTTGATGGAAAGAATGGGGTTTGGCTACAAGTGGAGGAGATCGGTCCAGTTTTGTATTTCTTCAGCGAGATTTTCGGTGTTGGTTAATGGAAAACGCTCAGGTTTCTTCCCAAGCTCGAGAGGTTTGAGGCAAGGAGACCCTCTATCCCCGTTTTTGTTCATCATAGTTATGGAGGCTCTTAGCAAACTAATGGAGAAAGCTACTTTGGGTGGTTACATCAGTGGGTGGGGATGATAGGCTGGAGACCTTGGTGTCCCATCTTCTTTTTGCAGACGATACCCTAGTTTTTTGAGGAGCGGAGCAATCCCAATTGGGCTACCTAAGGTTGGTGCTGCTTTTCTTTCAGGCAGCCTCGGGCCTTCGTATCAACATCTCGAAAAGTGATATCATTCCAGTAGGTGAAGTACAGGGAGTGGGGGCTTTGGCCTCCTTCTTCGGATGTAAGGTTTCCAACCTTCCATCCGAGTATCTTAGGCTGCCGATTGGAGCTTCGTTCAAGTGTAAAAACAAGTGGAATTCGGTGATTGAGAAATTTGAACGTTGCTTGGCGGGGTGGAAGAAGCAAAAATTGTCAAAAGGGGGGAGACTTGTCTTGATTAAAAATACGCTTTCAAGTATGCCTACATATTTTTTATTGCTTTTTGTAGTTCCTGCCTCGGTTCGGTTCGGAAAAGATTAGAGAAGTTGGAGAGGGATTTCTATGGAAAGGACAGTCGAAAGAGTGGAAATACCATCTAGTTAATTGGGCAACAGTTTGCTCAGGATTAGGGAAAGGGGGTTAAGGTATTAAGAATTTGAAGTTGTTTAATGAAGCTTTGCTAGGGAAGTGGCTATGGAGATATGTGTCGGATAGGGGAGCCCTTTGGAGGAAAGTGGTGACAGGAAATAATTTGTGGTTTCCGGCAGTGATATTCATGTCTTTTGGGTAGGTGTGTGGAAAGGTATTAAAAAAGGTAGGAATGCTTTTGGTAGAAACATTTCTTTTGAGGTCGGGTGAGGGACGACGGTGAAATTTTGGAAAGACAAATGGTGTGGAGGTGAGGAGTTGCTCAAATCCTTTCCCGAGCTATTATCTATGGCAGGGGAGAAGGTTAGTTTGATTAGCTCGGTGTTATCTTTGGAGAATCCGTTATTCAGAAGGAATTTCCATGATTGGGAGATGGCATCGGTGTCAAGATTTTTTGAGCTTCTTTACAACCAAAAAGTGGGTTGCGAGCGCGACAGGGTGATTTGGGAGGGGTCTAAGGACTTAAAGCTTTCGGTCAAACGTTATTATTCCAAGCTTATAGAGAGGGATTTTTGTTCCCTTGGAAATCAGTTTGGAAGACGGTAGCTCCAAGCCGAGTGGCCTTTTTAGCGTGAATCAAAGGAAAAGGGGAATGATATATGTTAATAGATGCTCTATGTGCAAAGAGAGAAAGGAAAGGGGGAATGATATATGGACTGAACGCAATCGCAGAGCTTTTGAAAACAGGATGGAAGGAAAGCATGGTAGAAACAATCAGGTTCTGGTGTGCAGAGGGAGCTCAAAGAGTGGACAGTTCTTTTGTTGAGTTCTTAGATAGATTCACTATTGTATAGCTTTTGTGTTGGTGATCTTTGATTGTATATATAGGCTGTGCCACCTGTTTTGGTGCTTTTTGGCGGGGGAAGAATAGAAATACTACTTGGGATGTTGTTCCCTTGGGGGTGTGGTGGACGATTTGGAAGGAAAGAAACCGTAGGGCTTTTGAAAATGAGGAGGGATCCAATGCAGAATTGAAGAGTTCTCTCCTCCACTCCCTGTTCGAATGGTGTGGAGGGACAGAACATCCTCAGAATCTAGCGTTAGCCTCTTTTGTAGATTTTTTGAATACTCTTTTGAAAATGAGGAGGGAAAAAGCCAATTTTTCAGATAATGCCTCACAAAAAGAATACTCTTTCTCCTCCTAATCCTTTATATTAATCAGTGTCACCCCACACTTATCTAATTTGGTTAGGCCGGAGATGTATGCAAAATCTGTCGCAGCATAAGCAAATTCCTAAGCTCTTGATCCCCTCTCAAAGGAACAAAACATTGTCATCTGCATATTGATGATCAGAAACCATGACCTCTTCCCTCCGAATAGGACATTCATCTATCAAGCCCCTATACACATACCTAGAGATCATTCTACAAAGAACATCCACTGCCAGCATGGGGACAAAAGGTCACGAAGAAAATACCTGTAGAAACCCTGAATTTCAGCTCTTGATGAATGATGATACTAGCAAGGAGGACATGAAATACCCACATATCCACCTCTCTATCTAAAACCAAGACCCATATTGTCCTGCACAAGGTCCAAAATCGTGAAGCTTTTCCTATAATTATCTTCCACCTTATTCCGTGGTTTGCCTGGCATTTAGAAGCAGCTGGTCTGACCCTCTTTGCTTACATATTTATATGTGTGTGAGTGTGTGTATTTTAGAGAAGATATTTTGCTGATTCAAGAGAATGAAGTCATTCTATATTTTTGGTAGGACGCAGTGTTATTAAAGGAAGGGACAATGAGCGCTATGGTTGTTGTAAAAGCGACACAAGACAAGTAGTTTCGATAAATCAAAGTAAATTTCTTAGTGTAGTGTAGCTAGGCCAGTAACTGGGTGTGTTAGGTCGGGTATGGGTCGGCTATAGGTCAGATTTGGACTGGTAATGGGTCGAAACAGGTCAGCACCCGTTAGAACCCACGTACCAAACTGGTCAAAGTGGGTCAGGCTATAACGGGCCGCGTCGTCTTGCCCCGGATCTTCCCCCAAAGTCCATACATTTATAGACTACAAACTATCGGGCCAAATGTCTAATGGGTCCGACCCAACCCGTTAATATTTTCGTTTCGACCCAAAAATGTTAAGTAATTTTTTGGTGGGGTGGATTAACGGGTTCTAGGTTGTAATTGTTGGACCTATTTTCTTTTATTTTTTATTTTATTTTTAGGGAGGAAGGGCAGCACCTCTGCAGATTTTATTAAAAAGAAAAAAAGACACATAATTCCTCTTGGGAGTTGGGAGGATGGACATTATACAAAAAAGTCTTATATTTTGAATCTTTTGAGTTCTAACAGCATAAACCTATGGATAAAACCAGAAACACAAACCATGGAAATATCGCAACTGATATATAGTAGTAAAGGCAATCAAGACAAGTGAACAGAAAATTCAGCCATTATATTGGGCTAATAACACATAGAAATTTTATAAACCAAGTAAAATATACTTGTCCTTACAAAATCATAAAAGTTTCATCTCTTAGCACTATTGACGTACTCCCTTCCGTCCCTTCAAATAATTCTTAATTGCCTTTCCAAAGAAAATCTTCACTTTCTAATCTTTCCTCTTCTGATGTTACTTCTCTTTTTTCCTTCGACTTTCCTGTCTTTCACTTCACATTCTTTTACTTCCATGTTCTAATATGTTTTTCTCTAACCAAACAGAGCCTTACAATCTTACACTAGATTTGCTTCCTACTTTTAATTATTGAGTCCCACCCTCAAATCAACTTCATTGAATAAAAATATTTATAATAGAGACAATTAGCTTTTCTTAATCCCTGCAAAATCAAACAAAACTCATTTTTTTAAATTAGGGGTTGTTTTAATGATGGAATTTTACCATCTAATCAAGAACAAACAAATATCTAAGGTGAATATTGACTTGATATTTTATCATATCGACGTTCTAATATAGAAAGACTAACTCTTTGAGCAAGGAGTAGCAAGATAAATAATTTAAGTCCAATCAAGGCAAACCCCAGATACTAACAGAACCTTTCAAAACATCTTGGAGTAAGGAACTCCTCTGTGTGTGTGTGTGTGTGTGTGAGAGAGAGAGAGAGAGAGAGAGAGTACCAGTGAGGCACGTAGAGAGGGAAGATCGCAACGAGTGATCGAAAATTGGGGAAAATTTTACTCCCCCTTCGACGAGTTCGAACAACCTCAGTCGACTTGGCCGAGATTGTAATTTTGATTTGACCACTTTCTTTAGATCCTGAATAAAACAACATTTAACTCCTTAGTTTCTAAAACTTTGGCCGGAAGTGCAATCTTTTCTCAATGCCTTTTAAATTATCAAATATAGGCATTTGACTCGAACAATAAATATATTCGATATTTGACCACTTAGAGGATCAGAAAAAATTAAACCGATTAAAAGGCTCCAGCGATATAGGTGCGGTCGACTTTGGTCGTCGAGTGATCGTCTACTTGATCATAAGTAAATTTTTAAGTTTATACATTACATTAGGTTCTATACTTAGTGGTTAATTGGGCTGCGTATCAATTAGCGTGGCAATTGTGTATAAAAATTTTGTCTTAGAATAGTTTTTATAAGCTTCACAATTTCAGCCGAAGACTTCAGCAGGCTTCACCGGAAGACCTCATACAGCATCCAGTGGTACACCTTGTCTGCACCTACTCAAGCAAGACGTGTCCAGTCATCAAGCTTTTAGTGGATTAATTAAATTCGACTTTTTATCAGTTTGAATTTGAATTAAACCAATCTTCTATCAACTCTTGACTTCGCAGACACGTCTGTCCAGCTTTCCAAAAAGCAAGAAGACGTTCGCCTCCTAAATAGTGAAAGAGCAGGTGAAACAGAATGACAATTACAGTCTGTACCAACTATTGCAGGTCTGTAACTCTGATTTCTCACCTGCCAGCTACTGCAACAACTCTGCACCATTCCCTACTCAGTATCAGTAAAGACGAAATCTACAAAGTCAGCTCCATGCATTTAATGTATTCAACTTAATAGAGCTGTTACTCTTCGTCTTCTCCAAACGGTCTCAAGAATGCCCTAGCTATAAATACTACCATTAAAGACTGAAGAAAACAATGCTCTGAATTTCTCCAACAACATAAAGTCTTATATACTCAGTGCATTCAAGAGATCTTAAATTGATCAACGAAGTCCTCAACAACAACAAGAAGATCTACATCAACACTTTATCTTTTGCTTCTTATTGTTGTTTCCTTAACTATTCTTCTGCACCATTGAATATTTTGTTTGTCCAAATATTCAATTCTCAACCCCCAAACACAAGTCAAATATTTTGTACACGATCCATTAGAATTCTTTGTAATAGAACTAGTGGAAAACATAGTGCACATTTAAATCCAAGGTTGAATGCCTTGGTGGTAGACGTAACACTCTTTATAGTGCGAACCATCTCAAAATATTTGTGTTCTTTCATTACTATTGCTTACTGCTTTAAACTGTTTCATATCATTTTACTTATCGCCTCAAACAGTAGACTTGAGTATTCAGCAAAGTCTACCGATAGTGTTTCACCGGCAGACTTGAACTGTCTTCCTTACAAGACATTCGCTACTTCAATCTTTTCAATAGATTGTAAGTGCTTGTTTTAGGAATTTATACAAAAAGTTTTAAGTGTCTAATAAGCTATTCAACCCCCCTTCTAGCTTATTATTGTGCCCTTTGGGACTAACACTTTCCAAGAAGGTGACTTTACCAGATATCTAGGAATTAGCCCTACCGTCAAGTTACCTTGCCTAACTTTATTAGGGTGGGTGAAAGGACACCTCAATCTTAAGGATTCTCTCTCATTAATTCATCCTTTCGTCTTGCCTCTGCGAGTATATATAGAGACATTCCCTCTTCGTCTCCGTCACACTCGCAAGCTACTTCATATCTCTATGATAGAAACTGATACAAGCCCCTCTCTTTCCAAAATGTTACTTAGCACTATTCTTAGATTTCGATCAAATCTTTCTCTCAACAACTTGGTACAATTCTCTCTACCTTCGAAAAGTTGTTTGGTTCGTTTTGAGAAATCCGCTAGCATGAAGATTTACCTCAACAACCTTTCAGCATGCCTCTCTCAGATCTCTTTGACCGTGCTCATGCATGTTTGGATGCCCCTTTTTAGTTTGCAGACTATCTGCTTTCCTTTATACAAACGTGTTTCTCTTTGTTAAGTTGTCCTTCCAACCTTGGAAAGCACAATCACGGAAGCTTAACTTTCAAAAGGGATTCATCCTTGCTTGTGAAGGTCACCTAGGTCTGAGAGCTAGCTGAAGGGAGAAGGAAGAGCGGTTGACAGGATCATATATCTGCTCCCGATTCAGAGTAACGATCCAGTTGGCTGTCACTTTTGGCTCAGCCACTTGATCTGGACCTCTATTCTCCTTTTCCAATAGGCTTAACAGATTCGGTCCACGTTCTTCATAGATCGTGTTTTGTAACAAATTTTATTCAAAACGTATCTTTGTTTAGATCAGATGTTTCCCTGTAGTCGCTAAGTTTTTGGAAGTTGTTTTGTTACTTGTAATTGACAGACCTCCATTGTAATTTGTTGTATCTTCTTTGATCTACTTGAGAACTTGTACAAATCAACTTTACTTCATGACTATCTGGTTTTGATTGTTTATTCCATGATAGCATGAATTCTTATGTTTCAATTATGGATTTTACACATGTGCCTTTATTCACAACTCTTCTGTTCATAATCCATAACAACCAACATAACTCTTATGTCAACCCAACAGCAAACCAATCCTTAAAATTAGTACTATTTTCTTCAATCTAATATAATTCTGATGTGATGAAACCAGGATCTTCAATCTTGATAATAGTCTTATGAATCTAATTAACTCACATCGATCAAATTCATATGCGATCATAGCATCTCAAAAGTTGACATTTTATGTCAAAAACTTTTGTACTAGAGACTAAATTGACTCTTATCATAATAATGATTTATACCAAATATCTACTCAAAGTAAATATTTAGTTTAAATCAGTCATATGGCACGAACTTTGTTCTACAAATGTTGGTATCAATTGCCATCATTATGACTAGACCAATTGGCATATTAAACTGAATTCAAATCATTTAAAAAGATCCTTATCCTGAACCATAATCTCTCAAAGAGAACTGGTAAATCTCATCAGATGACAGATTACTTTGTGAAAAGATGTACCAATGTTTTTAGATTTCTTCAAAAAGGTTGATGCTCTCAACGTAACTCCTTTCTCAGGAATGTAAGATATAACTATACCCCTAGTGTGTAGCGAATCTTCATTCTCTCAATATCTTCCAAAAGATTAGGTCTCATTGCAAAATGTTATATATCAGTAGACTTCATATCTACTGATGACATTGTGACCTACTAAGGAACAAGCAACATCGGCACTTCAACACTAGGTTAGTACCTCTTTTTGCCTGCTGTTCTTCCCCATCAAGACAATGTTGTTCGTATCTCTTTATTATTTCTCTTGTCTCGATTTTATGACTGTCTCTTCTAACCTATAGTCATCATCTTAACTCTTGATTAAGAAGCAAAATATGTGTGTTTAGTTCTTTGTCAATACCAGATTAAGAATGAGCAACTCGGGTCTTTTTGATACAAGAGCTCTGACTAAAATGATACTTGCTTTCTATTTCACCTCTAGTGCTTTCCTTAGCTAATCGGGTTTCTTTTAAAGAGGAGCATTACCTTTAGTTAACCTTGCCGATGAAGCCTCTGATTCTTCCTTCCAGTCGCCAAGGCATGAAAAGGAAGATTTGTTTCCATTCTATTCATTTCATCAGCAGTCTTTCATATATTATGTTCCCTTATCATGCAGCAAATCTTCACATCTACTGATCTCATTCACTCCATGTCAATAGATTTCAAAAGCTACTAGCATCTCTAGCAGATAAATTTTCCCCTGCATTAGTAGACTTTCACATCTACTGATCTCAAATAGTGGTTCCAGTATCAGCAGACTTCCTTAGCTGCATATCTTTCCCAAATATTCCCAATCAATCCTTGCTGATACACTCTCTACCTATTCCTATGATCAAGAAGTGGTAACTTACGGAATTTTTGTATCATAGCTTCAATTATTTTTTGGGATAAATCAGTAGCTCTGAAATTATGACAATCTTTCTATCAATTGATTTCTTTACCGATTTCATTATTGGTATCATTGTCGATATCATCTACCGACTGAGTCATATACTCGGGAGGAGTCTCATCCTCAGAAGAATCCTATTCTTTTGAAGAATTAGCCGATGAATAGGAAGCTCTTTCTATCTCCTGAAGAGGCTAAGAGACAGTGCTAGTAGGATTTGCATTTTCAACTCCCAAAGTAGCCTATAAGAGTACTTCATTAATATATTTTCTAGAAAGAATCACCTGTAGAGAATCAAGAAATTCAGCTCAGCATTTCCTAGAGATTCATCTCATGTATTGGACTAACAACTGTATTAAAATTTTAACAACTGGTTCAAGAGATTCCTCTCATTTACTAACCTTTTGATTTTTTTTCTATTGGTTTATCAGTCTGTCTTACTACTCTTTGAGACCAAGCTCTTTAAGCTATGCTACTTCTCTCTCCAAAATAAAAGACAGATTTCCACTTGTCATAGAAACTTATCTAGGATGTTATCCTTTTGTCATACTACCTCATCCCTTTCTCTATTGCAAAGTTCCTTGTATAAACTTTCAATTTTCAAAATATTAGTGAAATTCCTTCCCTTCTAATATCAATACACTCTTTTTGATAATCTAAAATGTTCTATTGATGTCAGAATTAATCTTTAAGTCGAAAACTCATTAATTATATTTCCAACCAATGTTTGCCTCTAAAACTTTTCAACTGGCATATTTAGTGAAGACTTAATTGAGCTTCATGAATCCATGCTCTTTAATGCAAATGCTTTTTTGAGAGAATGGCGTGACAGTTCCCTTTAAGACTATTGCCCCAACCATCTTGTCTTAAATTCTTTCTCTCTCAAAAACAGACACCTCTGTAACGATTCATAAATCCTTTCACTCTATAAAATCTTCCTTAAAATGTTTTAACTTGTTTTACAATTAATACATCCCATCCCTTTCTTCAAAAATTCTAAAATCTTCCAAATCTAAATCTTTCTTCGTTTACCTCTTCAAATTATTCCATGGATTTTTCTGCTGGATGTAATTCTGGTATGCCCAGACAGTCTCTAGACCCCCTGTATCAAATAGTTTCTCCACTAGAGTGGGTGGATCATACCTACATTCTAGGATGAACTATACAAGCGGAGCAATTCCTCATCAACAACTTTGTAGGAGGTACCTTAGTTGACCTCTTTCATCGATCTAGACTCATCCACATTCTTTCCTTTCAAGAAGAATTCTACAGCCTTCTCTTGGTTGATGAATTCTATTCTAGGATGACAGTGGCTAGCAATGGCAATAGTCTCTTTGGCCGTATCAGAGGCACTAATGTTGTGCATGATGGCAAAAGCATCTCATGGGTGATTCAACTCCCCTTGGATGGCCCTTCGCTATTGATGATGCTATTGTCAATGGGTCATGACTTCGAAAGACTGGAGTCAGCAGTATTGATAATAATCGTACAATGGACATCAACGTATATCCTGTAGACTTGTACTGCATTAGTGAGATTCTGAACCTTTGTCTTATGTTCTATAGGGCTGGGCCAAGAATCTTCACCAAAAGACTTCAGAACCTCTGCATTGTGGTTCTTGAATCTCTTGACCTGAATTGGTCTGAAGTAGGCTTCTCACTCATCAGCCACTTAGTTTAGTGAGGAAGCTTTGCTCGGTCTACCATCTGAAAGCATGCAAGGATTATCAACTACTTCCTCTACTCTTTCCAGATGATTCGGCAGACTGTCTAGGATGAAGAACGCCTACCTATCCAAGGCAATATGCTAATAACTCGTGAGTTATTTGGCAATAGAGGCCTCTCGGATGATGACGGAGATTTTGATTTAGAATCTAGCTCTAGGAGCTTTGGAGATTCAAACTAGATGGATGCACGCCTTTTTTATCTTCTTTCGTCTGTCTTTAATCAAAAACTAGTATTAGAATCAAAAAATCTTCCCTTTATTTTTCATTGCTTGCAATCAACCAAACTATGTAATATTAATTAAACCATTAAACAAAACTCAAGATTGCTTGCAACCATTAAGGAGGGGAAATTTAATCCTGACATATACACACCAAAGATAATCAACTTACTTAAATCCAACAAAGACAGATTAACCATTAAGGAGGAGAATAGTTAAACTAAAACCAAATTGGAAGATAATCTAAAGTGAGAAACTTACCCCTTTGTAATACATCTTTGCCTTTGCGGTACACTTGTTGAAGAAAAGCTCTTTAAAACAACCTTGCTGATCTTTTCATTAGTAAAGGCTTTTCCCTCTTCAACAAGGTAAAAATATTTTACCCTATGTGATACTAAGACTTTTATTTCTCTAAAATCTCTTTCAAAACGAATTTCAAAATAAAGTATCACTACAAGTGGCTAAACGGGCTGCGTACCGGTTAGTGTGGCAACTTGTTTAGCATCGCATAGGTCTTAGACTAGGTAAGTCTGTGTCTTAGTCCTACTCTTATATGATGATCAGCAGATTAGCAATTCCAGTACACCAGCACCAGCAGACCTGCTACAAAGTAAAAGATCTCATGAAGACTCGTTACCAACAGACATGCTAGGGTTTGATTGTTCATACCACAACTATGTCAACCAACAATCCTATCTTCTGGAAGACATAATCTTTAGAAAGAACATCATACTAGCTGTAGACACCTCAATTTCATACCCCTACGATATAATGTCCTATGAAAATGATAATAAATATTTTAGAAAACTATTAGACTTATAAATATGACTTTTTGTTAGTGTTTCAGTTAATTAGACTTAACGGGAGATAAATGATAAACACGAAACTCACAAATATGACTTTCCATTCGTAATATACATATACAAATATATATGTATATTTAATAAATATCCCTTATAGACTATATGATTTAAAAACATGTTGATTTATTTTAAAACCCTAAAATGAGACCGAAAGGGCGACTTCGGTGCCTAACCCCTCCCCAACTCATAACCTAGCCTCCGAACCTATATATTTTCTGGAAAAATCGATGTTTCTCTGTTTAACCTTGAAATAGAGATGACGACTCTGTACATACATATTTAGTGTCTACAACGAGACCGGGCGCATTCCACGCGCTCTGATGTTTCAAAGCAACTCGCTTTCACGCGGGGGGTCACGAAACGGGTTTGTCACAGTGGCGACTCTGTTGGGGACATTGTTTTTTTTAATAAAAAAAATACAAAAGATGGCTAGACTCAACTTTTTTGGGGTTAATAAGTTATTTTATCACACTTAACATGCTTTTATACATAGTCTAGATTTTTATTTTATACACGTATATATATGTGTTGAAAATGTTATTTGCTTTGTCAATACAATACAATATGCATGCTCTGTTGATATTACTATAGATATTACTGTTTGCGTTTGTAACCAACATTTGTAATTTACATTTATGCTGGCAAAATGCCCCACATATAAATATTATTTTATTCTATCAATTTTATTTTGGGGATTAGGTCCAAAATGTAATAATAGAGATAGATAGTTTCCCCGCTTTTCTTTCTATTTATTGTTGGAATGGCCGTGTCGCGCGATCGCTCCATCCCTCATGGGATTCAAACTAATTAGCCAAGACAATCCAAACAAAACAGAAGGCAAGACATTTTTACTGCTTTATATTACTGTAAAAAGTTTCCAGCTTTCCTAGCTGACTTACACATGTGCACTCACTTAGGAATATTCTGAACTGCTACCCTACACCAAAGCCACCCCTGCATCAACCATGTTAGATTGCATATGTATCTTCTAGGAAACTCCATTGACCGGTCGGTTTTTATACCCCAAAGTTAATGACCAATCTCAGCGGTAAGAAGATATCTTCTTTTAAATACACTTGGGCTGATCAATAAATTTGACGGTTGATCGATGTATTTTATACATCGATATCGAGTACTTTCATGACTTAAATTGAGCGATTCCACGAGGCTTTTGGCTACTAATATGTGTTTTTCAGTTGTTTTATGAGTTTCAGGGTTTTAGGTGAAATTATATGAATTACGAGGCTTTTAGTGAAGATTTCGAAGAAGGGGCCAAAGTGTAAATTGAAGAAGAAATAACAAAGAGTCATACTGGACACCTTGCGAACGCTAGGTGTTTGGACCTTGCCTTCGCAAGCTAGGCAGAGAACAGCCCTCGAAATTGAAGACCCTTGCGGATGCAAGGGGTAATGACCTTGCGGCCGCAAGGTACCCAGATCCGGCCTTTTTGAGGTTTTCGAGCCAGATTGAAACTCCTATCCCTATACAACTCCATGGTATAAATAAAGGACGGTAGCCAAAGCCAAAGGACGTCCAAGAAGTAGTTTTATACAATTCTAGCATAGGATTTAGCTTGTATAACATATTTTAGTTCTTGTAATTACAATTTTGAAAATCGATCCATGTATTCATTCATCTCCATGTGCAGTTCATCTTCATAGATGAACTAAACATCTATTAATCTAGGAGTTGGGAGGTAACTTGTATCGAATCTGTGCTTTAATCTATTTTTATTCATTCAATTCTTGTTGATCATGGTGTTTATCAATCTCTCTATTATCTCACTTTGAACAAATGAATGTAATCGTGAGTAATAAAGGCCTAGAGGTGCGGATAACTGCATGACCAATATGCATATGTCGTACACTGGCTCACCATCATGATAAATTGAACCTATCGATGCACGAGAGTGATAAGTTAGGGTCAGATTCCATATATGACCTAAGTGACAGTTAGGATCCATATGTTCTTGTGCCCAGGATATAGAATGGACGAATTATTTGGAGATGGAGACTGGACGGTAATTCGACAGGCTATATCTATATTTTGTGAACGAACCCAAGAAATTGAATGATACTTTATCAAAATAAGCTATAGAGGAGATACAAGTGAAACCCTAATCCTAGATTTCCATCCATCATAAGATCTTCATAATCTGTAATTGCTGCTAATTTAGTTAACTTTAGTATAATAATTAGTTTAGATAAAATCAATACAAAAACCCTCTTAGTTTAATAATTGCTACTGATAATCGTGCTATTTGTGATCTTCTTGTCTCTGTGGTTCGACCCTTGCTTCCCAAGCTATTCTACAATAGTCTTGTCCACTTGCAAGGAAAATAATTAAAATAAGACACGATCAAGTTTTTGGCCCCGTTGCCGGGGACAAGCTAGTTTGCATAGTTAGTTTGTTGGTAGCGTAGTTTTAAATTCAGTTTTTATAAAATAAAAATACAAAAAGATTTTATTTGTTTTTAGTAGTTAGTTGTTTTATTTGCTTTATTTATTTTATGCATGGCCGTAGATCTCTGAATCCTAAACTAGTAGAATTAAATCAAAACATAAATAATCTTGGAAAGAATTAGGAAGACCCTGATAATTTAGGAACTCAGTCTGCTAATCAAGAACAATTGAATCGAGAGGATCCTCTGATTGATCCTCCAATGGACAATAATAATCAAAATCCTGAAAATCCGGTAAATGCTAATCAAAGAGTAGAAGAACCTGCTGGAAGAAATATGGAAGTAGTAGTAAATCAAAAAATTATAAATGATTATAGTCGTCCTACGCTGAATGTAGCAACATCATGTCTAATTTTACTGGAAGCAATAAGGAATTTCGAACTTAAAGGTCATCATTTTAATATGATACCTTCTTTTCATGGAATGCCTGCTGAAGATCCAGTAAGTTTCCTTAGAGAATATGAGTATATGATGAGTACTTTTTCATTAGGAGGTTTGACTGAAAATCAAGTAAAAATGAAATATTTTCCAAGTGCATTAAAAGATTTGGCGAAAAGATGGTTTATGAATCTAACACCTAGTAGTGTTTATACTTGGGCTCAATTATATGATTTGTTTATGGGTAAATATTATAAACACGTATCTCTTACCGAATACAGAAAACAAATCATGTCTTTTCAAAATGAACCAGGAGAAACATTCCATGAAGCATGGGATAAATTTAAAAATTTGCTTATTATGTGTCCTCATCATAATCTGTCTCAAGATGTGTTAGTACTTCAATTCTATCAGACTCTTTCGCCTGCTTTACAAACTATGGTTGATAGTGCGGCCAGTAGTTCTACTAATAGAATGACACCAGTTGCACTAGAAAAATTGCTTGAGATGTTAAGTGTAAATTCTCAATAGAAAAGTGCAAGAGGTAGAAGTAGAAGTTTATTTCAAGTTCAAGAAAAACCAGAGATGAATACGCAAGCTCAATTTGAAAATTGGCAATTTCAAGAAGCATGTGCTATTTGTGGATTAAATTCTCATGCTACTAATTTTTGTCCATCTAGTGCTATGTACTCTGAACAGGTTAATGCCATGAACATGCATCCTCAAAGACAAAGGAATGATCCTTACTCGAACTCATATAATCCTGGTTGGAGGAATCATCCTAATTTCTCATGGGGAGGAAATAAACCACTACAACCTCAACAATTCCCAAATCAAGGACAATTGCGAATAGAAGAAGTATCAAAATCAGATGGAGCTAATAAAGGGCAAGTTGCTCTTAACAAATATTTGCTAGAAGAACTAGAAATTGTAAGGGAAAAACTTGCAAAAGTTATGAACGAGAAAAGAGAAGAAGGGAAGTTCCCTAGTCAAAATGAACAAGCAAAATCTATCACTACTTTACGAAGTGGTAGAATAATTAGAGAAGAGGTAAGTGATCCTTTTCAATCTTCTGATATGCCTGATAAATTAGATAATTCTGAAAAAGAATTTGAAAAGAATAAAAATGAAGATAATCAAGAAGTAGAAAAAGAATTACCAAACAAAGATAGTCAAGAAGAAGTAGGTCAAGAAAAAGAACAAGAGGAAGAGGAACCTTATGTGGCACCACCACCATATGTTCCTCCAATACCGTTCCCTAGAAGACTTATGAAAAACAAAATGGATAAACAATTTCGGAAATTTATAATATGTTATCCAAAGTGAACATTAACCTTCATTTGCTTAATGTTATTAAATATATTCCGACATATGCTAAGTTTTTCAAAGATCTTCACTCTAAGAAACACAAATTCGAAAATAATGAAAAAATTATTGTTTCTGAAAACGTAAGTGCAGTTTTACAACCCGAACTTCCCCCTAAATTGAAAGATCCTGGCAACTTTAATATCCAAGTTTCATTGGGTAGTTCTAAAAAGATGAAGGCTATGTTAGATTTAGGGTTGGGAGAACTGAACCCACTAATATGTCTTTACAATTAGCTGATCGTTCAGTTAAATATCCTTTGGGTATAGTAGAGGACATCCTAGTTCAGGTAGACAAATTAATCATCCGGTTGATTTTGTGGTTCTAGAGATGGAGAGAAAAATATGCACAAATAATGAAGTCCCTATCTAGTTAGGCAGACCTTTTATGGCCACTGCCAACACAATGATAAACGTTAAGAATGGTAAACTCACAATGACAGTCATGGGTGAAACTGTAGAAATCTCAGTTTTTGATGCAATGAATAGACCAAGTGACATGAATGCATGTTTCTCAATCGATGAAATTGAAAAACTGACAACCCAAACCTTTGAAGAAAATTGTGAGGATGATGATTATGAGAAAGATGTGTATGTAAGTTATGATGAAAGAACTTTCTCTCATATAAAATTCGACATTGAAGAGTTAGAAAGAGAACTTCGAGAGATGGATGAAAGAAAAGAGAGAGAAAGATTAGAAGCCCTTAAGAATAAAGATAAAAACAAATTGGAAGAGTCTGAATCAGAAAATAGTTCTGATAAAATAGAAATAGAGGAGGATGAAAATAATGAAGAAGATGCTGTAGAAATTCTAAAATCTATTTTTGAAAAAATAGAAATAGATGAAGAAAGAGTAGAAAATATTAAGGAGGATAAAGAAGAGATGATTAAACCTGAAAATCCTGAATTCATTCCGTCTATTAAATCTCCTCCTGAAGCAGAATTAAAGCCCTTACCACCCCACTTAAAATATGCATTTTTAGGGGAAGGTAAAACTTTACCTGTTATAATTGCTACAGATTTAATAGAAGAACAAGAAGCAAGCCTATTAAAAGTTTTATGGACACATAGAGAAGCTATAGGTTGGTCCTTAGCAGATTTAAAAAGCATTAGTCCCTCTACGTGCATGCATAAAATTCATTTGGAAGAAGGTAGTAAACCTTCTAGAGAAAGACAAAGAAGACTTAACCCTCACATGGAAGAAGCAGTGAGAAAAGAAGTTCTTAAACTTCATGATGCATGTATAATTTACTCGATATCTGATAGCAAATGGGTTAGTCCAGTCCAAGTAGTCCCTAAGAAATAAGGAATTACAGTTGTTAAAAATGATAAAGATGAGTTAGTTCCCACACGAACTATCACTGGTTATAGAATGTGCATAGATTTGAGGAAATTAAATGCGACAACTAGGAAGATCCACTTTCCCTTGCCATTTATTGATCAAATCCTTGAAAGACTAGCTGGTCATGAATATTATTGTTTTCTTGACGATTTCTCTGGCTACAACCAAATCCTTGTAGCACCCGAAGACCAAGAGAAAACTACTTTTACATGTCCCTTTGGTACCTTTGCATTTAGGAGAATGCCCTTTGGACTTTGTAATTCCCCAGCTACTTTTCAAAGATGCATGATTTCTATATTTTCAGATCTAGTGGAAAGATGTGTTGAAGTATTCATGGATGATTTTTCAGTATTTGGGAATTCTTTTGACCATTGCCTAGAAAATCTTACATCAGTTTTGAAAAGATGTTGTGAAACAAACTTAACCCTAAGCTGAGAGAAAAACCATTTCATGGTTAAACATGGAATTGTCTTAGGTCATGTTGTGTCTAATAAAGTAATTGAAGTCGATAAGGCAAAAATTGAAGTTATATCACAACTATCTCCCCCAACTTCTGTCAAAGGTGTTAGAAGTTTTCTAGGACATGCAGGTTTTTATAGAAGATTTATAAAAGATTTTTCAAAAATCTGTAAACCCTTATGTAACCTGTTGGCAAAAGACACCGAATTCATTTTTGATCAAGAATGCTTGAATGCATTTAATTTATTAAAGGAAAGATTGACAACTGCCCTAATTTTAACCGGTCCTGATTGGTCTCTTCCTTTCGAGATCATGTGCGATGCTTCGGATTTTGCAATTGGAGCTGTGTTAGATCAAAGGGTAGATAGGAAACCACATGTAATTCATTATGCTAGTAGGACATTGAACGATGCACAACTTAATTATACAACCACAGAAAAAGTATTCTTAGCAGCTGTGTATGCATTAGAAAAATTTAGACCATACTTATTAGGATCAAAAATCATAATATTTTCTAATCATGCAGCCCTAAAATATTTATTGAGTAAGAAAGAGGCTAAGCCTAGACTCATAAGATGGATGCTATTGTGAGTCCCAACGGACACAATAATAAGCTAGAAGGGGGGGTTGAATAGCTTATTATATACTTAAAAACTTTTAAGTAAGTTCTTTTAACAAGCACTTACAATCTATTGAAAAGATTGAAGTAGCGGAAGTCTTTCAAAGAAACTGGTTCAAGTCTGCCGATAAGGACTACCGGTAGACCTTAACTGATTACTTAAGATTACTGTTAGGGATAAAGATAAAGGAAGTAATGAACAATTCAATAGGTAAACAAACAGTAAAGGAATAACACAAGTATTTTGGGATGGTTCACACTTTAAAGAGTGCTACGTCCACCACCAAGGCAGTCAACCTTGGATTTAAAAGTGCACTATGTTTTCCACTTGATCTATTACAAAGAATATTCCCAATGGATCATGTACAAAATATTGACTTGTGTTTGGGGGTTAAGGAATTAAATATATGTGTAAACAAGATATTTAATTAGTGCAGAAGAATAGCTTTGAATGAAAACAACAAGAAGTTAAATAATAAATGTTGATGTAGAGCTTCTTGTTGTTGACGGGACTTCTTGATCTGTTTAGGATCTCTTGAATGCACTGAGTATTAAGACTTAGAGTTGTTGTAGATTTTCAGCGCAATTCATCAAGTGTATGTCTTCGGTCTTTAATGACAGTATTTATAGCAGGAGCATTCTGGAGATCCGTTGGAGAAGACGAAGACTTAACAACTCTATTAGGTTTAATGCATTAAATGCATGGAGCCGTCTTGAAGATTTTGCAGAGATCTTTTGCAGAGACTAGAAGTCAGACAATCTGGATGTCAGATCTGTAAGAGTTGTTACAGACAGTAGGTGATAGTCTGATCTCATGCTTTTACTTTTCAGTCTGCAAAAGTCTTCCTTCTTTTCGGAAAGCTGCTTTCGGCGGGTCTAAGATGTCAGGGAATGTCTCAATTTAAATTCAAACTTTGAAAAGGGTAAACGTAAATTGATCCACTAATAGTTGTTTGACTGGACACGTCATGATTGACCAAGTGTAGACGAGGTCTACCGATGTAAGCTGCAGTAGGTCTTCCGGTGAAGCTTTGAAGAGGTCTTCCGCTGAACCTGTGAAGTCCTATAAAAACTATTCTTGGCAAAGTTCTATACACAGTTGCCACGCTAATCGATACACATCCCAATTAGCCACTGAAGTATAAAACTAATGTAATGTATGAGAAAATATAAATCTAATACAATGAGTATCAACAGCTATTATTGCAAGAATTTGACATTACCATAAAAGATAAAAAAGGAACGAAAAACGTTGTAGTCAACCATTTGTCTAGGTTGGAATTTTCACCCTTACTTGAACGTCAATTTCTTGATAATAAAATTCCTGTAAATGAAGACTTCCTCGATGAACAATTATTAGCAGTTAAAGATTTAGATCCTTGGTATACTGATTATGTCAATTATTATGTATCTGATATCATCAATCCTGACTTTGATTTCTTTCAAATAAAGAAATTTCTAACAGATGCAAAGAATTATTTTTGGGAAGAACCTCATTTGTATAAAATGTGTTCCAACTCTATAATTAGGAGATGTGTTCCAGAACAAGACCAATAAAGTATTATGCCATTTTGCCATGAATACTCTTGTGGTGGTCATTTTAGTGGAAATAAAACTACTAGAAATTTTTTGCAATCTGGATTATATTGGCCTTCTATTTTTAGAGACTGTGATATATTTTATAAAACTTGTGATAAATGTCAAAGAACCGGTGGAATTGGCAAAAGGAATGAAATGCCCATACATATACATATAAATATAAAACTCTACCTCCCGTTTTGGTGGAAGACCAGGCAGGATCTAGTACTTTCTATCTCTAAAATTTTCTCTCTCTATTTTGTAACCCTAACAATTTCTTCTCTACGGCTATGCCGCCGGACAACCCAACTCCGGTGGGCGGGTCCACGGTTGGGACTACGGCTACCAAACCTATCGAGAATGACTCTCATCCCTCCTTAATACCTTCAGTGTCAACCCCTCTTTCTTATGCAGCGGCAGTCTCTCAACCTGGTGTCCCTCAATGTAGAAACCCTAATAAGAAACCAGTTCTAAAAGATCTGCCTCTACCTTCACGATCGGCTATTTCGATTAACGACGAGATTGGTTGCTTGTTTACTTTTGTTGAATTTGAGGCGGCTGCCAAACAATTCAATAATACTCTCATTCTAAAATTTTCTGCTGGCCGTCCCTCCCTTCATATCATTCAGGATCATATATCCAAGTCTTGGGGCTTAACGGAAGAGTTCGTCGTTGGCTTAATGGATCCACGCCATGTGATGGTCCATTTGGCATCTAAGGAAGACCTGGTTCGTGCCTTTCTAAGGAGTCGCATATGATACAACGATGCATGTATCGTTCTTTTCGTTGGACACCGGACTTTGCTCTCAGACGGGATTGTCCTTTGCTTGCGGTTTGGGTTAGGCTGCCTCAGTTGCCCTTGACGTTTTTCCCTCCATCTTATTTACAGCGCATTGGTAATTCATTTGGTCATTATCTTCGTGCAGATGATCGCACCTTAGCTCTAACACATCCGATGCATGCTCGGATTTGTGTCGAAGTAGACGTGTCTCGTCCTTTACCGAAACATATTTGGATTGGTACCTCAAAGGATGAGGGTTTCTGGCAACTTATGGAATTTGAAGGGAATATCGCCTTCTGTGAAGGCTGTGGATTATTGGGTCATGTTGTCGACGTGTGTCGTAAGAAAGCCCAGCGCTCAGTCGAAAGTAGATCACGTAATTTGGAGTCGGGTAAATTGAAGGAACAAGTTCAGGAAATAATACAGGGAAATAAAGAAACTTTTCGCTACAATTCGGAGCCTCAATGGCGTCCAGTTACCATTTTGAAAAGGCCGGAGATAGCTTCAGTGTCGAATGCAAAAGATTCTGAGGGTAAGGTTAAAGGTGTAGAGGTTGTGGATGTGGCAGATTCTCCAAAGGACATAGAGAAAGGTAAAGCACCCTCTAACGTTAATACAGTTCAATCAGATCATTGCTTGGGTAAGACGGTACATGATAAGAATCCCTTAGCTGCTAAAGCGAACCATGCAATTAGTGATATTAATGCAACTCCAACAGCTACGACTGCTCCGAATATGGTTAATGTAGAAAGAATTATTAAGACCACTGAACAGGCTTCAACACATATGGAGGGGGTTCAAGCAGGTTCTAAGGATTCCTGCGCAGAAGGTGTTACCTCAGATGCGGCGGCTTTGAAACCTAATAGTCCATTTTTGAATGGAGATAAGGAAGATGTCAATGGAGCTCATTCTGGTATTGAAGAAGGTTTGGGATTTCAGAATGCATTCTCTGCATTAGAGGATTTAGAAGATATGGATTTTAATGGCATTCCCACACATCAACATAGATCGCAATCTGCTAGTCCCCCGGTTTATAAGGATAAAGATAAGATCACTCGGTCGGCTTCTGATGATGATGTTAGATCTTTCCCGAAGTCTCCCTCGGATGTTGAGGAATTTAGAAAGGAGTGCTCAAAACGTGCGGCGCAATCCAAAAAAAAGAAGAAGATTTCTGCTCAAAAATCCAAAAGAAAGACTAGGGCGGCTTCTAAAGCCCAGGTTTCATCCAATTAATTCCTTTTTATGTCGATAGTTATTTGGAATGCTAGGGGGGTTGGTAATAAAGATACTATCTCTTTTTTGAGAAATATTAAGGTTCAGCATAGGCTTGTTATGGTGGTTTTACTAGAACCAACAATTGCGGCTGAACGTATAATTAATATTGCTAAGAAACTTAATTTCCAGCACAGTATGCATAATCATCCTACTAACACGCATGTGTGGCTTCTTTGGAATGTTGATATCTCGGTCTCTCTTTTTCGTGTTTCTTCTCAGCATGTAACTGTCCGGCTTTGTGGTGCAAATAGTATATCAATCTTGGCCACTTTTGTGTACGCTAAATGTACTAGAGGTGAACGTCAACTTTTATGGAATGATCTTCTTGATATCTCTTGATGTATTTCTGAACCGTGGTTCATTGGAGGAGATTTTAATACTGTGGCTAGTTCATCGGAGAAATTGGGTGGGAATGGACATGATTTTCCCAGTATGGATGATTTTAATGCATTTATGATACAAGCAGGGGTTATTGATGCTGGTTTTGAGGGCAGTACTTTTACGTGGTGTAATGGTCATCAAGGTAGAGGCAGGATTTGGGAGAGACTCGATCGTGTGTTGGTGAATGGACAGTATAAAACGGTTATGCCTTCTATACGAGTTACTCATTTATGTCGTATGTACTCTGATCACTCTCATCTACTTATTGACTTTCAGATGATTCGGAAACCCAAAGGATTCTTCCGCTTTCAACGCATATGGCTGGAGCATAAGGATTTTCTTAATTTTGTAAGTTCCCAGTGGCATAGACCGGTTATGGGTGATATTCATTCTCCTATGGAATTACTGCATAGAAAATTACTTCTGCTTCGTAAAGAGTTAAAAAACGTGGAATTGGAATGTCTTTGGTCACGTTCAGAAGAAGATTCATAATACTCAAGATAGTATCTTGCGATTGGAATTTCAGCTTCAGAATGGGTGGGACGATTCTCTAGACCTTCAAATTTGGCAACACAGATTAGAATTGGATCAATTACTTCGCTGGGAGGATGAGTTGATGCAACAGAAAGCTCGGGCAAATTGGCTTCAGGATGGTGATCGTAACACTTCTTTTTTCCATGCTTCCCTGCGTGATAGAGCCGCTAGGAATGTTTTGCGTATCAGGTGTATGGATGGGTCGTGGATTACAGAAGACTCCACTTTGGGTGATCTGGCTGTTGAGCATTACTCTCAGTTATTCACCACTTCGAACTCGATAATGGATGAGAACTTGTTTGCTGCTGTTACGCAAACAATTAAAGATGACAAGAATATCCGCTTGGCTTCAGTACCGTCTGAGAGGGAAATCTGGAATGCGATCTGCGGTTTGAATGCAGATAGTTCTCCAGGGTCAGACGGGTTTACGAGGCACTTTTTCCAGGGATGTTGGTCTATTGTTCTGGAAGATGTGGTTGCCGTTGTTCAAGCATTCTTTCTCGGTGCTATTATTCATCGGGGTTTATCTTCTACTGTATTGGTTTTGATTCCAAAAGTTTCAGCTCCTTCTTCATTTGGGGATTTACGGCCAATTAGCCTATGCAATTTCTCTTGTAAAATCATTTCAAAAATTATGGCTTTACGTTTGGCGGATGTGTTGCCTCGTATCATTTCTTTAGAGCAGTCTGGTTTTGTTAATGGTAGGTCTATTCAAGAGAACATTGCTCTTGCTCATGAGCTAATTGGCAGAATAGATCACAAAGTTCGGGGTGGTAATATTGCTTTTAAATTTGATATGTCGAAGGCTTACGATCGTTTGGAATGGCCCTTTCTTCTCCATGCTCTCCGTGCTTTTGGTTTCAGTGAAAATGTGTGTGGTTTGATTGAGCGGTTGATCAATAATATCTGGTATTCCATTCGTATAAATGGAACTAATTTTGGTTTCTTCAAATCTTTGAGAGGGGTTAGGCAGGGTGACCCTCTCTCCCCTCTTCTCTTCATCATTGCTTAGGAAATTCTTTCTGTGGCGCTTAAGAAAGGTTTTGAGGATGGCAGTTTTCTTCCTTTCTCTCATGGTCATGGTAATGTGGTTATTTCTCATCTTCTTTATGTTGACGATATGATCCTTTTTAGTAATGATGGGAAGAAGACTATTTTGAATTTGCGAAGTCTTTTTTACCGTTATGAGCAGTGTTCGGGTCAACTGGTGAATCTTAGTAAGAGTGGTTTTTATACTTCTTGTCGCTTACCTAGATTGAGAATCCTTCGTATTGCGAGCTGGGCAGGTTGCTCTCACCGAACCTTTCCTATGAAATATCTAGGACTTCCTCTCTTTCGGGGACGGGTGAAACGTTGTTATTTTGAAGACTTGGAGAATAGGATCCTTAAGAGGATTGAGGGCTGGAAATCTAAGCTTCTTTCTTTTGGGGGGAAGATCACTCTTTTAAGATTAGTCCTCAACAGCATTCCTATTTATGCTCTTGCGGCGATTAAAGTTCCTATGTCGGTCATCAACCGGTTGGAGAAAGCTATGGCTAATTTTCTTTGGGCTAAATCCGGGGAGAGTAGGATTCATTGGATTTCATGGCCAATATATGTCGTCCAGTTTTGGAGGGTGGTCTGGGCTTTCGCTCATTGGTTCAGATACGTGACTCTCTTCACGCTAAGTTAGCGTGGAGTGTTCTTCAAGGCAATAGCCTCTTTGCTCGTTTTGTTGCTTCTAAGTATCGTACAGCGGATAATTTTTGTGTTCCAGCAACTTCCTCCCATGTTTGGCGATCTATCCATTCTCATATCTCGGATGTTTCCTCGCTCAGCAGGTGAGTTATTGGTAGGGGAGATGTCTCGTTTTGGAATGATAACTGGTTGGGAAGCCAATTGATTAGCCCTCTCCCTTTGGATGCTAGGCTTACTGTTCGGCATGCTCTCATGGATTTTCCCTCTCTACTGCCGTTAGTTCCTACTCATCTCCATGTTGCTATTCTTCGCACAGTTGTTCAGGATAATTCCCTGGACAGGTTGGTTTTCACGTTATCTAACTCTGGGCATTTCGAGACAAAAGCTTATTGGAATCACATTCGCCAGCGCCATGCTACTCTTCCCTGGGCTGCAAAAATCTGGAAGGGGTGGATCCCTACCAAGGTCAGTGCGTTTGGTTGGAAACTTCTTCATGGAGCTATCCCAGTAGACTTACAGATGCACTTGAAAAAGGTCCCAGTTGTTTTCCGATGTTCTTGCTGTATGACTACTCCTGATAGAGAATCCCTTTCGCATCTCTTTTTGCATTCAAAAACTGCCCGTTTCATTTGGCAGCGGTTTGCCCGCCCGTTTAACAAGGTCGACAATTATACTTCCATTGGGCATTTGTTTCAGATTTGGCTAAGCAATGCTTCGATGCGATCTCAGTTTGGGTGTATTCAGGTTGGTATAGTGTTACATACTTGCTGGGCTATTTGGAAGGCTCGTTGTAAGGTTGTTTATGATGATTGTCCCATGCGTGCCGAGTTGGTACTCAAAGAGGTTATTGAAGGTCTTCATAATATGCTTCGTATCTTTACTCCTAAAGCTATTTTAAAGTCTAGAGAGGTTCATATTTTGAGTTTGATTGGTCTTCCTATTTTGTATCCTAAAGTGCAGAAGGGGTCGTGGGTTCGTTGGAATCCCCCACCGGATCTTTTTTATAAGCTGAATGTGGATGGTTCTTCTTTGGGTGGTATGGCTACGGGTGGAGGGGTTATAAGGGATGATCAGGGTCAATTTATTGTGGGTTTTGGTCACTCATATGGTCAGGGAACCAACACGGGGGCAGAATTCCTTGCATTAAGAGATGGTTTGGTTCTTTGTCGTCAGCTTCATTTGGAGAATGTAGTGGTTGAATCAGATTCCTTTGTTGTGGTTTCTGCTATCATGGGTACTCATAGTTGTCCTTCGATGTTCCAATATGAGTTTCAATCTTGTTCTTCCTTGGTAGGAACTTACCATCTTAGGCATATTTATCGTGAGCAAAATTTCATTGCAGATAGACTGGCTTTCACTACTCATCAGCGAGGTGCCTATGATTTCAACAGGGTCTATCAATTGCCTAGGGAGGTTCGTCAGGCTCTTCAGCACGATGTGTTGGGTTTTTTTAATTTTCGTAAAAAATGAGGATGTTTTTGTTTCTTGTATTGTTATTTTTCCCTCTTCGAGGTCAGACTCCTTTGTCCCCCCTTTTTTATGGGTAAGGCTGGTTGTCCCCCTCCAGTTTGTATGATTTCTTTTATTTATGATATTCCGCAGGTGCCGCCCTGCTTCTCCTAAAAAAAAAACATATAAATATGGTTGTTGAAAATTTTTGATGTATGGAGTATTGATTTTATGGGTCCCTTTCCAGCCTCTAATAATTGTGAGTATATTTTAGTTGCTGTTGATTATGTGTATAAATGGATAGAAGCTATTGGAACTAGAAATAATGATGGAAAAACCGTTGCCAAATTTTTGGAAGATATTTTCACTCGGTTTGGAGTACTTAAGGCCATAATTAGTGATCAAGGAAAACATTTCACTAATAGATTGCTAAATTCAGTCCTTAGAAAATATGGTGTAACTCACAAGTTAGCTACACCATATCATCCTCAGACTTCTGGTCAAGTAGAAGTTAGCAATAGACAAATAAAAGCGGTTTTAGAAAAGACCGTGAGACCAAATCGAAAAGATTGGGAGTCAAAATTTAAAGGTTTAAATATCAATTTGGTTACCCTACTTTCGGCCAAAATTCATTAAGCTCATTCTACATTTTTTCCCTCAATTTAATCACTCTGCTTTCATATAATTAGCATGTTCATCACTCCATCCATATATTTGGATGGAAAGTTTAATTTTGTTAGGAAAATCAAAAAACACCCTTACTAAATTTGGGGTTTTGAGGGTCTCCTTCTCCTCTGAAACATAATTTCTTATTGTGTGACTTGAATTTGTCAACACACCTTTCAAATGTAAGAAGCATTATTATCTTTTCAACGATTTTCATCCAACTTAGCTAACATAAATGACTCTAGTTATCTTATTGACTTTTGAAGCCAAGTAGAATGATTAAATCGAGGAAAAAAATGTAGAGTGAGCTTAATGAATTTTGGCCGAAAGTAGGGTGACCAAATTGAGATTTAAACCAAATTTAAAGATGCTCTATGGGCATACCGAACTGCATATAAGACCCCGATAGGAATGAGTCCTTATGGAATGGTGTATGGCAAGGCTTGTCATCTGCCAGTTGAAATTGAACATAGGGCCTATTGGGTCGTCAAAGAACTTAACTTAGATTTAACTTTGGCTTGTGAAGAAAGACTGTTCCAGTTGAACGAATTAGAAGAAAATAGATTAAATTCGTATGAGAATGCAAAAACGTATAAAGAAAAGACCATGAAATACCATGATATGGGATTAACCAACAAGATGTTTCGTCCAGGATTAAAAGTGCTTCTTTTTAATTCTAGACTAAGGTTATTTCCCAGAAAATTGAAATCAAAATGGTCTGGTCCTTTCGTCATAGTCTGAATTTATCCTCATGGAGCGATTGATATTAAAAACCCAAGGACCAATGAAATATTTAAAGTTAATGGTCACCGACTCAAACCATACGTTTAACCCATGTTAGTAGAGAGGACAATTGAACTCATTCGCCTCTCTGACAATGAACCACCAAATGATTAGGTTTGCAGTTGGGTCGAGCCCAAGACGTTAAACAAGTGCGCTAGGTGGGAGGCAACCAACTTTGATGAATTTTATTTGCTTTCGTAGTGTAATTTAAACATGCTATTCTCCGTATTATTTAATTTTGGACATTTAATATGCCATAATTCAAGTTTGGGGGAAAACAGCATTGTAGTGTTGTATTTATATGTTGCTTATTTTAGTTTAGAGTTTGTGTATAATTTTTAGATTGCAGGAAGGAAACGGACCTAACGGAACGTAATAGAACATAACAGAAGGACCAAACTGCAAAACTGCCAAAAGTCTGACAGCAGAAAACGTGTGAAACCTTCTGGTGACCTTGCGGATGCAAGGCATAAACACCTTGTGGCCGCAAGGCCCTAATAAATGCCAGAATCGTGACCGTCAGGTCTCTAACAGAATCCGTGCAGCCTTTGACTGGAGACCTTGCGGCCGCAAGGCCCCCTTTATAAGCAGTGTTTGGGCAGCCTCCAGCAGTCACTCCGAAAATTCATCCCTCTCTCTCTCAAGAAAAACATCAGCAGATCTCTCTCTCCCTCTCACAAATCCAGTGAAGTCTTCCACATTCGGCCAAGATTCAAGCCAAGGTACTCTCTCCTTCAAACTACATCACCCCTTCCACCCTCATCTCACTCCATCAAGTTTGAAGAAAGTGCACCACCATTGATTCCGGCGAGAAGCTTCGAGAAATCCGGCCAACCTCCTTCATCTACTAAAGCTTGCAATCCAAGTACCTTCTAATCCTCTCATCTAAATTTTTGATGTGTCAAAATGTTTGCATGCTAAGGTGTTAGATTTATTTTGCGTAAATTTTATTTTTTGCATGCTTTATTAGTTGGGTTGTGATAAATTTTAATTTTTAGAAGAGAGTAGACCTTTAATTTTTGTGCTTAAATTCAAATGGCCCCTAAGCGTAGAAACACTGGCGCGTCCACGTCCCCCTCCCAAGAGGAGGAGCAAGATTATGATGTCCACCGCTTTATCTCCTTTGAGGCTTCGGAGAGCTACACTAGAAAGCTCTCCAAGATCATAATCCTTGAAAGGGGATTTCAAGCTCAAGACTTTGCCCTCCTCGACCATTTTTATCACCGTAGGTGGGCTACTCTCATTGCTTCTCCGGGCGAGGCCATCATGGCCATAGTCTGTGAATTTTATGCCAACGGGCAAATTTCTATAGACAGTAGTGTGCTAGAGACTGTTAATGTTAGGGATAGGAACGTTAGTTTTTCATCCCAAGCCATTAACCGTTATTTTGGCACTTCCAACTTTGCGAGTGGTGCCGACTGGTACAGCCGCCACCTTTCTGACCCTATTTCTCTCGAGGCAGTAAATGCAACTATCGCAACGCCTGGTGTGGTTTGGACCTTCAACCAAAACCCACCTTTCCGTGCCCGCACCATGGAGGAGACCTTTCTCACGAACACGGCCAAGGTCGTGTTCAAATTTATTTGTGCACAACTCATGCCTTCCAATCACTAACACACAGTGACTTGGGCTAAGGCTGTCTTGATCTACACCATCCTTACGGGTGGGTCTGTCGATGTTGGCCGCCTGATCAACGGCCAAATACGGACCCTTATTAGAGGTACTACAAACACGGGATTCGCGATCCCGAGTTTGATTACTGGACTATGTGGTCAGGCTGGAGTTGAGTGGGCTCCAGATGCGGAGAGAATTAGGGAGGTGCCCGGCATTTCTAGGGCTGTACTATTTGAGTACGCTCACCAGCCGCGAGTGAAAGGCCCTCGTGAGGAGGTGCCCGGGGAGGAGGATCCGTTGGAGGCGATCTCCAACAGGCAGGAGGAGATTGTCCTCCAAAATGAGATGATAAGTCAACAGTTGGTTCTGATATGAATGTGGAAGGCTTGAAATCAACAATCTGTTCCAGCTTTTCGGACAGCCCTCGGGTTGAACAAAACATCACTCCAAATAGCCCTCCAACCGGTTAAAAACCCTCCCACAACCTACTCAAACTTACAAATATTCCTTAGAAGATAAATACCCAAACTCCCAGCAATTTTGGACAGAAACAAGAGCAAAATCTGCTCCAAATTAATAACTAACGTCAAACCTGAATAGTTTGTATAAACAGGATTTCTTCCTCCCGAATTATCTCACCAATAAGCAACCATCTACCTAGCAACATACCCTTACTCCACGCCCTATCACAGCAGTATTTAGGCTGCCTAAATACCTCCCAAACCCCACGAAATCTCACACCAAAATCTGTCCCGAAACCCGCATGATTCACGCCCAACCGCCTTCCAAATAGCCACGTTCACGAGTCTTTTTCGCCCAAAACGGACATGCTAACATTGACTATTAGGCTGCCACGCAAAAGATATAAAAGAAAATAAAAGAAGAAGAATTAGAGTAGGGATAGATCGGCCTCACCGGACAAGTTTCACTCGCTTGTCGTAAAGAATGCCGTTTGATTCGACAACAAAGCTTCACTCACCTTGTTTGAAGAATCGGGAAGAAGAACAACCGTTCTCTTGTTTAGTTTTTCACACTTCAAAAATCTGCCGTCTTATTGATTAAGAAACGCCTTATAAAGGCTTTACAAAGTGTCCTAATTCTAATGGGAAAAGACTCCTAACCTTGCAAGACAAGAAAACCTATTCTAGGTATTAAAACAAAAGGAAACTAATTCTTTTAAGGGAACAAATAAAGTCCTAATCTATGGCAGATTCTAATTAAATAAAACTCCTTGTGTTTCCACTTCATGGAGGGCGGCCCAAGCCCCAAACAAACTCATTATCTCCTCCTTGCATGCGACTCCAAGTAAGCCTCTCCCAAGCCGTACCACCTTTCCATGCACCGACTAGGTCCAGCCCTATGGACCCTTTCCATTTGTGAACTTTGTGACTCTTTCTTTCAATAAGCAGGCTGCCTTCGTCTCTGCCCAAGCCCTCTTGAAACTTAGTAATCTTTACCCCCTTGATCAAACCCTTGCTATTAGAAGTAAGCTTCAATGCACCCGCATCAGGTTCAAGTGCGTGCCTACCAGACTTATTGGGCTGGTTGTATTAACTAGGTGGGGGACAATGTATCCACATTTTTTGGGATGCCACCTGGCACGATCCCCGAGTTTCGCCCTCCTTCGTTATTTCCTCCCGACTCGCCGTGAATCGGAGCCCAAGTTTCTTCCTCTTATGTTAGGTGGGCCTGCTATTTCCTTTTGATATTTCTCCTCCTCCATCAATCCTCTCATATGTTCCTCAATTTTGGGGACAAAATATAAATTAAGTTTGGGGGGGGGGGATTCTAGGCCCAGAGTCCTTGCAGGTCCCAGCCTAAGGAAGAGTGGAGTTGGGCTACGTTTTTAGGGTGAGGAAAAATTTCTTTTCCCTCTATCGTGTCTTCTCCTCACCCGTCTTTCTTGCTTTTTAATTTTTCTTATTTTCGGAGATGTTGCCTTGACCAGAATACTATAATATTTGGCTCTTGCGGGTACCCATTATGGGGACCCATCATCAATTGTTTCATCATCATCTCCAAATTTTTTATAAAAAATTGAAAAAAATAAAAAAAAAATTTTAATTCAAAATTTTCACCCTCGAGTCTTTGTGTGGTCGTACTAGTCGATGAGGAGTTAATGCAATGAACCACATAACTTTTTCATAGATCATTCTGGAATTTACTTGATTCTGCAAAATTCTTGATTTTCTCCAAATCTCTGTGCACCTACACCAGTCATAATTATGAATTGATTAGAATATTTTTATAAAGTTTATAGCACACATTTCATTTAAGTAACAAAATATGCCCAAGAATATGATGAATAGCCGTCCTAACATGATTGTTGCATTGAATTGTAACTTAGGGTCAATTGCATGATAAGTTAGATCCCTTGGATTTTTCTTACTAATATATCTCAAGCACACTTTCGAACCGTGTCTGCATGTTAGTCTCGATTGTCCCTACCATCTGTTTTAGCGAATGCTTATGTGAAATCCAGTGATGCTAATCCTTCGATTCCACAATTCCCATAGTTGATATGATATTCTATGTGTTTTACTGTCTTAAAAAACTGCATGAGCATTTGACATTAAGAAATGATTTAGGCCATCTTTGGATCGTTTGAGCCTAAATATTTCCTGACCTTTACTACAAATATCCCTAGTGTCCTCTTTTGAGCCTAATTAATAAAGAATTGAGTATGCTAAGCACACATTAAACCCCCATTCGATATCGTTTCTATTACCCACATTAACTTAACCCTAAAAGCCTAAACACTTTTAGCCTACCTTTGAGAAAGTAGGATGTGGGTGGGAAATTAATTTTATGGGACCATTTTTCAGTCAAGCAAGTTTTCTAAAGACTTCTTCTTCCCGTAAAAAAAAAGTAAAAAAAAATAAAATATATATATATATATATAATAGATCGACGAAAAATAAAACGGAAGAAGAAGAGTGCAAGGAGATTCAAATGAAAGCATAGCTTTTAAGAGAAAAGTATATTAGAAAAATTCTGCTGAGAAAGATGATGAAATATTTTTAGCTTGATATATTGTACAAAACAAGTTTTGGGGGGATTAGAAAAAGAAAAGGAAAAGAAAAGAAAATACCCCCCACTTGTGGTCTTTGCAGGTCCTAACCTAATTGGGTAAAACTTCCTTTTGTTGGAAGTATTAGGGGTAAAGGGTAGTCTTGCTCTCTCACTTTGTATTCTTTTCCCTTTCCATTATATCCCCCAACACCATGGCCTTACATTACAAGCTATTAAAGACCTATTGATCTTCTTGCCAATGCTTGTGTGTGTTATTTTGATAGTAAGACATGTAAAATTGATCTACACTTCATATTCACATTATTCGCAAGCTCACTGTGTTAGCATAATCTTAGCTATTACAAGTAATTGGGATAGGAGAGCATTGTATGTCATACATAGAAGTGCATGGGATGGATGTATAAGTTTTTAAAATCCTAGGTGATCTCTCTTTCTGTAATAGACCGGGTTTGGATAGTAGATCTCATACTCTATGTTGCATTGGTTTTAAGGAAACTCTGATTTTCATATGAATGTGGTGCTTAGCTTAATAAAACTATTTTAGTTAAGAAATTCTTTAAGACTGGTGATTACAAACACACGGAGAAATTAAGACCGATAGCAGTTTTGAGTATAAGTCAGTTGGTTTTATGTGATAAATCTGCATATATGTGGTGAGCATCTGACTGAGGCTACTTTGTTATGCCATGCTATTGTGACTTAAGGTTGAATCCAAAAAGATTTCTGTTTTATTGTTTTTAGTATAGTTTTTACCTATTTTTGTATTTATTAGTTTTTGTATTTATCTGCATAGTCGAGTCACTCGTAAGAGTCTCCTTGAGTTTGTGGGTTTCTAGAGGAGTGTAAATAATGTCACCCTCCAAAAAATTTTCGTTATTTTTGTTTGTTTACTTTTGTATTTATAAGTATTGTTTACTCGTGGACGAGCAAAGTTTAAGTTTGGGGGTATTTGATCGATGTATTTTATACGTCGATATCGGGTACTTTTATGACTCAAATTGAGCGATTCCACGAGGCTTTTGGCTACTGATATGTGTTTTTCAGTTGTTTTATGAGTTTCAGGGTTTTAAGTGAAATTATATGAATTATGAGGCTTTTAGTGAAGATTTCGAAGAAGGGGCCAAAGTGTAAATTGAAGAAGAAACGGCAAAGAGTCATACCGGACACCTTGTGGACGCAAGGTGTTTGGACCTTGCCTTCGCAAGGTAGGCAGAGAACAGCCCCCGAAATTGAAGACCCTTGTGGACGCAAGGGGTAATGACCTTGCGGCCGCAAGGTACCCAGATCCGGCCTTTTTGAGGTTTTCGAGCCAGATTGAAACTCCTATCCCTATACAACTCCATGGTATAAATAAAGGACGGTAGCTAAAGCCAAAGGACGTCCAAGGTGTAGTTTTATACAGTTCTAGCATAGGATTTAGCTTGTATAACATAGTTTAGTTGTTGTAATTACAATTTTGAAGATCAATCCATGTATTCATTCATCTCCATGTGCAGTTCATCTTCAAGGATGAACTAAACATCCATTAATCTAGGAGTTGAGAGGTAACTTATATCGAATCTGTGCTTTAATATATTTTTATTCATTCAATTCTTGTTGTTCATGGTGTTTATCAATCTCTATTATCTCGCTTTGAACAAATGAATGTAATCGTGAGTAATAAAGGCCTAGAGGTGCGGATAACTGCATGACCAATATGCATATGTCGTACACTGGCTCACCATCATGATAAATTGAACATATCGATGCACGAGAGTGATAAGTTAGGGTCAGATTCCATATATGACCTAAGTGACAGTTAGGATCCATATGTTCTTGTGCCCAGGATATAGAATGGACGAATTATTTGGAGATGAAGACTGGACGGTAATTCGACAGGCTATATCTATATTTTGTGAACGAACTCCAAGAAATTGAATGATACTTTATCAATATAAGCTATAGAGGAGATACAAGTGAAACCCTAATCCTAGATTTCCATCCATCATAAGATCTTCATAATCTGTAATTGCTGCTAATTTAGTTAACTTTAGTATAATAATTAGTTTAGATAAAATCAATACAAAAACCCTCTTAGTTTAATAATTGCTACTTATAATCGTGCTATTTGTGATCTTCTTGTCTCTGTGGTTCGACCCTTGCTTCCCAAGCTATTCTACAATAGTCTTGTCCACTTGCAAAGAAAATAATTAAAATAAGACACGATCAACGGTATTTCATTAGAACGATTCAGATGGTGGATCCCGGAAAGAGTATAGGCCCTTCGCCTATGATTTGTCTGATCTTTGGAAGTCGAAAGACAGGTGGAATACGATGATCTTATACTATGGAGAAATAATCCACTGTTCTATGACCTAATAAAGAGAGTCAAAGCAAAGCTATGCTTGTCCGACCAACTCTAAGACAAACAAAACAATGTCCATTTAATAAAAATGCACACTGTGCCTTTCAACTCCTAGCATTTGAGCCATACCTTATTCGATCCATTTTCCCAGAAACCTAGCCCACATGTAAGACCCCGATTCCCGGTTAGCTTGAATTGCGTGCAATGCTCGCACTTCTTCCTTTGTTGATCGCTTATTTGATTTCTGAGAGAGTCTAGATGTGCATGAGAGATCATATTAAGACCAAAATACTTTTAAGAGATGTCATTTAGTTGTTAACTTGCTAAAGTCACAAGTCGTAACTCGACGATAATCGAAATGCGACGCGATTGAGAGTTTACTCGAGTTTTTGTGTTTCTGACCTCGATTTGGTCCTAGATCTTTACATGATGATTAAATAACATGTTTAGATGTGTTAGACTTCAATAATGATGCATATATGTAAGTATTAGATATCATTCATAATATCCTTAATATGATTTAAATCTTGTTTGAATGCTTGTCGAATCGACAGTTTGATTGCTACTTTACTTCTTGTCGTTTTTCTTCTTTGTACGACTTTTTCGGTTGGTATTATTTTGACCCTAGATGACTAGGTGAACTTGGGGAATTAACTTAGAATTATTTTTGAGTGGTCATGTAAACGCTTTACACATGCTCGAGTTTGATTTTGAAATTCGCGTATTCCAGAAGGCCCACGATAGGTACATGTAGTATTTTGGCCATAACTTTGTGTACGAAACTTCGGAATTGATCCGTTTGATGTGTTTGAAACTAGACTCATAGATCTTTCTCAACATACCTTTGTGTAATTTTTAGGACGTGTATTTCGGTACAGGACCATTTTGTAAAATGACCGAATTCTGCTCTACTATAGTTGACCACTCATTGTGTGTTAGACTTTCTATTTGGCCAACCTAACCCTACCCAAACCCAACCTAACCCACCCTAAACCACCCTAGTTTGACCTATCTATCCTCCTCTGCATTCTTGACAAGTTTTGGGAGCTTTGAGTGCATGCAAGCCACTTGGCAAGGAGAGAACATCAACATGCACTACATGCATTGGCCACTCTTCCCACTCACTTTGCAAGCCACCTTGGGGAAGCCAATGACACCCACTAAGCCTTCCATTTTCTGTCATCTCTTTCCAAAAACGTGGCTGATCATTTCTCTAAGGTTAGAGAGGAGTTCTTGAAGGTTCTTGAGGTGATCAACAATGGTGGCCAAGTCTTGAGGAAGCCATTTCCCAAACCCAACCATAGAGAGGAGAGGTCAGGAGATCACGCACCACCTTGCATGGACGTTTTGTACATCTTGTAGGACTGATTTAAGGTGAGTTACAACATCTCTTCTTATTTCTTTTAGCCTCATTGACCCTAGGGAAAACAATCTTGCTATATGAGGTCAATGAGAGCACATAGGACTTTGTAGAAATGTCATGTTCTAGTTTATGCTATGTGATGAATTTGGGTTGTATGAACAGATTATAGACCTATTATAAACCATGATTTTGATGTCATTTAAGTGTGGTAATGCATGACAAACCATTCTACTTTGTTGTTTAAGTATTGGGAGCATATTGATGAGATAGTTAGGCTTGTAGAGATGCCATGATCTTGTATGTGCTAAATGATGTATTTTGGGTGTGTAAACAGATTATGATCAGTTTGTAAATCATAATTTTAATGCTATTTAGTGTGATAATGCATGATAAATCATTCCATCTTGTTGTTTAAGCATTAGGAGCATGTTTGGTGAAATAGCTAGGCTTGAGAGATGCTATGTTCACGTATATGCTAGATGTTACTTTTTGATTGTATGATCGGATTATAAATAGGTTATAAACAGGTTGTAAACCATGTTTAAGATGTTATTTATGTGTGATAATGTATGATAAATCACCCTACCTTGTTGTTTAAGCATTGGGAGCATGTTTGATGAAATAGTTAGGCTTATAGAGATGTTATGTTCTCGATATGCTAAATGTTGCATTTTTGTTGATGATCAGATTATAAACAGATTATAAACCATGTTTATGATGTTATTTAAGTGTGATAATGTATGATAAATCATTCCATCTTGTTGTTTACATCATTGAGCATGTTTGATGAAATAGTTAGGCTTGTAGAGATGCTTTGTTCTCGTATATGCTAAATGTTGCATTTTCGGGTTGTATGATCAGATTATAAACCATGTTTATGATGTTATTTTTTGTGTGATAATGTATGATAAATCACCCTACCTTGTTGTTTAAGCATTGGGAGCATGTTTGATGAAATGGTTAGGCTTGTAGAGATGCTATGTTCTCGTGATATGCTAAATGTTGCATTTTCGGTTGTATGAATAGATTATGAAACATTATAAACCATTATTATGATGTCATTTATGTGTAGTAATGTATGATAAATCACCTATCTTGTTGTTTAAGTGTTGGGAGCATGTTTGATGAAATGGTTGCTTGTAGAGATGTCATGTTTCACTATATGCTAAATGATGAAATTTTGGTTGATGAACATGTTAAAGTATGTTTATGATGATATTCATGTAGAGATGTATGATGAATCATGCTATCTTGTTTGTTTATGTTGAGCATATTTGATGAAATGGTTAGACTCAGATTTGATGAAATAGAGAAGGAATATATATGTCTTTGTCAGACTGTCATTATATGTTGACCTAGTTAATTGTTTGATTGGAGTTTTATGGGTTTACTAACCTTTAGTAAACAGATTGTAAAGTATGTTTATGACTGATATTCATGGGTAGATATATATGATAAATCATTCTAT
>CM028381.1:38441770-38466085 GCA_013146195.2 Codonopsis lanceolata | reverse complement strand
GGCCCATAACTTTGTGTCTGAGCTTCGAATTCGGATCCGTTTGATGTGTTTGAAACTAGACTCATAGATCTTTCTCAACATACCTTTTGTGTAATTTTAGGACATGTATTTCGGTACAGGACCATTTGTAAAATGACCGAATTCTGCTCTACTATAGTTGACCACTCATTGTGTGTTAGACTTTCTATTTGGCCAACCTAACCTACCCAAACCCAACCTAACCCACCTAAACCACCTAGTTTGACCTATCTATCCTCCTCTGCATTCTTGACAAGTTTTGGGAGCTTTGAGTGCATACAGCCACTTGGCAAGGAGAGAACATCAACATGCACTACATGCGTTGGCCACTCTTCCCACTCACCTTTGCAAGCAGGGGAAGCCAATACACCCCACTAAGCCTTCCATTTTCTGTCATCTCTTTCCAAAAACGTGGCTGATCATTTCTCTAGGTTAGAGAGGAGTTCTTGAAGGTTCTTGGGTGATCAACAATGGTGGCCAAGTCTTGAGGAAGCCATTTCCAAAACCCACCATAGAAGAGGAGAGGAGGTCAAGGAGATCACGTACCCACCTTTGCATGGACGTTTTGTACATCTTGTAGGACTGATTTAAGGTGAGTTACAACATCTCTTCTTATTTCTTTTAGCCTCATTGACCCTAGGGAAAACAATCTTGCTATATGAGGTCAATGAGAGCACATAGGACTTTGTAGAAATGCCATGTTCTAGTTTATGCTATGTGATGAATTTGGGTTGTATGAACAGATTATAGACCTATTATAAACCATGATTTTGATGTCATTTAAGTGTGGTAATGCATGACAAACCATTCTACTTTGTTGTTTAAGTATTGGGAGCATATTGGATGAGATAGTTAGGCTTGTAGAGATGCCATGATCTTGTATGTGCTAAATGATGTATTTTGGAGTGTGTAAACAGATTATGATCAGTTTGTAAATCATAATTTTAATGCTATTTAAGTGTGATAATGCATGATAAATCATTCCATCTTGTTGTTTAAGCATTAGGAGCATGTTTGGTGAAATAGCTAGGCTTGTAGAGATGCTATGTTCACGTATATGCTAGATGTTACATTTTTGATTGTATGATCAGATTATAAACAGGTTATAAACAGGTTGTAAACCATGTTTAAGATGTTATTTATGTGTGATAATGTATGATAAATCACCCTACCTTGTTGTTTAAGCATTGGGAGCATGTTTGATGAAATAGTTAGGCTTATAGAGATGTTATGTTCTCGTATATGCTAAATGTTGCATTTTCGGTTGTATGATCAGATTATAAACAGATTATAAACCATGTTTATGATGTTATTTAAGTGTGATAATGTATGATAAATCATTCCATCTTGTTGTTTAAGCATTGGGAGCATGTTTGATGAAATAGTTAGGCTTGTAGAGATGCTTTGTTCTTATATGCTAAATGTTGCATTTTCGGTTGTATGATCAGATTATAAACCATGTTTTATGTTATTTATGTGTGGTAATGTATGATAAATCACCCTACCTTGTTGTTTAAGCATTGGGAGCATGTTTGATGAAATAGTTAGGCTTGTAGGATGCTATGTTCTCGTATATGCTAAATGTTGCATTTTGGTTGTATGAATAGATTATGAACATATTATAAACCCTTATTATAATGTTATTTATGTGTAGTAATGTATGATAAATCACTACGCCTTGTTGTTTAAGTCATTGGGAGCATGTTTGATGAAATAGTTATGCTTGTAGAGATGTGTTTCACTATATGCTAGATGATGAAATTTTGGTTGGATGAACATGTTGTAAAGTACATGATTATGATGATATTCATGTGTAGAGATATATTATGAATTATGCTATCTTATTTGTTTAAGTGGGAGCATATTTGATGAAATTGGGACTTCGTATTTGATGAAATAGAAAGAAGAATATATATGCCTTGTTTGTGACTACTATTATATGTTGACTAGTTAATTGTTTGATTGAGTTTATGGGTTTAATAACCTTAGTAAACAGATTGTAAGTATGTTTATGGCGATATTCAAGGGTAGATATATATGATAAATCATTCTATCTTGTTTGTTGTAAGTGTTGGGAGCATGTTTGATGACTTGTGAATGAATATATATGCCTAACTTGTGATTCTATGTTGCATGCTTAAATGTTTGATTTGGGGTCTTATGGGTTTAATGACCTTAGTAACCTATTTATTCATGTTAGTATGGACATAGGAAGTATTGAAATAATGACTTCTATACCTAATTTTTGAAAGATTGATTATGACTCAACGGAGTTGACCACCATTGGAGTTAGTATGACATTAAGGAGTAATATGCCTAAGTCCTACAAATTTTGGGGTAGTATTAATGGAGGTTAAGCCTCCAAGCATTTTAAAGTGAAGAACACTTGATGATTAGAGCCTTGATTTTATCTCTAATGTGATTATGTCTAGTTGTGAATTAAAAGCATGACTAGATGATTGTAGAGTACATGCCTACTTATTTGAGCATATGATAATGTATTACGTGTGCTTGAAGTTTGAGTCTGAGTCGGTTTGTTGAGTTTTTGGGGCGGGGCGATGCATCATCTTCACAATTGAGATTCGTGATTTTGATGGATCGCCGGCGGATTGCACACACCACTATCGATGGCCACGGTAGGGAAGTAGTTGATCTCGGTTGTAGTATGGAAACATGACTTTGATAACTATCGAAACTTCGGCGAAATGTCTCGGGGGCGTCGATATCCACGAAAGGGATATCGAGGACACATAAGTTTGGCACATGTTTTTGCGGGGCGACATGCTTCGGGAAAAAGGGCTAACGATATCACCTCCCTTTTGTATGAATTGACTCACGAGTGCTTATATGTGAATAATGTGCTACGTGAATATGATATGATATGAAATGATGGTTGATTGAATTAATGAAATGTTATACTTGTTGATAACATGATATTCAAGATTGTTAAGTATGAATGCCTTGACATGATTATTTATGAAATGTATATTATGCCAATTGCATGAATTATTATTGTTGAGCATGATGCCATGACGGGGAAGTTATGTTAGTAACTTGCTAAGTCTTTATGACTTACTCCTATTTGTTTTGATTGTTTTCCCTAGATCCGAGCCGTGCAAGTGGTTCAAGTGATTATCATGATACGTTGGTGAAGCTTGTGACGAGGTTGCTACCTTGTTAATTTTAGTACCTTTTTCTTTTGGCAGGGCGAGGGAACATAAAGTTATATAAACTTTATGTGGGGTAGCAAGACTTGATATGTTTGATTATTAATACTTATTTTTATTAGTACTTAATGTTTTGAGAGCCGACATATGTTAGTCGTGCCTTATGTAATTATAATGCTCATGCTTTAGTTGTTTTAACCATGTATTGGTTTGTTTAATATGTTTATTATCCGGCATGTTTTTAGCCGTTAAGCATGCTAGACTAGAGTTCTAGACTTAGTTTAATGTTGGAGTTCGGCGTAAAGCGTCGCCGATGACTTGATATATAATTGCTATAAATTGTTATGTGTGCCTATTGTTGCGTCACATGATTTTATTTTTGGACCAAGAGATTCATTATCTCTAAGGTTGTGTTAGTTTGAGCTTGTTAGCTCGGGCGCCACTGTTTAATTATTATACGCTTCGGCATGTGTTAAAGTTTTTGGCATACCGCCGTTATGGCCTTACCCACTATTTGCTATTTGTTTTCATTACGTGTTTTTTCTAGGCGGCACGACCTCGGGGTCTCGTATTGGGACTCGGGTCGGGTCGCCACACCACACCTGGAAGGGAAGAGATAGTTCTGGTCGTTTGATAAGAGAGTTAAGCTCGAATACGTAAAACTGTTCATACAGTACATGTTTGAGTTTAAATACAGAGGATAGTCCAGACAGCTCAGACAGTACAGATTTGGGTTCGAATACCGAAATCAGTTCAACACAGATAGATTTAGTTAGAATGGCTGTCGAAGGTAAACAGACTACTGTCAGTCCTGAAATAGATGCTCTCGGATATGCCCCACATCCTGAATTTCCAGGATTGGCTAGATCGAGAATTGAACACCCACATGAGTAGGGTAATAGGCTATTCAGTTGGAAGTTTTCTAGAAAGCATAACCGAAATCCTCATCCAATTTTCTTACCAAATCAAGAATTTGCAACCTTTAGCTGATACGTCCGTCATTCCCTGAAAAGCCAAAAGACCTATAGAAAATGCCATCCCTCCAAATACCAACACATTTGGTATTTGTTCACCTCACTCAAACATCAGTCCTTTCACCCCAGATAACAACATCTCAAGCACTTACCACCCTCTTTCTAAAAATACCCTACCCCCAAAGATTGATCTAACTCTCTCTTACCATGATACATGCCACCAAACAACATCCCCCACCAATGACCCAAAGAGTTACTTTGCTCATGGCCCTACAACAGCTTTCACCTAGCCAATGTTCCCTCGAACCCCAATTGGGACAACTAGTGTAACCTCTCTACATAAAACTTACCAAAATGGGTCAGAACCCCCAAAAGGAAACACATATGTGTCCTTTGCACAATACTACTCTAATCAAAGACAAAAAAGAGAAACACAACTATACTACTCAGCAATCAAATCCCAGGCAACCTCTTCATCCCATCTGAAAGGGAAGAAAGTACAAAAAAAGGAAGACATTATGATGCTCTGCCTGCCCCAAGGTCTATCATCTTTAGATCACTTTGGGCACACAGCAAACTCAAACCACTCGAGGGTTATAAACCCCTAAGCATATTACCTGAGAAATGGAACCCCTCTCAGTATTCTAAATACCATCGTTATCATGGACATCACACTGACAAGTTCTACCTACTGAGGCATGCCATCCAAGACCTCATCGACAGCAAGGTCATCATAGCATCAGGTGCAGAGAACAACCCTCCACCTTAGATCGATGCGATCATGAATATAAAAAATTATCTGTCTACTTATAGTTTGAATGATAAAGAACCTTCAACATATATTGTCGTCTCTACACCTGCAAAAGGAACAAACTTGGATTGTAACATGCTCTCCTAGAGTGTTATACTAGACAGTCAAAGTTCACCTCAAGAAAAAGAGAACAATCTAGAGAAAGCCACTTGGATAGGTGGGGATGTCAGTCATCTTACCAGATCAGGTTGAGCCTGCCAACCAAACCAAGAAATTGGTGATCACTCTGGCAAAGACAAAGAGATCAACACTGGGGTTAGAGAAATGGAAGATATCCTACTAGCCCAAATGAAAAAGACTCAAGCCAACATATCAATCTGGGGCTTGCTATGTGCCTCCAAATCACATCGCGACACTCTGGCTAAATATCTGAGTCAAGCAGTTATCCCCATTGAAACCTCTCATGATGAGTTAACCCAAATGATAGGGAACATCCACTTTGGAAATGTGATCATGTTCACTGACCTTGATTTACCAAAAATAAATAGTCTAACGGGTTTACTAATCCGAACTTTGAATAATTCCCGAAATCGGGATTTTGACCAAAGTTGTCAATAGTGCGTTTTGGACTCATTAGAGTCGCTTAGTGGCTTAACATGATTTATTCGACTTTAGTATGAAATCCTACTACTTTTGGTATTCGTCGGGTCTTGATTACGAAACCTTGACTATATAATGTTTTCAAAGTTTATAAGTGTTACCTTCATTATGGTATGAATTGGACTTCAATTCGAGTCCCAGAATAGCGATAGTAAGGACTTACCTTGGAATTAGAATCCAATGGTTTAGGGTCAATAAGATCGTGACCTTTGACTCATTAGAGTTGTTTTAAGTGCATGATAGTGCATAGGCCTGCAAAAGAGTGTTATCATGCCTATTAAGAGGGTTTTGGTAATTTGGAAATGTGATTGTGGAATTGTGAGCTATATGATATTAGAAGCATACACCTAGACATTTGAAGTGTTTTGGATTGTTATGGTGGCCTCGATGGCTAGGAAGAATTATAACCAAGTTGTAATTCCAAGAGATTGGGTTTGATGAGTCTTGGTACTCGAATACATTGTACACACTTGAATGATTCCAATGCTTACAATGAGTATCTTTCGTGTATGAACATCGAGTAGAGATGGATTGATTTGGCTTGGAGTATGGATTTCCATTCTCGGATATAGTAGAACGTATCCTTGATTTCAACATAGAGACTGTTGACCCTCACAGGTTCTAGATTTGGTTGAGTCATCTTCTGATTCTTCTGCACAGTGGCTAATAGGTTTGCCTACTAGTTAGTGTGACAATTGTCTTAGAATCAAGGGTGTATTAGAACTAGTTTAGTGTTAGTTTCTCTAAGGCGCGGACCAACAGGCTTCAACAGCAGCCTTGAAAGTACTGTTCAAACAGTAGACTTGGAAGTCTGCTCAAGCTCAAAATCAAGTTCAGCCAAACACGTGGAACAAGGTCACATGTTATTTGATCTAGATAGTTTTTAATATCTAGTCAAATAATATTTAATTTATCTTCATCAGATTTGTCTCCAAAGAAGTCAACTATGTCATTAATCTGGCTTCAGACTATCTGCACAGACAAACTGTCCAGACTGTCACCTGAATCATGAAGACTAAAGACATTACCTCATTTGGCTAAGAAGTCTTTCAAAGCTATAACGCCTATGAGCTGAAACCTTACTCTGTTTAGGAATGTCTGCCTCTGCAATCACTGCATCTCTGATGTCTGTTGCTGCACTCATCCTACAAAGTGCCGAAATGCATTCAATGCATTTTATCATTGGACACATCTCTCCACTTTCAGACCAACGGTCCAAAAGATCTCCCTCGGTATAAATTCAAGTTATAAAGATCTGAAGAAATAACTCTCTCTTGCACATTCAATACTCAAGCTTCATCTTCAAGCATTCAAGAGATCAAAAGGACAAGAACTAACACTTCACCAAACTTCCTGAAGCTGCAGATTTGCCAGTCTTTACTCTGTTTCAGCTTCTTCTAGTTTGTTTTAAACTGTTCTTTACTTTAGCACTTGAGAGAAAAATTATTCATTGATTGTTTCTCTCATCATTAAACACTTGGTTGAAAACTATTTTTGTACACGATCCATTAGTGATCTTATCTTTTCACCTAGTGGATAAACAAGTGCACCTTTCAAAATCGAAAGCTAACCACTTTGGTAGTGGACGTAGAACTATTCACAGTACGAACCACTTCTAAATTTTGTGTATTTCCTGAATTACTTCTGCTTATCTTAATCGCTTCTATCACTGCTACTTAAGTCTGCTGCTGGGTCTGCGTAATATCAATAGTAGCCTTTAATCAGTTCTGCACTCTTTATTTTCCGCTGCATTAGCTCTTCTTTTGAAATTGTCTTTTTAAAAGGAAAGAAGAACTGTTTGAGAAGTGTTTTAAAAGAATTTTTAAAAACACATCTAGGCTATTCAACCCCCCCTTCTAGCCTAGATTGAGCCTATTTTGGGACCAACAATTGGTATCAGAGCTTGATTCTTTGAAAACTTGTTTTTCCAAGACTAATCTCTTGAGAATAGATCATATGGCTCGCTATATGCTGCCTACCTCGAATACAAGCCACGTCCCGATATTGGACAAAGGTCACTTCGAAGTATGGAAAGACAGAGTTATGTGATACATGAATTCTATTGACAATCGTTTATTGCAATGTGTTCAAACAGGTCCTCACATTCCAATGAAGCCAAACCTTCTTGCTGAAGTAGCAGGCGGACCTCCCGAGGTACCCAAATCAATAAATGAATGGACTGATGAAGAAAGGAAGTTTGTTGAACTCGACAGCAAATCCATACATATCATATCCAACTCTGTCGACACAAGCACATATTAGCAGATAATCAGGTGCAAAACAACCAAAGAAATGTGGGAAGCACTAGTGGAATATCTAGAAGGAGACCTGTCCACCAGAGACAACAGAAAGTACAACTATATTCAACAGTTTGATTCCTTCAGAAAAGACCCAATGGAGACATTACGTCAAGCCTAAGTCAGATTTTGTGAGGTAGTATATAGTTGTTATTCCTTAGGAAAAGAATATAATGTTAAGGAAGTTAATATGAGATTTCTAGCTTCCTTGGGAAGTTTATGGTATGTTAAGACCACAACCATTAAAGAGTCCAAGGTACTTAAACTCCATGCATCTACGAAGTTTGTATGCGAGTTTAATTGTCTATGAGCAAGAACTGCTTCAAGCTTAAGAACATGACAAACACTTTAAACTTCCTTCCTTTTCTGCCATCTCTCAAGAAACTCATGCCGTAGAAAATAAACCATGTACTTCTTCTTCTTCGAATGACAATGAAATTCTCTTTGACGAGCAATTTGTTATGTTCGTTAAGAAGTTTCAAAAGTTCTCAAAATTTAATAAGAAGAAGGAAGCAAACCAGCAAACTTTCAGAAAGACTGCTGAAAGCTCACAAAATAATGAGCGAGTTTGCTACGATTGCAGGAAGCCTGATCACTTTGCTTCTAAATGTCCTAAGCCCAAGTATGAAGCTTACAAAAGGCGACCCTCTAAATCTTTTTCAAAACATAGGGGTCTACTGGCTGAGGACTTAGAAGAAAACCAAGTGTCTACTTGGTTTGAAACTGATTCTGATGAGGATGATAGTGATGACTCACTTGAGCAGACACATATCTGCCTTGTTGCTTTAGAGTCACCTCCCACCTATGACTCAGATAGTGAAATCAAATATTATCCTTTTCAAGCTAACATAGAACAACCTACTAAAGAGCCTTCTAAAGAAGAAATCCTCAAGGATGCCCAAGATATAGTAGAGGAATTCAATGAATTTAGAAAGGCTTATGTAAAGTTAGCTAAAAGCCATGAGAAGCTGCGAACTAAGAAATCATTGCTGGAAGCCGAGTTAAAAACTCTTAATGGAGTCCAGCAGGAAAGTATCAAGTTTAAAGAAGATAACAAGTTTCTCAATGAGAAGGTTGCTTGCCTCATTGGTCATGCCAAAGAGCTATCTGCTGAGAAAGATGAGTTACAAAAAACTATCGACTCATGGAATAACTCTAAGGTTGTTTTTGACCAAATCCTTGGAGACCAGAAGCCCACTGTAGACAAAACTGGGCTAGGTTTCTCTAAGAACACCTCTTGCACAACCTATGAACAATAACTAGAAGACTTGTCTCTAAGAACTGGTGATGATCCTATATATCATCAGCAGTTTAACAACAAGGGAAGACAAGGAGTTGGCTATACTGCTGTTCAATATAAATATCCTAAGACTCAAGCTTTTTTTTTTTTTTTTGGGAAAACAGGGGCGGCACCCTGCAGAATTTTATTAAGAAAAGAAAAACATACAGAAGAGAGGGGGACAACCAGCCTTACCCTTAAACTGGGGGGACAAAGGAGCCTGACCTCGAGGAAGGGAATACATAAAGCCTACTAGCAAAGAAAAACTAAACAAGCTAACCATGTTTCCTATAATTATAAAGGCCAACGCGATCATGAAATAAAGCGAGACTGGCATCGCAAGGGAGGTCCGAAGGAGAAATATAACTTTTGAAACCTTTGTGCTCATGGGCAGCCGCAGCAAGGTTATCAGCAACAGTGTTTTGTTCTCTAAACACATGGTTAATAGAATAGTTGCCAAGGCAAGACAGACATTCCAGAAACTCATACTCATATTTCCAAGGGGCACTAGTTTTTTGGGATAAAACCATAACAGCAACCAGAGAATCCGATTCCACCAGCAAATGACTAATGTTAAGGTTGCGGCATAAACGGAGACCATCACGCAACGCCTTTACTTCTGCTCCTGTGTTAGTACCAGACCCATAAAAAGCCGAAAAAACCGTCACCAATAACCCTTGATAGTCACGCACTATACCACCACCAGTATGATCACCATGAGAGGCCAACCCATCCGTATTGAGTTTATAAAAGCCCATCAACGGAGGGGACCAGCGAACCCAACTGCCCTTCCTAAACACGGGATTGACAACAGGAAGACCAAGCCGATCCATACCTAATCTAGCCATCGTGGAAAGAGATGACTTGGGACTATAGACTAAAAGCATGTCACGCAGACTAGCTCTAATACGAGCAATAATCCTCCCCGACTGCATTGGTTGAGAATCATAGATGGCACAACACCTAGCCTTCCATATTTCCCAGCAAGAGAATAAGAAAATACCCAAGCAACATGCTCCTAGCTGGTTACGAGTAGCACTGTCCTTGCACCAAGTCACAAAGAGATGCTCAAAAGAAACGTACAAACCATTTTTATGGAAAATGCTTGCAAAGAAACCCCAAACAACTTTGGCGATGTCCGAAGAAAGGAACAAGTGAGTTAGGGATTCACAATCCGGCTCTGAACAGCAATGACACTTAGAAACAATAGAGATTCTTTTAATGCGAAGTTGCAAATCCACAGGAATAGCACCATTATAAAGTTTCCAAGCAAAACAACTAACTTTGGTTGGGATCCATGGCTGCCAAAACTTAGCAGACCACTGATTTGCTCTCGAAGGGGATCGAATAACATCCAGGAAATCTGAAGACTTAAACCGGCCCGAGTTGGAAAGAGTAGAAACAAGCTTATCTGGCACTCTATGATCACAAATCACATTACAAACAACCTGATGATATTGATCTGGGATTAAAGGAAGCAGCTGATCAAGGATCAAAAGACCCTGATTAACCGACAGCTGAGCATCAACAGGACGGGGGCCTTCCAATACCTTACCACTCCAGTTGTCTAACCAAAAGGATAATCGGCCCTCCCCAACTACCCATCTGCTATGAAGAGCCACCAACGGAAGCTGGACCATGATAGCCTTCCACTGAGGAGCTGCAGTTGGACGACTAGAGAAACCAATGTCGCCATTATATTTGTTATAGACAAACCGAGCCCAAAGACTTTTGCCTTCCAAAGCATTCCGGGCCATCTTTGCATGCAGAGAACACATAACCTGATTAAGAGAACGAATGCCAAGACCACCTTCATTAATAGGATGGCAAATGGAAAGCCAAGAAACCCAATGAGTACGATGTCTGCCCGTAGCACTCCAAAGAAATTCTGCCATAAGAGATTCAATCCGACGAATTACTGAGACTGGGACACGAACTGCATCCAGAGTGTATATTGGGATGCTGCTAAGAACATATTTTAACAAAGTAAGACGACCACCCATGGAGAGTAACCGGGCTTTCCATCCAGCAAATCGACGATGAAACTTGAGTTCAATGTCTTCAAAATAAGAGCGTTTAATCCGACCATAAAAGATAGGGATACCCAAGTAGCGCATTGGAAAAGATTGGCGATGACAACCTGACCAGTTAGCAATATGCCGAGACTTAGCAGGAGAGCAAGAGTCATGAACATAAAACCCACTTTTCTGGTAATTAATCAGCTGCCCAGAACTCTTCTCATATAAGGAGATAATCTAACGGAGGGCTAAAATAGAACGTTTCGCAGCATTACAAAAAATCAACATGTCATCCGCGTAGAGAAGATGAGATATCGTGAGACTACCACGACCATGAGAGAACGGAATAATGGACTGATCAGAGATAGCTTTATTAAGAGCAACAGATAAAACTTCTTGGGCAAGTATAAAAAGTAACGGCGATAACGGATCACCTTGTCGGAGCCCCCGCGTGGACGAGAAAAAACCAAAACTTCCCTCGTTGATCTTAATTGAATACCATACATTGCTTATCATCCTATTAATTAAGTCACAAAAGTATGGACAGAAACCAAGAGATGAAAGAGAGGATCTGAGAAAATCCCATTCCATACGATCGTAAGCCTTAGACATGTCGAGCTTGAAAGCCACGTTACCCCCCGGCATTTGCGACCTATCCGATGAATCAACTCCTGAGCAAGAGCTATATTTTCCTGAATACTTCTCCCTTTAACAAAACCTGATTGCTCCCACGAAATAACAGAAGGAAGAACAGTAGCAAGACGGGAAGCAATAATTTTGGATAAGATTTTACTTGAATAGTTGCACAGACTAATTGGGCGAAGATTCGACAAGTTGTTCGGGTTGTCCACCTTAGGAATAAGAACAAGAGAGGTAGATGCCAAACCTCGAAATAAAGTAGACCCAGCAAAAAATTCATGAACCACAGCCATAACCTCCCCCTTAATAATGTCCCAACAACCCAAATAAAAATGACCAGTAAAGCCATCAGGGCCAGGAGCGCTGTTAGGATTGAGATCCTTGATTGCCTGCAAAACTTCAGCTTCCATGGGCATTTGCATAAGGAAAGAATTCTGCTGAGTAGTTACCTTTGAAGGCATGGAAGTAAATAGTGAACCATCAATAACATGCTGGCTAGCAGAGAAAAGACTAGAAAAATGAGTCACCACAATATCACCAATTTTATCTGGGTCAGAACTCCAAGAACCATCATCCATTTTGAGTTTTATGGTATTAATACGAACGCGATCACGAAGACTTGCATGGAAAAAAGCCGTATTGCGGTCACCGTCAAGAAACCAATGGTGTCGAGATTTTTGTTGTAATAGTTCCATGTCCCAATCTAACAGTTTAGACACCTCCTGTTTAACCGAGTCTAGCCTCCTAGCAATATCAACGTCCCAATTTTGCTGAAGCTCCAATTCCAATTTATTGACATCATCCTGTTTACTAGCCAACATTCGCTGGACATGCCCAAACAACTGCCAATTCCATAACTTCAAACTTTGCTGAAGTAACTGAAGTTTGCGATGAAATACAAACATAGCTGAGCCAGATACAGGTCGCTTCCATTGTGTCTTGATAAAATCCTGAAAGTTAACGTAGTCCATCCACATCCTCTGAAAACGAAAGGAACCCCTAGGTCGTTTCATACAAGGCAGATCAACAAGCAGTGGCGAATGGTCAGAATACATGCGACTAAGATGAGTAACTCGCAACGCCGAATAGTTTGATTGATAGAGGCCATTACACAAAATTCGGTCCAGCCGTTGCCATAAACGATGAGAATCCTCTTGATTATTACACCAAGTGTATTGACTACCTTCATAACTCGCATCACATAAACCAGCTCTAAATTGAAAAGCATTAAAGTCTTGGATACTAGGCCAATCATATCGCACACCACCAAGCTTTTCACTAGAATGGGAGATTACATTGAAGTCACCGCCGACAATCCAAGGTTCAGAATATTGAAGCGATATATCCACAAGAGAGTCCCACAGCTCCTGCCTATCAACCCGACCGCATTTTGCATAAATACAAGAAACTAAGACACTAAAATTATCTCCAACCTTACACCGAACTGTTACTTGTTGAGAGCTAGAATCCACCAAGGAGATCTGGATACGGTCGTCCCAAATAAGCCAAATATGCCGGTTACTTGGATTACAATGAAGGCTATATTGAAAGTGTAACTTCCTTGTGACGACCCGACCCAGACCTCGAGGAGGAATCACGAGTCAAGTCGTCCAAATAGGACTACAATTCATGCAAAGACTCAATTATAGAAAACGACGTGACACAACATTGTAGATGAAGCGCGACTCAGCACTAAAAGGCCGGAATAATTTAAAACTTTTTAAACCTGATATAGCAATTAAAGACAAGTATACCAATTCATCGGCGACTTTACAACCGAACCCAACACTAAACAGTTCATGCAAATATACCTCGACGGCTACTACATGCCGGAGAAACAACATAAGTAAATAAGAGCTAATGTGATGCTCAGCGGAAGACTTAAACATGTGAACCAACAACAACTATACAAGGCTCGGTGTACATGCGCCGACACTCAAAATAAGATACAAGCTACTACAAGTAATGGACAACAATACAAAGATCAAGTTCCCAAAAGCGAAGTCTAAATGACTTACTAAACCCAACGTCCTTACAAAAGAGATCAAAAGAAGGACATCTATATAACAACCTCGTCGCGAGTAATCCCGGACAAGCACGAACCCAGCAACGCCTCAACGAGAAGTACCTGGACGGCTCAGATCTAAAGCAATAAAAGGGAGGGGGTAAGTCATAAAGACTTTGTGAGTTAACAATTATGCATGTCATGGCATCATGCAACATACATAGCAAGATATCATCATTAATATCAAGTCAATCAAAGCATTCATTTATATAAACACTTAATCCACATATCCATGGTAGCACATTGGTTTCACGTAAGTGCTATAAAGTAAATCACACATTAAGAGGATATGTTATGGAACCGGTGCCGCTACGTAGCTCTTGCAATACACATCGTTAACTTTATCGTGCCAGAGATACTCGTGATGGATGTATCAAAGTACCGAGCTCTCTACTCGGGTACCAAGCTCTCTACTTGGTAATTAGACTTGCCAATGTGCTCTGTTGGTTACAGGAAAGGGGCTACTTCCCCATTGTGGCCAACAGTGGAGGGGAGTGTGATAAAAACCCGGTATAACAACCCATCACTATCACGAGTCCCATAACTCGTGACGGCGATGCATTGTCACACCATCGACTCAACCAAATATGCCAGCTGGACTAATGCAATGCCAAGTAGATGTTTACTCGTCATATAAACTCAAATAATGAACAAGTTCGACAAGAGCGAACTTATTCAACAAGTAGGTGTTTACTCATTAAGGAATCAAATAGGAATTCGACAAGAGCGAATTCAACATGTCAAATAGATACATCATTCTACAACATGCTCTCAATTATGCATTTCTTTCACACAATCATATAAACCGCATAAGAACTCGATTGAGTCTTATAAGCACACATATCAAACATGCACTTCAATTCATCCCAAAGTCACGTAAGCTAATACATTAGTCTAACGAACTACAAACGTCGTAGGGATTGAATGTAGAGTCGGTATTGTTCAATAATTCTCTAATCTCAACTCCGATGAGTCATTACTAAAATGCAACCAAGTAGAGCATAGATACTGTATGCATCCCATTGCTCAATTCTATGTTCTCCGTTCATTTAGAACTTAATAACTAAGCCGTTCATGACCTTAAACTAGCCATAAACCAAATCCCGAGTTTCAAACCCTAGAATTGTCGATTTTGATAAACCTACAATTGAAACATATTCTTTCACAAGAGTTGATCCTAGGCATATTTAGAACAACATTAATGCTTTACACAAAGTCAAAATCATAACTTCATATAGAAATCATAAAATCCTACACACTTTTCATAGGTTTAATTGGAGGATTCTACTTCACTAGAAGTGTTCCTAAGCATCATTAGAACAACTATAATGAAGGGGGCATGTCATAATATTTAACATGAAATTTCTGGGAATTGAGAACTCACCTTTAGCCTATGATTAATGGTTGGAAGGAAGAATAAACCAAGGATTGTTGAAGAGGAGGGCAAGGCCTTCGATTCGGCGGTCTCGGATCGCCGATCGGGTCACCGGAACTCCGACAAATGGTCTCACAAGATAGGCTTCTTCCCAAGGACGAAAATGGAGACTTACTCTCAGCAAATGTGGAGCTTGGTGGTCACCAATGGCTGAAATAGGCTTTTATACCTTCCAACTAAACCACAATCCATGTATAGGGTGTTATGAGGCTTCCTATTGGCTATGGCTTGCTAGCCATTGATAGCATCTCATCCAAGGGTTTAGAGGGCTTGGACTAAGGTCAACAAAGGGTGCTTGGGTCACTAAAGACGACCAAGGGGCAAGGGCTTGGTGGTCATCAACCAAAACTTAACCAAAATCCCGTAAGTGTGAATTCTGGACCAATGCGGTCGCATGAGTAACAAACCATGCTAGCGCATGACACTATTCACAGCAGAATTTCCTTTTGTGAAGTTACTGGACAGTCGATCTTGTAAAATCGACCATAAATCTCTCAAAACTCCAAATCATGTGATTATTGATTTTTATGAAACTATACTCATTAAAATATATTTTAGCATTTTAAATTACTCAATTTGGACTTATATTCATCAAAATAAAGTTACAACAAAATCAAGTACAGAAGTTGATTTCCTGAAAATAGAATTCTGGCACAACCGTAAGTCAAGACCTAAATGAGGTACTTAGACACCTTGGAAAATTACCAAATTTTACAGGGAGTAACCTAACATATGAAGGTAAAACATACTAAATTTTTAGAAAATTATCTTTAGTATATTGGTACCAGAATATTCCCGAAGTTCGCCCAAAAACAGGAATGAATCTGTGAAGTGATATTTTGGTCATCTTATTTCCAAATGCAACAAATCTATGAACATTGATTGTGCAAGCATGAGAAATACTAGTACACCTGGTCTAGAACTTAAATGAACTTCTCGCAAGTTGAAAGCACAAACAATACAAGCAACGAAGGCAAACACGAGAAACCCTAAGACTCAAACGAAGCAACAATGCTTCTAATCTTTCAACCATGCATACTATGATCAAGATGAGAATTATAAGTCATATATGGAAGGTACTAAGACTCCCATGGAACTTAGTTAAGTGCTATCATGCTAAGATGAACTCTCAAAGCATTAACGACAAAGCAAGCAACGCATGGAAGGCAATCACACCACTATGATCTTAACCAACTTTATGCAAGCATGATATGAACAAAATGAAGTCTCTAACGTGTTAAGACATACAATAAACATGTTATAATGATGTTATACATGTAAAGGGGTTTGGGTTCTCACATTCCTGGCTAACTTAGCAATACAATCACCATGTAGTTTGGGTTCTAAAATAACGTATAACATTAGATTATGCTGAGACTGAAGTAATTTGAGATAATCCCTTGTTTCTTTGTTACCTACTCCCCGAGCATTCCAAAAGAGTACTGCCATAAGGAAACTAAGAATGGGTAGTGACATGTGGGGCTTTAGAAGCTGCCCTAGTTTGACGACGATTGGTATCAATGAAGACACGCTCCTTGGCTTTTTGAATCATAGCTTTTCATTTTTTACGAAACTGTAAAGTGGAAATTTCAGAGGGAGGAAAATTAATTAGATCATCGAGAGAACTGGATCGCGTAAGTTTGTGCGTATACCTTGGCATACATGCCCCCTCAAAAGATAAAGAATGAGATAGAGCCTTTGGACCACTATCCAGACCAACTGACATGTGAGGTTCCTGATTGCCAGCTTCCTCCAAATCCGAAAGAATATCAAATTGGTTGCATGTCTTTCTTCCAGTCTTAGGTGGTGACTGTCGAATAGGTTGGGAATTAACCCCCGTATCCAAATCCTGTTGCACAAACGAAGGCGGATCACCTTCAGAGTCAAATCCCTGAACAGAAGGAACTTGATCATCCCTAACAAGCATAAAAGGAGACACATGAGCACCTGGAGAAACATCTGCATGCACCTCTTTAGCAATTGTCGTAGCCGCCATATGTCTCTTATCAGGAGCATTGATTGGTTTGCATTGCATGTTGGAAACATTAGACGTAGAGCCTAATACATTCTTACTTGCGACATCTTTATTAACTTTCTCAAAAGGCACCTCTTTATTGCAATTAGGATCCAAGACTGGATCTTTCCCCTTTAAGTTGGAGCGATCATCCGCAGACAATTGATGACCTTTAGTAGTACCAGCCCTACGTTGCCCTATCCGACACACTAGGACCGAGTGACCAAGAAGCCCACAACCTGAACAATATTGTATGTTACCCTCAAAATCAAGCGCCTGCCAGAAACCTTCTTCCTTAGACGTCCCAATCCAAATCCGAGACGGCAGCGACTTAGAAACGTCTAGTTCAATGCAGATCCTAGCATGCATTGGGTGTGAAAGAGAAAGAGTTTTGTCGTTTGCCCGAAGAAAACGCCCAAACGTGTTAACAATTCTCTTTAGATAGGAGGAAGTGGAGAAAGGTAGAGGCAGATGATGCAAACGAACCCATACGACCACAAAGGAACTATCTTTTCCAAGGGTAAACTCCGGCGACCATCGAAAAGAACGAAACATATAACTGTTAATCATATGTGATTCCTTAGATAAGGCAATCACCAGATCTTCGGCCGAAGATAGGTGTACCATAACATGACGAGGGTCAAGAAGGACAGCCACAAAGGAACCCTTGAGTTTCTAGTTCGAGGCGATATGCTTGCGAATAACATGAAGGGGGGGTCTTCCCACCGAAAATTTTAATATGATTGTATTCTGGAATTGCTTCTCCGCCATCTCCATCTCAAGGGGTGAAAATAAGCAGTCCATATCATTATCCACCATTACCGGCTGCCTAGGGGCTAACGAGAATATCCAGAAGAATAGGCGAGACATTAGGGTTTAAGCATTGAGTCTGGGCTGGTTTATTAACCACAGAAGCATACGACGGGGGAATCTGCTGAACAGGAGACGGACCATTAGAAGGCGAGGGGGCTGTACCTGGAGCTAGGGGTGGAGTGGGAACCTCCGGCTGAAGAGAATCCGGTGGCATAGCCGCCAAAGGCCAACCAGAAAACAAGAGAAACAAGAAACCCTAAAGAGAGAAACCCTCCAATTTGATGATGATCTAAGACTCAAGCTATTAAGACCAGTAATGCGTCTAAAGCAAAACAATCATCAACTGGCGAAAAATCTGCTAAATGTTGTGTAGATTCTCATGACCCTTCCACCAGCACCTCTGCTAAAGCAAAGGTTGTTGTTTCTAGGAACACAAAAAATCTACCCAAGCCTATCAGATTCATCAAAAGCATTACTGATGGTGCTGCTGCTTCCAAGACTGCTGACACTAAGCTCAAAGGCAAAATGTATGAGATGTCTAAGTCTACTATCAACAGATTTGCTAAAGCAAGATCTGCTGAAAACAGATCTAAGAAAACTCATATAGAACCTTCTAAACCTGCTGTCAACAAGTCTGTTGAGTCTAAGACTGCTGCTAAAAGAAAGAAAGCTCAAATGTCTACTGAAAACTAGTTCTCTCAACATAACATTTGTAATTTCCATCGCTGTACCTTTTGCAAATGTTTAGGCCATTTGGTCCATGAATGTCTGCTGAAATCCATCATGAAGCCTACTGGATCCCCAATTCCAAAAGTCAGGCAAGTATGGGTTCCAAAAAATGCTAACCCTATGGACCCAAAAAGATAAATAAAGGGGACCATGATTTTCTTATCTCTATATCTCAGATATGCTTAATGGCTGCTACAAGTTCGGAAAAGAAAGACATATGGCATTTAGACAGTGGCTACTCAAGACACATGACCGAAGAATCATGTCTTCTCTCAAATATTACGGAAGCAGAAGGCCCTCCAGTCATCTTTGGAGACAATGCTAAAGGAAGAACTATTGGATACAGATCCATCGTTCGTGGAAATCTCTCCATAGGAAAAGTATCTCTAGTAGAAGGCTTGAAGCACAACCTATTGAGCATCTCTCAATTCTGTGACAAAGGACTAGTATGCCAATTCTTCTCAAACATATGTGACATAAAGGATCCAGACTCATGCTCAACTTTAGTAACTGGACCCAGACAAGGGAATGTCTATGTGATAGATTTGAACGCCTATGGAAAGGCTACTAATCTATGTCTTGTGGTAAACTATGCTCAAGACAAAAGCTGGTTGTGGCACAAACGTCTTAGCCATCTGAACTTCAAATACTTATCAAAGCCATCCAAAGAAGGGTTGGTGAGAGGAATGCCAAAATTTTCTGCTGATCATGATCATATATGCAAAGCTTATCAACTAGGAAAACTTTCAAAAGCTTCCTTCAAAAGCAAACCAGATCTTGCAACTACTAGACCTTTGCAAATTCTTCACATGGATCTCTTCGGGCCTGTGACTACTATCAGCTATGGTGGTCATAAATACACTCTAGTTGTAGTAGACGATTATACAAGATATACTTGGACAGAGATGATGTCTTCTAAAGATCACACTTATGACATCCTCACAACATTGTTCAGAAGACTACAGACTCAAAAGCTCGATGAAATCGGCGATGTTCGATCAGACAATGGAACTGAATTCACCAATAATGGAATAGCAAAGTATTGTGATGATCATGGCATCGGTCACAACTTCTCTGTTGTTAGAACTCCACAGCAAAATGGTGTATCTGAAAGGAAAAACAGAACACTTATCGAAGCAGCTAAGACTATGCTCGCCGAAGCAAAGCTGCCCATGCACTTCTGGGCAGAAGCCGTCAATACAGCCTGTTTCACTCAGAACCGATCCCTAGTAAACAAATTTCACGGTAAAATACCATATGAACTTTGGAGAGGTAAAGCCCTAAATATTGGATTTTTCAAAATCTTTGGCTGCAAATGCTTTGTGGTCTATAATGATAATGATTACAAAAGCAAATTTGATAACAAGACCGACGAAGGCATCTTTCTGGGCTATGCTTTACACTCCAAAGCTTATAGGGTTTTTAACAAAAGATTGTTAAAAATCCAACCTATACACGTTTCATTTGATGAACTTGATTTATTAGAGCCACACGTGGCTCCAAATGTTGTTGATGATTTTGTTAATGTTGAGACAGGTACCTCCCAAACTTCAACCTCTCAAACACCGAATCCAGCTCCAGCAACTTACTCAAATATTCCTGACTATCACATCTCAAATGATTCACTAGAAGGCCTCAACCCTGCTCATAATAACACCAATCCATAACCCATCGCTTATGATCCTCAAAATCCTATACTTCAACTCACCTATGAATCCAATCCTGAACCTCACTCTTCTCAAGAAACATATGACTTTCCTCCTAGTCTTCCTCCTGTACCTCTTCATGAAGAACCAGCAGTGAATCACATTCCTGCTGTCACAAGAACATGTAAAGATCATCCAATTTCTCAAATCATTGGTGACATTCATGTGGGAGTGTGGACTGGAAGATCCTCTAGAAATGAATGTATGTTCCGTGCTTCATTTGTCTCAGAAGATGAGTCGAAAAAGATTAATGAAGCCTTACAAGACCCAAGTTGGTTAGAAGCTATGCAAGAGGAACTTTAGCAGTTCGAAAGATGTCAAGTATGGAAGCTAGTCCCAAGACCAGCCGATCACACCATCATTGGAACAAAATGGGTGTTCAGGAACAAGAAGGATGAAGATAGGAACATCATAAGAAACAAAGCCAGACTCGTTGCACAAGGATATCGACAAGAAGAAGGAATCGACTACGATGAAACTTTTGCTCCAGTAGCAAGGTTAGAGGCTATCAGAATCATCTTGGACTATGCTACATACAAGGACTTTGTGCTATATCAAATGGACGTCAAGAGTGATTTCCTCAATGGTGATCTTCAAGAAACTATTTATGTCACTCAACCTCCGTGGAAAAGGGAAAGAGTTTCGTGGAAAAAGGAAAGAGACTCACGTTTACAAGCTTAAGAAGGCTCTCTACGGTCTTAAGCAAGCTCCTGGGTGACACTGAGACACTATCCAAGTTCTCGATAGAACAAGGATTTGTGAGGAAAGATCGACACAACTCTCTTCATTCTGAAGCACAAAGGTCATTCGCTGCTGGTGCAAATATACGTCGATGATATCATCTTTGGTTCTACAAATGAGAAGCTATGCAAACGATTTGAAACACTCATGACTGGAAAGTTTCAGATGAGCATGATGGGAAAACTCACATTCTTCTTAGCCTTCAAATTCAACAATCCAAATAAGGAATCTTCATAAGTCAATCCAAGTATTCTAAAGAACTAGTCAAAAAATTCGGATTGGAAATGGCTAATACCTTTGACACTCCAATGGTTGCTAAATGCAATCTTTCTAAAGACTTACAAGGAAAGAAAGTTGATATCACCCTATATAGAGGAATCATTGGATCTTTGCTCTACCTTACAGCATCTCGACATAGTGTATGTTGGGGTATATGCTAGATTTCAACCAGACCCTTGTGAGTTACATCTTCTTGCAGCCAAGAGAATCATCAAGTATGTATTAGATACCACCAACTTAGGTATCTGGTATCCGAGAGAATCCTCCTTCAACTTAGTTGGCTACTCGACCATATCTTGTTGTCAAGAGATGAGGAAAAGCACAAGTGGAACTTGTCAATTTCTAGGAGACATGCTTGCTTGGCTAGCAAGAAACAAGCATCGCTTCCAACTCTACTATCAAGCCGAATAAATAGTTGCTGAGCTGGCTGTCAATGCTTTGGATCAAACAAATACCGGTGGACTATGACATCAAGGTAGCGATTGCCCAATCATGTGTGACAACACCTCATCAATCTCTATCACCTACAATCCGTGATGCACTCCAAGACAAAGCATATCGATGCCCGATATCACTTCTAAGGGATAACGAAAAGAGAAACATAAGTATGAAATACATTTCAACTAAACACCAACTAAGAACATCTTCACAAAAGCACCGGAAGGCACATGTTTGCTTATCTAAGGGGAGAGCTTGGTATGCTTGACCGAATCGCCTAATTTTAAAATTAAACTTTCTTCATTTTAAAATTTTGAGCGCACTTGACAAATTTTTTAAGCGCACTTGACTTTGTGATTAAGCGTCTTATCTTTTAGAGCAAAAATAGTAATTCCGCTAATTACTCGAAGACGGAGGTAAGTCTTCTAATTCCTAGTTTAAGAGGGTTATTTATGAAAATTGTAAGGACCGATTTTAAAAATTGGTTGAGATATTCTTTAAAAGGTCACTTTTGACCTCTTAAGCCGTCATCATCAAGTCCTTTCAAGTGACAATCTGCTAACTTAAAGTCACTTCACCGGTTCGATGAGTGATTTCACGCCTTTTCATTCATAAACCTCTCAACCGCCAATTTCAAACTCACTTTTCCAAAACCCTTTATCTCTCAAATACCGGGATTTTGCCTCTTTTTCATCTTTGGAGGCGAGGATACAAAGAACCTGGCAGGAATTCTTCCAAAAGGCAAAGATTAATGAGTCCGTAACTTCCATCTCTTGTGTTATCCGATATATCTATTACTCTTACGCCTCGGGATCGCCATAATCATTGGTGTTGAGTTTGATGGTCCTACTTCCTTCATGCTACTAAGAAGGACCTTCCTGGTCTTACGCGTGGAGAGCGCACTAAAGGAACCTCAAGCTAAGATGAAGCGGACCCTCTTCGAAGATGATGTCTACTACATCGACCATCTCTTCGATAAGAGCTTGATATTCAAGAACGTCGCACACACGATATGATGACTACTTACCAACTCGAGTACACAACCGCCGTCATCCTCAACATCCATCTCAACTGGTACATATACTCTTTGAGTCAGCTCTATGATGCTATCGATGTTGTTCAAGCATCTATCAAGAGGCCCCTTTGTCCATCTCATCAACTCTTTTCGCCTCCAACATGTCCTTTGTCAACCGCCTATTGAACTTTGAAAAGAAAAAGGTCAAGAAGGCTATTCACACCAAAGACCTTCATTCTCGGCCACCACAAGCTACCGAATGAAAAACAAGAACAAGAAGGGCTTCCCCATCTACTTCGGTCCATGCTATCAATCCTCCTCCACTGGTGATCCTCAAGATCAATCACGAAAAGGAGTGCATGCCTTTATGGCAAAGCGCTTGGACAGAAGCTTCAAAAGGAAGTGCTTCAAAAGATCGATCAAGCAAGACTCGGCAAGCCTTCTCGCCACAGACGCCTTCTCAAACCCTCGGCTCCTCCACAAGATCCAAACGCAATCACTCTACTTGTGAGGGAGGAGCTAACCAAGAAAGAAGAAGAAGTCTTCTTCAAGCACCAATGCTCCTTCACCCCAACGGAAGAAGCGTTGAACTTCTAATCGCTCGACATCCGTGTCGGATGAACCTCAAGCCGAGCGTAACCGGAAGACTAGCACCTCTTCGCCTCGAGTACGTAAGCCCAAATGCTCGAACCCTCGAACCCTTCATCCCCTTTGAACTCGCTTTTGCTCTTCTCCTATCTCCTCCACCTGTAGAACACCCCAATTGTACTCCCTATTTTATATTGTCAATTAAATATTACAAAATGTACTAATAATTATCTCTTACGGGTTTCATGAACAAAGGTAAGAAGAAAGCGAATAAAACAAATAAAAGGAAAGAAAACAAATAAAAATAAAATAAAACAAAAAGAAATGAAATGAAAAGAAAAGAAAAGACAAAAAATAAAAAGAAAAAGAAAACAAAGAAACAAAAGAAAAAGAGAAACAAAAGCAAAAGAAAAAACAAAAGGAAAAAAAAGGAAAAAGAAAATGGAAATGGGGCGGTTTCCCCCAATTTCCTTACTCCCTAAGCAAATCCCACCATATATATACTCTCACAACTCCCTCACAATCACTCTCGCACAACATAAAACTCCCACCGTCTCTCCCTCACACTCCCAAGCCGGTCTCTCACAAATTTTTCCCTCACAATTACTCTCCCTTACTTCGAAGCCCCCCACTCACAATCATCACCTCTCACACGCCTCTTCCTCAATCCCTCACCACATAATATATAT
>CM028381.1:38419694-38441670 GCA_013146195.2 Codonopsis lanceolata | reverse complement strand
AGTCTAAATGACTTACTAAACCCAGCGTCCTTACAAAAGAGATCAAAGAAGGACATCTATACAACCTCGTCGCGAGTAATCGGGACAAACACGACAACGCCTCAACGAGAAGAGTACGGGCGGCTCGGATCTAAAAGCAGTAAAAGGGAGGGGGTAAGTCATAAAGACTTTGTGAGTTAACAATTATGCATGTCATGGCATCATGCAACATACATAACAAGATATCATCATTAATATCAAGTCAATCAAAGCATTCATTTATATAAACACTTAATCCACATATCCATGGTAGCACATTGGTTTCACGTAAAGGCTATAAAGTAAATCACACATTAAGAGGATATGTTATGGAACCGGTGCCCTGCTGTAGCTCTTACTTGATACATCGTTAACTTTATACGTGCAGATACTACGTGATGGATGTATCAAATGCAACTCTCTACTCGAATACCAAGCTCTCTACTTGGTAATTAGACTTGCCAATGTGCTGCATTGGTTCTGACAAAGGGGCTACTTCCCCATTGTAGCCGGTGGAGAGGAAGATGTGATAAAACCGGTATAACAACCCATCACTATCACGAGTCCCATAACTTCGTGGCAGCGATCTGTGTCACACCATCGACTCAACCAAATATGCCAGTGGACTAATGCAATGCCAAGTAGATGTTTTACTTCGTCATATAAACTCAAATAATGAACAAGTTAGATAAGAGCGAACTTATTCAACAAGTAGGTGTTTATTCATTAAGGAATCAAATAGGAATTCGACAATCGCGAATTCAACATGTCAAATAGATACATCATTCTACAAACATGCTCTCAATTATGCATTTCTTTCACACAATCATATAAACGATAAGAACTTCGATTGAGTCTTATAAGCACATATCAAACATGCACTTCAATTCATCCCAAAGTCACGTAGGCTAATACATTAGTCTAACGAACTACAAACGTCGAGGGATTGAATGTGTAATGGTATTGTTCAATAATTCTCTAATCTCAACTCCGATGAGTCATTACTAAAATGCAAACAAGAGAGCATAGAATCTATGCATCCCATTGCTCAATTCTATGTTCTCCGTTCATTTAGAACTTAATAACTAAGCCGTTCATGACCTTAAACTAGCCATAAACCAAATCTCGAGTTTCAAACCCTAGAATTGTTGATTTTGATAAACCTACAATTGAAACATATTCTTTCACAAGAGTTGATCCTAGGATTTAGAACAACATTAATGCTTTTTACAAAGTCAAAATCATAACTTCATATAGAAATCATAAAATCCTACACACTTTTCATAGGTTTAATTGGAGGATTCTACTTCACTAAAGTGTTCCTAAGCATCATTAGAACAACTATAATGAAGGGGCATGTCATAATATTTAACATGAAATTTCTAGGAATTGAGAACTCACCTTTAGCCTATGATTAATGGTTGAAAGGAAGAATAAACCAAGGATTGTTGAAGAGGAGGGCAAGGCCTTCGATTCGCGGTCTCGGATCGCCGATCACCGGAACTCCTGAGCAAATGGTCTCACAAGATAGGCTTCTTCCCAGGACGAAAATGGAGACTTACTCTCGGCAAATGTGGAGCTTGGTGGTCACCAATGGCTGAAATAGGCTTTTATACCTTCCAACTAAACCACAATCCATGTATAGGGTGTTATGAGCTTCCTATTGGCTATGGCTTGCTAGCCATTGATAAGCATCTCATCCAAGGATTTTAGGGCTTGGACTAAGGTCAACAAAGGGTGCTTGGGTCACTAAAGGCGACCAAGGGGCAAGGGCTTGGTGGTCATCAACCAAACTTAACCAAAATCCCGTATGTGAATTCGGACCAATGCTGCCGCATGAGTAACAAACCATGCTAGCTATGACATTATCCAGCAAATTCCCTTTGTGAGCATTGGACAGTCGATCTTGTAAAATCGACCATAAATCTCTCACACCTAAATCATGTGATTATTGATTTTATGAAACTATACTCATTAAAATATATTTTAGCATTTTAAATTACTCAATTTGGACTTATATTCATCAAAATAAAGAACAACAAAATCAAGTACAGAAGTTGATTTCCTGAAAATAGAATTCTGGCACAGCCAGAAGTCAAGACTAAATGAGGTACTTAGACACCTTGGAAAACTACCACATTTTACAGGGAGTAACCTAACATATGAAGGCAAAAACATACTAAATTTTTAGAAAATTATCTTTAGTATATTGGTACCAGAATATTCCGAAGTTTCGCCCAAAACAGGAATGAATCGTGAAGTGATATTTTGGTCATCTTATTTCCAAATGCAACAAATCTATGAACATTGATTGTGCAAGCATGAGAAATACTAGTACACCTGGTCTAGAACTTAAATGAACTTCTCAAGTTGAAAGCACAAACAATACAAAACGAATGCAAACACGAGAAACCCTAAGACTCAAACGAAGCAACAATGCTTCTAATCTTTCAACCATGCATACTATGATCAAGATGAGAATTATAAGTCATATATGGAAGGTACTAAGACTCCCATGGAACTTAGTTAAGTGCTATCATGCTAAGATGAACTCTCAAAGCATTAACGACAAAGCAACAGCATGGAAGGCAATCACACACTATGATCTTAACAACTTTTATGCAAGCATGATATGAACAAAATGAAGTTTCTAACGTGTTAAGACATACAATAAACATGTTATACATGTAAAGGGGTTTGGGTTCTCACATTCCTGGCTAACTTAGCAATACAATCACCATGTAGTTTGGGTTCTAAAATAACGTATAACATTAGATTATCTTTGAGATGAAGTAATTTGAGATAATCCCTTGTTTCTTTGTTACCTACTCCCCATTCCAAAGAAGTACTGCCATAAGGAAACTAAGAATGGGTAGTGACATGTGGGGCTTTAGAAGCTGCCCTAGTTTGACGACGATTGGTATCAATGAAGACACGCTCCTTGGCTTTTTGAATCATAGCTTTTCATTTTACTAAACCGTAAAGTGGAAATTTCGAGAGGAGGAAAATTAATTAGATCATCGAGAACGGATCGCGTAAGTTTCGTATACGGGCATACATGCCCTCGAATAAAGAATGAGATAGAGCCTTTGGACCACTATCCGACCAATCGACATGTGAGGTTCCTGACAAGGCCTCCAAATCCGAAAGAATATCAAATTGGTTGTATGTCTTTCTTCCATCTTAGGTGGTGACTGGTCGAATAGGTTGGGAATTAACCCGTATCCAAATCTGTTGCCAAACGAGGCGGATCACCTTGAGAGTCAAATCCAAAGCAGAAGGAACTTGATCATCCCTAACAAGCATAAAAGGAGACATGCCACTGGAGAAACATCTGCATGCACCTCTTTAGCAATTGTCGTAGCTCGCCATATGCTCTTATCGAGCATTGATTGGTTTGCATTGCATGTTGGAAACATTAGACGTAGAGCCTAATACATTCTTACTTGCGACATCTTTATTAACTTTCTCAAAAGGCACCTCTTTATTGCAATTAGGATCCAAGACTGGATCTTTCCCCTTTAAGTTGGAGCGATCATCCGCAGACATCGCAGTACTTTCCATGGGATCGGCCGGAACTACTATTGAGAGAAGTTTTGGGATCTTGGTAAAGAATGAACTACTCTGATTAGGCTTAAAAATTCTCTCTCTAAAATTTTTCCTCTCTTTGGTAGGCTAGGGTTACACTTGCTTTTAGTCCTCCATGGAACCGGCCACGGAGGTGGGGGCTGATGGTCCTCGCCTCGGCTCCTCCTCCCCTCCCAATCCAAGTCTTTTGCTTCCCTTTTTGGATCGGCGTCATCTTCCCATCAATCCAATCTTCTCATTCCTCCATCGACCTCTGGTGAACTGCGCTTCGATTATCTGCTTCTCAAGTGGCGGCCTTTACTAAACCCTTTCAGTTTACTCTTGTGGGCAAATTTTCCCATGGCAGACCTTCATTAGAAATTATGCGCAAAGAATTCTTGACTTTTGGCCTTAAAACAGATGTCGTTATTGGTCACTTGGACTCAAAACATGTTCTGATACAAACTCATCATGAAGCTGATTACCAGCGCCTTTGGATTAAAGACCAATGGTATGTTGGTGTTTTCGATCACAGTATTTAAATGGACTCCGAATTTAGAGTTTCGACATCGAAAGTCAGATAGTTCTGTGTGGTTCTCTTTCCCGGCCTCCCTATTTATTTGTTTAATAAACAAGCTTTGTTTTCTATTGGCAATATGATTGGTAAGCCCTTAATTCTTGATTCAGCCACTGCAAATTTATGTAGGCCAAGTGTGGCCCGAATCTGCATTGAGATCGATCTCACAAAACCAATTCCAAAACACATCTGGATTGCTAGTGGTAATTCCGAAGGATTCTGGCAGAAGATCGAAGTTGAGAGGCTCCCACTTTATTGTTCTGGATGTCACAGGCAAGGGCATGATGCTTTTTCGTGCAGGGCAAATTCCAATCAGAAGAAAGAAGATAATGATAATTCACATAATCACAAAGACAAAGACAAGGTTGAGGCAGAAAACCCTTATATTGTTAAGCCTAAAGATGCAGCTGATATCCCTAATATTGTTAAGCCTAAGGTCTGGAAGCCCAAAGAGTCTCATGATCCTCCCCAAACCGATGCTTCTACTCCAAGTAACCCCGCTCCAGTCGAGCCTTTGAATAAGGTTCAAGATGATTATCAAGATCCTTCACACGGTAATTTGCATCCTGAGAATCTACTCTGAACAAGCTGCTCGAATCGCTAATTAATTGCGACAAAGTCCCCTTTGCTCCTGGTGAGAATATTAATGATCAGCCGCATACTGGCTTCTCTAATCAGCAAGACATTAATGATGAATTTATTGAAGTCTCTGAAATTAATGAAGGCGTGGATCCTCAATTAGAAAGAGATCCAGAAGGTGATCCTATTACCACGTCGCCAAACAAGTTTGCGGTTTTACAAAGCTTTGAAGATGAAGATCCCCTTATGGCAAATATTTCAATAGAAGCTCTTCACTTGGCCACGGTTCTCGTGAGAAAAGCCTCGTAAGCCACCTATTGCTCCTTCTCGCGACCGAACTACTCGCTCCAAGATGCAAGGAAAAACCCATTACGTCCTCTCCCATTGTTTCTCATGACAATTAAGTCGTTATTTTGGAATCTTAGAGGCGTCGGGAACGATTCTACAGTTGCTCGATTGAGAAAGCTGGTCTCTATTCATCATATTTCATATTTAACTATTTGCGAACCTATGATTGATAAAGACAATCTGCCTGTTATAGCTAAGAAACTGAAGTTTAAGTTTTTCTTCTGTAATTCTATCGGCTCTATCTGGATCCTTGCTAAGTCGGCTTTCAGTTGCCAAGTTGTTTGGGATTCTTTGCAGCATCTCACTCTGAGCATTAAGCATTTTTCTTGGGCTAATCCAGTTTTTATTACCACAGTTTACGCTAAATGCACTTCTTTGGAGCGTCGGGATTTATGGAGCAATTAATTGATTTTAGCCATGGAGTTTCTGATTCCCCTTGGTTAGTTTGTGGGGACTTTAACATTATTCTCTCACAACAAGAGAAAATTGGAGGCACGGGTTGGGACAGACAAGGAGCTTTCGAATTTCACGCTTGTCTTAATGCAGCCGGTCTTTCTGACATCGGGTATAGTGGTAGCAAATTTACTTGGTGCAACAATCGTGATGGGCAAGCCACTATCTTCCAACGCATTGATAGAGCAGTTTGTAACGCTCCTTGGTTATCTTCATTCTCTAATACTTCTGTCGAGCACTTAAACCAAACATGCTCCGATCATTCTCCCCTTCTTATCTCTATTAATTCAGCTTATGATTTTCGGCCCTCTTCTTTTAAATTCTTGAATATCTGGACTTCTCATCACACTTTTATGGACATTGTTTCCCAGACATGGAGCGTTCCTGTTGGAGGTCGGCCAGATGGTGCGGTTTTCTAACAAATTAAAGGTTTGTGTCGTTTGCTTTGAAAATCGGAATAAGACCACTTTTGGTAATATATTTCAGTATTAAATTAGCAAAGATGATGTTCTTGCCAAAGAGATTACATGCGAAGAGGATAATTGTCGAGCCAATCGTTACGCTCTCCATTTAGCGCGAGAGCTAAACTCAAATCTGCTGAAGGCTGGAAGAAGATTTTTGGAAGCAATCTCACCTTAGATGGCTTAAAGATGGCGGCGGCTGACGGCGGCACCAAGTTATTTTATTCTTCGATTGAAACAAACCCGATACCCTCTCTATTCATCGCATAGTTGATATGCATGGTAATCTTGCTGATTCGGACTTGTCTATTAAAGAAGCTGCCATTAATTTTTTCCAAGACCAGCTGACTGATTGTGGAGTGTCAATGGATACCGATCTAGTTTCAGCTATCCCATCTCTTATTACAGCAGATCAGAATTCACTTCTCACAGTTCCTCCTACTCTTGAAGAAATTAAAGAGATTGTCTTCGCTCTGAATGGTGACAGTGCAGCAGGCCCGGATGGCTTTTCGGGTAAGTTTTACACGTCCTGTTGGGATATTATTGCCATGGACCTTTACCTTGCCATCTCCGAATTTTTTGCTGGATTTGATCTTCCTAAAGCTTGGGCGAGTACTACTATTATTGCCATTCCTAAATCTAATCAAGTGAACTCTTTCAAGGATCTTCGCCCGATCAGTTTGTGCAATTTTTGTAACAAGGTTCTTACCAAAATCTTGTGCTCTCGACTTGCTGTGGTTCTTCCTCATATCATTTCGGAAAATCAAAGTGCTTTTGTTAAAGGAAGGCTTATCCAGGACAATCTCCTCCTTGCTCATGAGTTAGCCCACCAACTGAAGAAAAAAATTAATGGCTCGAATGTGATTGTTAAGCTTGATATGGCCAAAGCTTTTGGCCAGGGTTTCTGGATCTATCTCACTCAAGTTCTACGGAAGTCGGTTTTGGGGAGATCTTCATAGACATGATTTGGAGGGTGATTTCAAATAATTGGTTTTCGGTTTCCATTAATGGCTCTTCGGCGGGTTTTTTTCATTCTACTCGTGGTTTGAGGCAAGGAGATCCTATTTCCCCTAGCCTTTTTATTATCGCAGCTGAAGTCCTTAGCCGTGGGCTTAATAAGCTTCATAGGGATCATCCTAACTATGCTTATTCCTCTCGAGTGGTGCCGGTTGTTTCCCACTTGGCTTTCATTGATGACTTCGTTATTTTCGTAATGGCAATAAAAATTCGCTTCTTCATCATCGCCAACTCACGGAAAAATATGAGAAATGTTCTCGACTCATTAATCAAGGCAAAAGTTGTTTCATGGTCTCTAATTCTATTTACGCTTCTCGTGTTCATTCCATCGAGACACATGTTGGTTTTAATAACAAGGCTCTCCTGTCTCTTATTTGGGGTGCCCTTTATTTGAAGGTCGTAAGAAAAAATCCCTTTTTGATCCCCTTCTGGAAAAAATCCAGAATAGGATTAACTCATGGATGGGAGCCTTTCTCTCTCAAGCTGGGAAGGTGACCTTAATTAATTCAGTGCTGAATTCTATTGCCATGTATCGATTGCAATTCTTGACCCGCTTTGTATACGTGATTAAACATCTTAATAGGATGTTCGCCAACTTTTACGGGGATCTATTGACAAAGGCAAACTTAAGTCTCATTGGGTTTCTTGGGATCGTTTGCGGACCGGTTCTTGAAGGGGGTGTTGGCATCAAAGCCTTGACTGATATTGTTCATTCTTTCTCTATCCTTCTCGGTGGACGGTGGAATTCAGATCTGCTCACAGTTTATGGAGTCGGTTTATGAAGCAAAAATATTGTTCCAATATTCACCCAATGTTAGCTTACGTTCGTGGCTCTCATACATGGCGCGAAATGTGTAAGATTCGGTTGATTGCGGAGCCCCATTCATTGGATTATTGGCCAAGGTAAATGTTCTATATGGTTTGATAAATGGTTACCCGAGGTCTTTTATCAAATTCATCCGACTCCCAATTATCATCGTTCACGAGCTGTTTGCGTCTCCCTCTCGACTTTCTACTTTGGCGGTAGTGTGATTGGCCACGCGCCGCTTTATGTCGGCCAATAGGAACGGAGTCGCTTTATCGATCGGCCGATTCGGCTTATTGTGATGTCTCGGATAGAGGTTCATTTTCTTTATCTTCAGCCATGCAGATAACTCGATTTATCAGACCGATTGCTGCTTCTTCCCGTTTCATTTGGCATAAATTTATTCCTCGGCAAATCAGTCTTTTTTTGTGGCGTTTGTGGTTTCGAAAGCTGCCTCTGGATGAAAGTGTAATTCGTAAAGGAATTGTCCTAGCTTCTCGCTGTTCTTGTTGCTCTTCGGGAGCTGTTGAAACCTATGCTCACGTCTTTCTAGAGAGCCCGTTGGCTGGATATTTATGGTCTGAATTTAACAAGTTGGGTGGTGTTTCTTTCTCCTCTTCCTTCCTTCATCACTGTTGCTTTGACTGGTGGCACTTTAAGGTGAATTCTATTCTCCACATCATAACTCCTGCTGCGATCCTTTGGGAATTATGGAAGTATAGAAATGGCAGTCTCCATGATGGGTTCCGTCCCCCTTTTAAGTCTGTTTTCCATCGGGTTCATCAGCTTATTCAGTCCATTTTGCTAAATGCTGGTTTCAGTCCTCACAGACAAAGCTGGGATTCAATTTTCTTCTCGCGCCTCGGCTCTCTCTCTACTAAACGCATTCGGGTTGTTCGATGGCTTAAGCCTCCTCCGGGTTTTTAAAGCTGAATACAGATGGTGTGTGTAGAGGAAATCCGGGATTAAGTTCAGGTGGAGGCATTATTCGGGACAATCTAGGCAACCTTATAATGGCTTTCTCTTCATTTTATGGGCTATCCAGTAGTTTCCAAGCAGAATGTCGTGCGCTGTATCAAGGGCTCTCATGGTTGGTGGCCAATCACTACTCAGACTCTTCTATTGAGGTAGATTCTTTAAATTTGGTGCACTGTGTCAAGGGTTCCATGCAGCCTCCTTGGAAGTGCCTATATTTGATTCGGGCAATTCAAAAGATCTTTGCATCGGCTAATTTCTCCATCCATCATATTTATCGTGAGGCTAATTCGGTGGCGGATGCGTTAGCCAATATTGGTTGCGATCAGGGTAATGATGCCTTGTTTGAGTCTGCTGCGTCTCTTCCTCTTCGCATTAAGGGTCTTATTACTCTGGATAGATCTGACACTCCATATGTTCGTATTTCTTAGGTCTCTTATGGTTGTTTATTTCCTTTTCGAGGTTAGGCTCCTCCGTCCTCCCAATTATAAGGGCAAGGCTGGTTGTCCCCCTCAAGTTTGTATGTCTATTTTTTCTTAATTAATAAAATCTGCCAGGGTGCCGTCCCTGTTTCATAAAAAAAAAAAAAAAAAAGATCATCCGCAGACAATTGATGACCTTTAGTAGTACCAGCCCTACGTTGCCCTATCCGACACACTAGGACCGAGTGACCAAGAAGCCCACAACCTGAACAATATTGTATGTTACCCTCAAAATCAAGCGCCTGCCAGAAACCTTCTTCCTTAGACGTCCCAATCCAAATCCGAGACGGCAGCGACTTAGAAACGTCTAGTTCAATGCAGATCCTAGCATGCATTGGGTGTGAAAGAGAAAGAGTTTTGTCGTTTGCCCGAAGAAAACGCCCAAACGTGTTGCCAATTCTCTTTAGATAGGAGGAAGTGGAGAAAGGTAGAGGCAGATGATGCAAACGAACCCATACGACCACAAAGGAACTATCTTTTCCAAGGGTAAACTCGGCGACCATCGGAAAAAGAGCGAAACATATAATTAATCATATGTGATTCCTTAGATAAGGCAATCACCGGATCTTCGGCGAAGCTAGGTGTACCATAACATGACGAGGGTCAAGAAGGAAAAAGGAACCCTTGAGTTTCTAGTTCGAGGCGATATGCTTGCGAATAACATGAAGGGGAGTGCTTCCCACGAAAATTTTAATATGATTGTATGCGGAATTGCTTCTCCGCCATCTCCATCTCGAGGGGTGAAAATAAGCAGTCCATATCATTATCCACCATTACTTTGCCTAGGGGCTAACGGAATATCCAGAAGAATAGGCGAGACATTAGGGTTTAAGCATTGAGTCTGGGCTGGTTTATTAACCACAGAAGCATACGACGGGGGAATCTGCTGAACAGGAGACGGACCATTAGAAGGCGAGGGGGCTGTACCTGGAGCTAGGGGTGGAGTGGGAACCTCCGGCTGAAGAGAATCCGGTGGCATAGCCGCCAAAGGCCAACCAGAAAACAAGAGAAACAAGAAACCCTAGAGAGAGAAACCCTCCAATCTGATGATGATCTAAGACTCAAGCTATTAAGACCAGTAATGCGTCTAAAGCAAAACAATCATCAACTGGCGAAAAATCTGCTAAATGTTGTGTAGATTCTCATGACCCTTCCACGGCACCTCTGCTAAAGCAAAGGTTGTTGTTTCTAGGAACACAAAATCTACCCAAGCCTATCAGATTCATCAAAAGCACTACTGATGGTGCTGCTGCTTCCAAGACTGCTGACACTAAGCTCAATGGCAAAATGTATGAGATGTCTAAGTCTACTATCAACAGATTTGCTAAAGCAAGATCTGCTGAAAACAGATCTAAGAAAACTCATATAGAACCTTCTAAACCTGCTGTCAACAAGTCTGCTGAGTCTAAGACTGCTGCTAAAAGAAAGAATGCTCAAATGTCTACTGAAAACTAGTTCTCTCAACATAACATTTGTAATTTCCATCATTGTACCTTTGCAAATGTTTAGGCCATTTGGTCCATGAATGTCTGCTGAAATCCATCATGAAGCCTACTGGATCCCCAATTCCAAAAGTCAGGCAAGTATGGGTTCCAAAAAATGCTAACCCTATGGACCCAAAAAGATAAATAAAGGGGACCATGATTTTCTTATCTCTATATCTCAGATATGCTTAATGGCTGCTACAAGTTCGGAAAAGAAAGACATATGTCATTTAGACAGTGGATACTCAAGACACATGACCGAAGAATCATGTCTTCTCTCAAATATTACGGAAGCAGAAGGCCCTCCAGTCATCTTTGGAGACAATGCTAAAGGAAGAACTATTGGATACGGATCCATCGTTCATGGAAATCTCTCCATAGGAAAAGTATCTCTAGTAGAAGGCTTGAAGCACAACCTATTGAGCATCTCTCAATTCTGTGACAAAGGACTAGTATGCCAATTCTTCTCAAACATATGTGACATAAAGGATCCAGACTCATGCTCAACTTTAGTAACTGGACCCAGACAAGGGAATGTCTATGTGATAGATTTGAACGCCTATGGAAAGGCTACTAATCTATGTCTTGTGGTAAACTATGCTCAAGACAAAAGCTGGTTGTGGCACAAACATCTTAGCCATCTGAACTTCAAATACTTATCAAAGCTATCCAAAGAAGGGTTGGTGAGAGGAATGCCAAAATTTTCTGATGATCATGATCATATATGCAAAGCTTATCAACTAGGAAAACTTTCAAAAGCTTCCTTCAAAAGCAAACCAGATCTTGCAACTACTAGACCTTTGCAACTTCTTCACATGGATCTCTTCGGGCCTGTGACTACTATCAGCTATGGTGGTCATAAATACACTCTAGTCGTAGTAGACGATTATACAAGATATACTTGGACAGAGATGATGTCTTCTAAAGATAACACTTATGACATCCTCACAACATTGTTCAGAAGACTACAGACTCAAAAGCTCGATGAAATCGGCGATGTTCGATCAGACAATGGAACTGAATTCACCAATAATGGAATAGCAAAGTATTGTGATGACCATGGCATCGGTCACAACTTCTCTGTTGTTAGATCTCCACAGCAAAATGGTGTATCTGAAAGGAAAAACAGAACACTTATCGAAGCAGCTAAGACTATGCTCGCCGAAGCAAAGCGCCATGCATACATACAGGCGGCCGTCAATACAGCCTGTTTCACTTAGAACCGATCCCTAGTAAACAAATTTCACGGTAAAACACCATATGAACTTTGGAGAGGTAAAGCCCTAAATATTGGATTTTTCAAAATCTTTGGCTGCAAATGCTTTGTGGTCTATAACGATAATGATTACAAAATCAAATTTGATAACAAGACCGACGAAGGCATCTTTCTGGGCTATGCTTTACACTCCAAAGCTTATAGGGTTTTTAACAAAAGATTGTTAAAAATCCAACCTATACACGTTTCATTTGATGAACTTGATTTATTAGAGCCACACGTGGCTCCAAATGTTGTTGATGATTTTGTTAATGTTGAGACAGGTACCTCCCAAACTTCAACCTCTCAAACACCGAATCCAGCTCCAGCAATTTACTCAAATATTCCTGACTATCACATCTCAAATGATTCACTAGAAGGCCTCAACCCTGCTCATAATAACACCAATCCATAACCCATCGCTTATGATCCTCAAAATCCTATACTTCAACTCACCTATGAATCCAATCTGAACCTCACTCACTTCTCAAGAAACATATGACTTTCCTCCTAGTCTTCCTCCTGTACCTCTTCATGAAGAACCATCAGTGAATCACATTCCTGCTGTCACAAGAACATGTAAAGATCATCCAATTTCTCAAATCATTGGTGACATTCATGTGGGAGTGCGGACTGGAAGATCCTCTAGAAATGAATGTATGTTCCGTGCTTCATTTGTCTCAGAAGATGAGTCGAAAAAGATTGATGAAGCCTTACAAGACCCAAGTTGGTTAGAAGCTATGCAAGAGGAACTTTAGCAGTTCGAAAGATGTCAAGTATGGAAGCTAGTCCCAAGACCAGCCGATCACACCATCATTGGAACAAAATGGGTGTTCAGGAACAAGAAGGATGAAGATAGGAACATCATAAGAAACAAAGCCAGACTCGTTGCACAAGGATATCGACAAGAAGAAGGAATCGACTATGATGAAACTTTTGCTCCAGTAGCAAGGTTAGAGGCTATCAGAATCATCTTGGACTATGCTACATACAAGGACTTTGTGCTATATCAAATGGACGTCAAGAGTGATTTCCTCAATGGTGATCTTCAAGAAACTATTTATGTCACTCAACCTCCAGGTTTCGTGGAAAAAGGGAAAGAGACTCACGTTTACAAGCTTAAGAAGGCTCTCTACGGTCTTAAGCAAGCTCCTCGTGCCTGGTATGAGACACTATCCAAGTTCCTGATAGAACAAGGATTTGTGCGAGGAAAGATCGACACAACTCTCTTCATTCTGAAGCACAAAGGTCATTCGCTGCTGGTGCAAATATACGTCGATGATATCATCTTTGGTTCTACAAATGAGAAGCTATTCAAACGATTTGAAACACTCATGACTGGAAAGTTTCAGATGAGCATGATGGGAAAACTCACATTCTTCTTAGGCCTTCAAATTCAACAATCCAAATAAGGAATCTTCATAAGTCAATCCAAGTATGCTAAAGAACTAGTCAAAAAATTCGGATTGGAAATGGCTAATACCTTTGACACTCCAATGGTTGCTAAATGCAATCTTTCTAAAGACTTACAAGGAAAGAAAGTTGATATCACCCTATATAGAGGAATCATTGGATCTTTGCTCTACCTTACCGCCAGCAGACCTGACATAGTGTATGCTGTTGGGGTATGTGCTAGATTTCAACCAGACCCTCGTGAGTTACATCTTCTTGCAGCCAAGAGAATCATCAAGTATGTATTAGATACCACCAACTTAGGTATCTGGTATCCGAGAGAATCCTCCTTCAACTTAGTTGGCTACTCAGATGCAGACTATACTGGTTGTCAAGTAGACAGGAAAAGCACAAGTGGAACTTGTCAATTTCTAGGAGACATGCTTGTTTCTTGGGCTAGCAAGAAACAAGCATCGCTTCAACTCTCTACCATCAAGCCGAATAAATAGCGGGAGCTGAGCACGTCAATGCTTTGGATCAAACAACAGCTGGTGGACTATGACATCAAGGTAGCAGATTGCCCAATCATGTGTGACAACACCTCATCAATCTCTATCACCTACAATCCCGTGATGCACTCCAAGACAAAGCATATCGATGCCCGATATCACTTTCTAAGGGATAACGTAGAAAAGAGAAACATAAGTATGAAATACATTTCAACTAAACACCAACTAGCAGACATCTTCACAAAAGCACTGGAAGCAGACATGTTTGCTTATCTAAGGGGAGAGCTTGGTATGCTTGACCGAACTGCCTAATTTTAAAATTAAACTTTCTTCATTTTAAAATTTTGAGCAGACTTGACAAATTTTTTTAAGCAGACTTGACTTTGTGATTAAGCAGTCTTATCTTTTTAGAGCAAAAATAGTAATTCCGCTAATTACTCGAAGACAGAGGTAAGTCTTCTAATTCCTAGTTTAAGAGGGTTATTTATGAAAATTGTAAGGGACTGATTTTAAAAATTGGTTGAGATATTCTTTAAAAGGTCACTTTTTGACTGCCTTAAGCCGTCAGTCATCAAGTCCTTTCAAGTGACAACTGTCTAACTTAAAGTCACTTCACCGGTTCAGATGACTGATTTCACGCCTTTTCATTCATAAACCTCTCAACCGCCAATTTCAAACTCACTTTTCCAAAACCCTTTATCTCTCAAATAGTCCGGGATTTTGCCTCTTTTCATGCTGGAGGACGAGGACTACAGCAACCTTTTGGCAGAGGAATTCTTCCAAAAGGCAAAGATTAATGAGTCCAGAACTTCCATCTCTTGTGTTATCCGGACTATATCTATTACTCTTACTGCCTCCAGGATCGCCATAATCATTGGTGTTGAGTTTGATGGTCCTACTTCCTTCACTGCTACTAAGAAGGACCTTTCCTGGTCTTACATGCGTGGAGAGCAGACTCCAAAGGAACCTCAAGCTAAGATGAAGCGGACCCTCTTCGAAGATGATGTCTACTACATCAGCCATCTCTTCGATAAGAGCTTGATATTCAAGAACGTCACACACGATATGATGACTACTTACCAACTCGAGTACACAGCTGCCGTCATCCTCAACATCCATCTCAACTGGGTACATATACTCTTTGAGCTGCTCTATGATGCTATCGATGTTGTTCAAGCATCTATCAAGCAGAAGAGGCCCTTTGTCCATCTCATCAACTCTCTTCTTCACTCCAACATGTCCTTTGTCAACCGCCTATTGAACTTTGAAAAGAAAAAGGTCAAGAAGGCTATTCAGTTCACCAGCACCTTCATTCTCAGCCACCACAAGCTACCGAATGAAAAACAAGAACAGTAAGGGCTTCCCCATCTACTTCTGGTCCATGCTATCAATCCTCCTCCACTGGTGATCCTCAAGATCAATCCTGAAAGGACAGTGCATGCCTTTATGGCAAAGCAGTTGGACAGGAAGCTTCAAAAGGAAGCTGCTTCAAAAGGCTGATCAAGCAAGACTACTGTCAAGCCTTCTGCCACAGACGCCTCTACAAACCCTGCTCCCTCCACAAGATCCAAACGCAATCACTCTACTTGTGAGGAGGAGCTAACCAAGAAGAAGAAGAAGTCTTCTTCAAGCACCAATGCTCCTTCACCCCAACGGAAGAAGCGTTGAACTTCTACTGCTTCTGTCTCAGCATCCGTGCCGGATGAACCTCAAGCCGAGCCAGAACCAGCACTAGCACCTCTTCGCCCCTGAGTACGTAAGCCCAAATGCTCAGAACCCTCAGAACCCTTCATCCCCTTTGAACCTGCCTGCCCTTCTCCTATCTCCTCCACCTGTAAACACCCCAAATTCGTACCCCTATTTTATATTGTCAATTAAATATTACAAAATGTACTAATAATTATCTCTTACAGGTTTCATGAACAAAGGTAAGAAGAAACGAATAAAACAAATAAAAAGGAAAGAAAACAAATAAAAATAAAATAAAACAAAAAGAAATGAAATGAAAAGAAAAGAAAAAGACAAAAAATAAAAAGAAAAGAAAACAAAGAAACGAAAAAGAAAAAGAGAAACAAAAGCAAAAGAAAAAAACAAAAGGAAAAAAAAAGGAAAAAGAAAAAATGGAAATGGGGGCCGCCGGTTTCCCCCCCAATTTCCTTACTCCCTAAGCAAATCCCACCAATATATATACTCTCACAACTCCCTCACAATCACTCTCGCACAACATAAAACTCCCAGCCGTCTCTCCCTCACACTCCCAAGCCGGTCTCTCACAAATTTTTCCCTCACAATTACTCTCCCTTACTCCAGCGAAGCCCCCCACTCACAATCACTCTCACAGCCGCCCTCTCCCTCAATCCCTCACTCACATAATATATACTCCCTTTCCAGGCCGTCCCCACCCCCCTATTTCCCTCACGCACACACAATATACTCCCTCTCTCTCTCACGACACACCACCCGCACACACACACACACACATACATAAACACGCACACAAAAAATACACACAAACACACACCCTGCCGTTATGTTGCCCGATTTCAGACAACAAAATCATCAAATACAAGCAGTTACGCTGTTCAAATTCACACAACACACAACACACAACAACAACAAAAAAGACTCCCTTTCCCTGAAGGACAGAGCGAGCACACCCTAAGTTGTTTGTAAGTTTTATTTTAAAGTCTTTCATTTTGTAAAAGTATTATTTCCAATCCGGCCCAATGTAGATATATAAGCAGTTGTACTGCCCGGATTTAGTTAGGAAATAGTACTAAATATAGTCGTTATTATGGGCAAATATTTTCAGATATATTTATAATTATTTGCTTTATTTATTCATTAAAGTCTTTACTTATAAAAGTATTATTTCCAATCCGGCCCAATGTAAATATATAAGCAGTTGTGCTGCCCGGATTTAGTTAGGAAATAATACTAAATGTAGCCGTTATTATGGCAAAATATTTTCAAGTATATTTATAATTGTTTGTAAAAGAGACTGTTGCAAGTCCGTAAATAATATAGATGTAATGGATGTATTTGTAGGCAGTTAATGCTTTATTTATCTGTTAAATAAATATAACAAAAAGCATACTTTAGCCAAAAACCGTTTTGAGACCGAAAGGGCGAGTTGGGTGCCTAGCACCTTCCCAACTCGTAACTTAGCCTCCGAACCCGTTTTCATTATCTCTGGTTTCTTTTTTTGGTTTTGCTTTATTTCTTCCTTAAAATAAAGATGGCGACTTTAAAAACATTTTGGATCCAGTGGGGCCTCGCAACATCTTTCTTTGCACTTTCACGTTCTCCCCTAAAAAAGGGAGAATGGGAATGGAAAGGTGATGTATTCCTATGTCCTGGTATCCCCTAAACAAGGGATAACTTGACATAGAAAACCCAAAGCACTCATAGTGATCCGAAATAGGCCATAAGGCTATTTTCATAAAATCCATAGTGGGGGCGCTGCAACATTCCTTCCTTGCACTTTCACGTTTTCCCCTAAAAAAGGGAGAATGAGAATAGAAGGGTGATGCATTCACATATCCTGATATCCCCTAAACAAGGGATAACTTGACATAGAAACCCAAAGCTCCCATATTGGATCAAAATCCACTAAAGGCAACCGAGGCGCATTCCAACGCTATTCGACAAAGACTCCTCCGCACTTTTGATTTCGTCCTCCCTAAACAAGGGAGGGTGGAAGGAGCGATGGATGTCACCGCATCCGCGACGCCAAGACCCTATCCAAGGCGGGGCGCGGAGCATTTTCCTGAACCCACAAGTGGCGACTCTGGGAGATCGTTTTATTTTAATAAATAAAAATGGAGGGCTAGACTCGATAACAAAAACTTTTTTTCTTTTGTTTCTGGCTAAAGTATGCTTGTTATATTAATTTAAACAGTTGAATATTGCGTTCCTTTAACATCCGTGTCTATATTTGTGGATATGATCCTCCATCTTGCAGCAGTTTCATTTCAAACACTGTTACGGATATACTTGAAAATATTCGTATTTTTCAAAAAAAAAAAATTGCAAAAATAAAAAATAAAAAATAAAAAATAAATAAATAAATAAATATAAATATATATATATATATATATATTATTTTTATATATATATGCAATATTTTACGTGCAGTAATTTCCGGGCAGCACAACAAAAGGACCGGGGCTTTATTTTTAAAATCTTTTCATTTTCGGCCTTATATTATTTTATTCTGCTTTATTTTCATTCTGCAAAATATGTATATATGCATTCATTCTGTCATTTTATTTTGGGGATTAGGACCCATTTTTTTTAATAAGAATAGATAAATTCCCACTTTTCTTTCTATTTCTTGATGGTATGCTTGCCTGCTCGCGCTCAAACTAAAAAGCCGAGAAAATTCATAAATAACAGCAAGACAAGTCATATCTGTTTTATTTTCTGCTTTTATATCTTAAAAAAATATCTTTTTTTTTTTTGCTTTTTAGATACCGCACACACGCGCACATGCATATAAATATATTCCGAACTGCTACCCTACACCATGGCCAGCCTACCCCCTGCATGAGCCAACGTTAGACTGCATATAGATTTTCAAGACACTTCAAAGACCGACCGGTTTTTGCATTTTAAATCGTGGGTCAGCCCCAAAAAAAAAAAATGTGCGCAAGTCAAAAAAAATGCGTGCATGTCAAAAAAAATGCGTGCAAGTCAAAAAAAAAATTGTGCGCAAGTCAAAAAAAAAATATGCCCAAGTCAAAAAAAAAAATCCACTGGGACTGATTTATTATTTTCTAAATGCTCGACCTAGACCATTTCGAATGGTGGATCCCGAAAAGAGTATAGGCCCTTCGCCTGGGATCAGTCCGATCTCGGGGAGTCGAAAGGCAGGTGGAATACGTTGGTCCTATACTCTAGAGAAAGAATCCACTATTCCAGGAAAAGTCCTGAGACGGTCAAAATAAAGCAGGTGCTTATCCGGTCATTTGTAGGGAAAATAATTAATAAAATATACTAATAAAGGCACGCTGCATCCAAACCCGTAGAAGCCTTCACCAAATTCTCCTTACGATACCTCCATAACCCATTTTCCTCAAACCGGCCCGAACCGAAAGGCGAGATAGTAATCTTGGCCGGTTGATACGGGAAACAAGGGCGTAAATCGAACGAGGGTATCGATGCGATCGACAAGGGAAGAATCAAGATGTAAAATATAGATCCGAGCAAGATGGCAACATGAATCCCCGATATGGGTACAGATTCGGGGCTCTAGGATATGCTCCGACTCCGGCAATGCAGCAGTGGCTAGACCAGAATCTGGATGCACGACATGAACTCTTGCTAAGCCAAATAGCAAGTCTTATACAAGGTCAAAAACCCAGTGGTGAGGTAAACTCTTCCCATATAGTCCCCCAGGGAGCATCCACATCTCATGTGCCTCCAAACCCAACTCCTCAGTCAAACACTAACGCACCAAATATAGCCACTACCCCAAATCTCAATCCTCCACCGAGTCCTTACTACCCAAATATCAACCCTTACCCGTCCTATCCTTCATATCCTTCCCCAAGCACCAAAGTTCCCCAAAACCCAAATGACCTCCCTATTCCTATAACTAACCTACTCCAGAACAACTCACATATGGACCCACCAAATTATAATCCCATCCCGCCTATCCTTCATATCCTTCCCCAAGCACCAAAGTTCCCCAAAACCCAAATGACCTCCCCGTTCCTATAACTAACCCACCTGCAACAACTAACATATGGACCCACCAAATTATAACCCACCGTGCCAAGTTACCACTTATTTGCCTTATAATGATCCTCGCCGCCCAGCCGAATTTAAACAATCCAAAATCCAGCTACCCAAAATACACCAGCCCAGAATCCATCTACCCAAAATCCAACAACCCAAAATCCTTATCCAACCCATAATCCACCAGCCAAATATCTTTATCCAACCTGAATCCACCAAATTTCAATATCCATATCCAAAGACAAAATCCTTACTGTGACACCGCAGCCTTAAAACCCAAATTCTTCCCTAATCCAACCAAGATATACCAAAAGCCAACTCCCCACCACCAAAGTAGAGGCCGACGTGGAAAATATAAAGGCCATGGTACTCAAGTTTCTCAACAAAGGGGAATTTTCTACGCGGGCACTAACATTACAACCCGCAGCAAGATTGCCTCTCAAATTCAAAATGCGGAGCCGACATAGAAAAATTTGATGGGACCGGATGCCCTATATCCCACTTAAAATCTTATTCCACCGGCATGCGCCAAGGGAGCTAGCTTTGAGGCTATGGCTTCCAATTTTCACATCACCCTAATAGGGCCGCCAAACAATGGCTAATGTTGTCCGATAGCAAAGACCATGAATACGTGGGACCGGATAGAAGCTGCTTCTCGAAAGGTACAAAGACAACACCAAATCTGAAAATAGAAGGGACCTTGAGTCGTGCACCCGAAAGAAAAATAAACCCGTGGCCGAAGTTCGCAATGTGGAAAAGAAAGTTGGCACAAACTCGATGCAGACCCGATCCACCGAAGTCATGCCGAATGTTCATCAAAAACCTCCACCTTTATTTACCTGGAACACATGCGGTATCTCCCTTACACCAATTTTAAAGAAATAGTGGAGATAGGAGCTCGTATAGATGATGATATACTGAACGGGCAATTACAAGTCAATACATCTCCTACCTCTTTCCGTTACTCTAAAGGGAAGACAACAGCCCACACCAAGCACCAACCGTCAATATGGTAGGAATGCATCAGCCACTTTTCCTACCTAAAGTTATGGCACTGTTCCATGGTCTTATGGAGCGGACAGGTCTGTCAACACAATCGGAGGGAATAATGGCCCGAACAAAAATTTCAGAAATCAAAACCGTCATTATGATGAACTGCAAGCCTCCTGCCTCAGAATCCTCGCAGGGCTAATGGCACAAGGAGTGTTAAAGCCTATGAAAAATTATAAGCCACTGCACCCCCGCCCAGACTGAATCATGCCCAAGATCGTGAATATCATCGCCGAGTGGCCACCTCACCGATAAATGTTATCTCGCTCAAAAATGCTATTCAGGATCTTATAGATGATAAGGTTATTGAAAAGCCTCCTCCCAGACCAAATATAGTCAATAACCCTCTACCTCAAATCAACATGATTGAGGTTGATGACAGCTTCCTGGGCATGATAGGCAGAGGTACTGATTACGAGAAGCTCCCTGCCGAGTTCGGCTAATAAGCCTCTATAGAACTAGTATACTACGCCCGGCCCGCTTCTGGACGCCCGCAGATCTGGTGGACCGCTTCAGATATATTATCCATATTCCTTTCCCTAGCTTTACGGATTGGTCATCTACCGATCTGCTCCCTAATAATGAGGATCTCAAACCCTAGGTCCTCAATAATGTAATAAACCCCACACGCTTGTTTTTAATAATAATCTAAATGTCTTTGCTTATTTTTTAGTTGCACCAATATTAAAAGACGCATTAAATCTTTATAATAATGAGTCATTTAATAGGCCCCGAACAAAAAAAAAAGAATTATTTGCTTGAGCATGTAAAGTCAGTTGAGCACCAGGAACAACATCATTCATCAACAACAACTGAAAACTGATCCACTATCAATCTGGGGCTGGACAATGAAATCAAAAGAATCAAAATCGGCAACTCCCTGCAAGGTTTTGAAAAGGATAACACCCACTGATCTCCTCAAAGAATTCGTGGACATGCTTACCTGGTCCTATGAAGATGTGTCAGGGCCAGATCCAGCCATAGCCAAACACCGGATCCCCATATATCCGGATGCTCAGCCAATCAGACAAAAGCTCTGTCGCATGAAGCCGGAACGGTCACTACAAGTTCAAAGAAAAAAAATCATGAAACAACCGCACGTCAACTTCATTCGGGTAGTTAAAAAAATGCAAAAAAAAAAAGAGAGTAAAAAAAAAAAGAAGAAAGAAAAAATACCCGATCTGGCTGTCCAATATAGTGATCATTTCCAAGCCCAACAATTTTTTTTCATCAACGACATGCTGTGTTATAGTCAAATCAAA
>CM028381.1:38394694-38414694 GCA_013146195.2 Codonopsis lanceolata | reverse complement strand
ACACCACCTCTCCCCCTCTTTCTTCTTCAGCAGCCCTTGCTGCTGTTGGGGAGGAGCCATCAACACCTTCTTCTCCTATTCCCTCAACAACACCTGTTGTTGTTGAGGAGGAGCCTATTTCTTCCCCTCCTAAGAAAAAGAAACGCAGACTTCGCAAGAAGTCTGTGCCTCTTCCACCTCCACCTCCTTCATCTCCTCTAGAAGCCATCCCTTCTCCGCCCTCTTCTCCTGAACCCATCTCTTCCATTTTCCCTGAATCTTCTCTCACCATCATCCCTGCTTCTACTCCCTCTACCTCTTCCTCCTCCTTCTATATATTAGAAGCCTTCTCTTCTCTTGACCCTCATATCTCTTCTCTTCTCTATCAAACCTCCTTTCTACCTGTACTCTTTCCACCTATTACTCACTACCTCAAACCCATCTCCATCTCTACTGATCTCTACCAAATTCTTTTCCCTTCTATCTCTTCTGCCACCTATATGTTCCTCTTTGAACTCACCTCCATCTCTGACTTCTTTACCACTTCCCTCCAAATTTTATTCTTCTTCTTGAATCTCCTTTTCTTTCCTCATTCCTTGAAACCTCTTCTTCCCCTTCCTCTCCCTCTGTCAGTGATTCGAACACTGACATGGAACTTAACCCCAAACCTTCTATTCCTCCTCTACAATCTAACCATGCTGACCACAACACTGCTTTTTCTTCTACTTTCACCTCTTCTAATCCTCTTCCTCCTAACCCTGATGACACCTTTATCCATGTCAACCTTATCCCTCAATCCCTTCCATCCCTGCTGACCATGCTCTTCTTGACCTCCTTCGAGCCAATCAAGCCCAACTTCAGTGTCTCAACGACATGATCTGTTCCATGGCACACCAGATAGATGTGCTAAACTACGGCTTGAACTCTACCCACGCCACCATTTTTGATCTTGGGATGATCGTTGAGCAACTTGTGAGTGACAATGCTTAAGCTTTCACTTCCCACCGCTTCCTCGTTCAAGACCAACAAGAGTCACTAATAGGCATGCTTCACTTCTCAGCAGATCAACATACGTCAACTTTTTGATGAACTCTAGACTTCTCTGGCCCACGTAATAATTGCTGAGCGCGTCGTTCCCAAATTCACTGCTGTTTAGCACGTTGAACGTGCCAACCAAAGGGCTGCAGAAGCTGAACAAAGGAGGGTTGCTGCCATCAGGGAGGAGCGAGCTACTCATCACTTGAATCAAACGCTTATTGAAGAACAGAACAGATTGCACGTGCACCTCAATGACCGTATCATAATTTGGGTTGGTGACTACTTAGAACACCACCGATCTCAACCGAACCTATTATGACCTGGTATAACTCTTCTGTTCTAACTTTTATGATTCAAACTCTACTTCTGTAAAACTCTACTGTTAAACAACCTATTTAACTTACAGATGTAATATATTTTGGAATATGATTTCTTGCTATATTATCTTGTCCATTTAAACTTCGCATTTAAATATTTAATCTGCTCATATCCTGCTAAGATTTAAACCATGCTTAACTTTGTACTTGATCTTCTTACTCTTTACCTTGTAAGTATCTAGTTAGCTATCTCTCTACTATGACTTCTTCTTTGAGAGGCATGTCTGCTTTACTTAATAATTTTTTTTTAGACATGTTATTATCTCAGTGCATGATTCAAAGTCTGCTAGTAGCTGAGATGTTGACATCAACCAAATAGGAGGAGATTGTTGACCCTCACAGGTTCTAGATTTGGTTGAATCATCTTTTGATTCTTCTGCACAGTGGCTAATAGGTCTGCGTACCAGTTAGTGTGACAACTGTCTTAGAATCAAGAGTATATTAGAACTAGTTTAGTGTTAGTTTCTCTAAAGCGCGGACCAGCAGGCTTCAATAGCAGCCTTGAAAGCACTGTTCAAACAGCAGACTTGGAAGTCTGCTCAAGCTCAAAATCAAGTTTAGCAAAACACGTCGAATAAGGTCACATGTTATTTGATCTAAATATTTTTTAATATCTATTCAAATAATATTTAATTTATCTTCATCAGATTTCCCTCCAAAGAAGTAAACTATGTCATTAATTTGGCTTCAAACTATATGCACAGACAAACTGTCACCTGAATCATGAAGAATGAAGACATTACCTCATTTGGCTAAGAAGACTTTCAAAGCTGTAACACCTGTGAGCTGAAACCTTACGCTGTTTAGGAATGCCTGCCTCTGTAATCACTGCATCTCTGATGTCTATTGCTGCACTCATCCTACAAAGCGCCGAAATGCATTCAATGCATTTTATCGTTGGACACATCTCTCCACTTTCAGTCCAACGGTCCAAAAGATCTCCATCGATATAAATTCAAGTTATGAAGATCTGAAGAAATAACTCTCTCTTGCACATTCAATACTCAAGCTTCAGCTTCAAGAATTCAAGAGATCAAAAGGACAAGAACTAACACTTTACCAAACTTCCTAAAGCTGCAGATCTGCCAGTCTTTACTCTATTTCAGCTTCTTCTAGTTTGTTTTAAACTATTCTTTACTTTAGCACTTGAGAGAACAATGATTCATTGATTGTTTCTCTCATCATTAAACACTTGGTTGAAAACTATTTTTGTGCACGATCCATTAGTGATCTTATCTTCTCACCTAGTGGATAAACAAGTGCACCTTTCAAAATCCAAAGCTAACCACTTTGGTAGTGGGCGTAGTACTATTCACAGTACGAACCAGTTCTAAATTCTGTGTATTTCCTGAATTACTTCTGCTTATCTTAACCGCTTCTATCACTGCTACTTAAGTCTGCTGCTGGGTCTGCGTAATATCAATAGTAGCCTTTAATCAGTTCTGCACTCTTTATTTTCCGTTGCATTAACTCTTCTTTTGAAATTATCTTTTTAAAAGGAAAGAAGAATTATTTAAGAAGTGTTTTAAAAGAATTTTTAAAAACACATCTAGGCTATTCAACCCCCCCTTCTAGCTTAGATTGAGCCTATTTTGGGACCAACAGAGACCATCTAGATGCTCTTGGAATACAGAGGATTGTATCTTAAGTGCGATCCTATTAACGTGAATTTGATGAGATGCGTTTATGAATTAGCATGAACGTTTATAAGTTTGAGACTATAGATTGATTTGTCATTTTAGAAGTATTTTAGTTAGTTATCATTTTGATCTACAATCCTAGACTAACATAATAGCCTTGGACAATATATGATGGGGTAATTGTTAAGTTAATAACTAAGCGTGGTTTTATGTTAGAATATGAATTTCTATGTCGACTCGAGATTTTGACTAAATGCATAATTGTTATCTTAGTTAAGGATTGGATATTCTATGTTGTTTTAATAATATGACTCATAAAACACATTGTGTTTCTTGATTAAAACATGATTTACTCTTTAATTTCTTAAGGTTTCAATGACGTTGATTTGTGAATTTTTTGAATTATGGTATGATTTGTTATGGTTAACCTAGGATTCCACTTATAGGTGAAATTGTGAACTTGTTGAACTAGGGTTTCTAAATGAAACAAGAATCTAGCTATGTCTAAAACGAGAATATAGTAGCGGGTTAGAAATACATATCACATTTATACCCTTTTTGTTATGAATTGTAGTAAAGACTCAATGGAGTCGAGCTTATGGAACAATTGAACCTTACGAGGATCGTGGTGAGATCCTATGATGTTTAGAATCCATTTGACTAGATTACTAACTTTTGGAACTTGAATTGATTAGAGTAGAAACCTTGACACTTATACTTTTGAGACTCATTATGAGCTCATTATGTGGTCTTGTGATTATAGCAATGATATGCATAATTGTGTGAATTTAGTAGAGTTATATACCTACTTGAGATTTGGCAAGTAAACATCTACTTATGCATTGCATATAAGTCCAGCTGGCAATACTTGAGTTTTTACGTGGATGGTGGGACGATGCATTGTCTTCACGAATTATGGGATTCATGGTGGCAATGTATCGCCATATCCGATACTTTTCACACACCTTTTACTGCTAGCTATAGTGGGGAAGTAGCCTCCATTATTATAACCAAAATGGCACATTGGCTAGAGCTATTTGTATGGGAAAGGGCTGCCCTTGAGGTGATACCGCCCGTCACTTTGATACACTGATCATGGGTATCACTGGCATGATATGGTTTAATAGTTGTGATTGCAGGAGAAACACAATGACATACATTCAATATCTTCTTTACCCCTTATGTGGCTTACTATGAGCACTTATGTGACAACAAAGTGGTAAAGGGAACATGAGATCCATGTGACTGTGTTCGTTTGGAATATGTGTTATTTCAGAGATTTGATACGTATATACATGCAAACATTATGATATCTATATGACAGTGTATTATATGGGAGACTTGGTATGGTTGTCTATATATATATATATATATATATATATATATATATATATATTCATATACTTGATGATATTATGAATAATACATTCTAATTCTATTGGTTTGTTTATGAACATGGAATTTCACTCTGGTTCAATTGTACAGTCTAGTATTTGAGAAAGATAGGTTATTTTGTGGACTATATAAAGTATACGACACGTCTTCATGGGTTTTCGGCGTAGTAATGCGATACAATATTTATTTATAACAATGTTTCATATTATGTTATATTGTTATTTTTAGCAACATACTGAGCCTTTATGACTCACTCCGTGCTTTATTTTCTTATGTGTAGTTATTCATTAGCCGTGTTGAGGTCAAGTAGATCCTGACTGTAACAGAGCACATTGGATCGATAGCTTAGTTGAGGTCGTGTGGTTCGTGATTGTAGCAGTTGCCGTTTCTTCCGAGTTGTAACTCATGGAGTCTCGTCTAGCATTGTATTATCATTGTTATTTTGTCCTTCTATTCTATTAAGGACGATGTTGGGTAAAGTTATATAAACTTTACAATCGGGTAGTATTCCTAGTCTATGTTGGATTGTTTCCGTTGCTGACCTTTGTAGTCGAGCCAATACTTGTTATAGTTTTTATTCAGTTGTCTCTGGGCAAGCAGTAGCCTCGGGGTATTTATTATTGTTTGTTGTTGTTGTTGTTGTTAACCCTAGTATGATTTAGACGTTGGGTCATTGTTTTATCAGGTTGGTTCCTTGTTGAAACGCTGGCCTAGAGTGCCGATGGTTAGTTATGTGTCTGCAATGTTGCAGCACCCGAGTTTTGTTCTCCCCTCGTGCAATAATCGTCTCTCTTAGTTTCCTTTGGTACTGGTTTCAAGCCTTATAGCTCGGTACTTCATTTCTTATTGCTTTCGCATATTCAATTTTTGTAAACCCGTATTTTAGTACGGCTTTATGTTTGTGTTTAGAGCTTGTTAGCTCAGTTGTTCGACTTGCACAATTGTTTAGCAAGTGCTTGTCCTTTCCTTATGTTAGTTCTAACCGCATGACCTTGGGATTTCGTGTTGGAATCCGGGTTGGGTCATTACATGATTAATGTAATTAATAGTTTGTATTCTTCTGAGGTATAATAGTTGCATTTCTCAACTACCTAAACAATCTTAACCTTTTATCTTAATCCAATAGATAATGTAATAGTAACCATCATCAATGGTTACAAAGAATTTATGCATTGAAACCTTTCTCATATATATATATATATATATATATATATATATATATATATATATATATATATATATATGATATTGAAGACATCGTTGCTCATACCGTAAACAACACCTCCTAGACGGTAGAGATGTTTATTTTTTCGATGGAGACTTCACTCCATTTGTTTTATACAAAGAGTTTATTATTTATTTTGAATCATTCACTTATAAAGAGTTCACTTTTATATAAATCTATTATCCTCGCAACATTTCAATTTTACATTTCACATTGAGTTATGCTCAAGTATTTTAGCAATTATAACCAACTCTAATGATATTAATAGTATCTCTTAATTATTACATTTTCAAGCATGGACTATTTAAGTTGAATGGAGGAGTATTCTTACACCAAACACCAACTTCTATTTTTTTGGTGAGATAATCACATAATAAATATTTAAGCTTATTTGAGGTAGCAATTACTTTTTCAGATATGACCAATTTGTTATATTTCAACCACTGAAGATGCTTTTTTTTTCTTGAAAACATCGTCTCCTACACTATAAGAGAGACACCCCTAGATAGCATCATTTCCACAACCCTTTTTCAATTCATTGTTTATACATAACTCTCTCCTTCTTGGCTGATCAAGATGTCATTTTTAATTTCTCATTCTCAAACCTTCTTCTTGGTCGATCAAGATGTCATTTTTAGTTCTTAATTTCAAACTGTGGGGCAAAAATTCTGAAGACTAAATTGGTATGTCTGTATTATGTCTATTTTCCTTTCATTTGCATTTTGCCAGATCATATCTTTGTTTTGTATAACGATTTTCTAATAATTGATCTCCTTTGGCTAACTTAGATCTTTTCCTTACGATGAGTATCTTTTCTTTTAAGGGTTTTTAATCTCTAGTGTGACTCAGATCATCGACCAACTTGCATCAAAGGGCTACATATATCTAGGGGAGAATGTCTTGAAACTATTGGATGTCATCATCAGCCCCAAAACAAGCACTTTGATGGTTGCTGCAAAATAAATTAACCAACTCACCTAGCAGGTATTAAATTAGACCTAATTCTATTTTAATGAGATCCCCTCCAATTTCACTTCTCATTCTTCTTCGATCTTCTTCATCTTGATCTTCTTTGTTAATGAGATTACAAAATCTTCACATTTACTTCGCTCAAAACTTTATGTACCTAAATAGTTTTTGAAAAGACTTCGTTACATTCTGTGCTCTAGAACTTGGAGATTAAACTTTTCAAATTAGGACTCTTCTAGCAGTATTTCCTTCGAAATTAAAAGAGATTCTTTTTTTGTGTTGAAGTTTTATGTGTCTTGAAACCAAGATCTATTGTTTTCAAGTTTACTGTAGTTGTTTGTAGGGTTTTTTTTTTATTTTATTTTTATTATTTTTATCTTCTCGCGTTCTAGTTTTACCATATGTCTTGGATTTGAATCATGAGGCTACAGCTGCCTGTATTAAAACTTGGTAGGGATAGTTTTTCCGTCATTGAGGTTCTATCTAGCTCAGATATTAATGTTCGCCTCAATAACCCAGTTTAGTTTTTGTGAAGCAATGACAAAACTGTATCAAGTTTTCTTAATTGGAGCAATCGTACAATTATTGAAGCAGTGAGTAGAAGTAGTTTCATATCTTTTTAAAGATATGGTGCAACTTTTTCACCTATGACTACAAGTAGTTATCAAGGATATATTGTTTTAGAGTAGGGTTGCCTTATATATATTCACTTATTCTTGGATGTACAAAGGAGGGATGAATGAATTGCTTCTTGTTTGGGTTCTTGAATACTAAACAAAGTATAAAGAACAGTTTCTCTTGTATAGTTTTGGTTGATAATATATGTGTTTTGTATGTACTTATTTACTATATTCATCTTTCAATAAGAAAGAAATCTACATATATAGTAGGGTTACTCGCACCATAGGTCTTTTGAATTTGATCGATTCCAACAGTATTTTCTTAACAATTTTTTTTTTGTAATAATTGGGTCCTAAGAGTATCAAAATTTCAAAATCATAGTCCTTTTCATAGATGCCGTTAGAGAAATCTTGTTAAGTTTTCCATGTGCCTCCAACGTCATTTAGTAAAGGCTGAAATGAAATTTTCTCAAAGCTAACTTATATAAAAAATTGTAATCGAGTTTCTAGAGTTTAAAAAATTACCATTAGCTTTCTTTCCCAAATGTTTTGGCCGATGACTCCACCCACCTCACCACCAAGCTCAAAACAATACCCTGAAAGAATTACTAGAAGCAACACAAGAAGAAAACGAGGTAGAAAAACACAAGAAGAATTCTAACCACCTTTTCCCCTCTCTTTCTCAGATCAGGAATCTACAAGAAAAGACTTGCAGATTGATGAGAGTTTTTGTCTGTGCTCCATACTCATCCATTCTAGGGTCGTCGATCTCTGCTTGTGCCTAGCGAACTCTGCTTCTTCGCTACCTATACATGGATCTCTAATCAATTTTAGCAGAAGATGAAGCAACATTAGTGGAAATGAATAGGACAACGAGATCGGTGACAAGTTATGTTAATGGACGGCGACGTGAGATGAAGAAAGCACATACAAGATATCTGATTTCACCATTGACTTGCACAACAAGAACGACATTGGTTTAATTTAATCGTAACGATTGCAACAATTTTGTGTTGAGTTAATTTGGGTTACCTCACCAATTTCGCCATGGTACGCAGGATGTTACCTCTCATGATCCAATGAAAGGAAACACTCATCATCCTCTGGGAGTGAATTCTGATACCAATGGGTCATCCAATTCATAAAGGAAACTTGCATTTTGATCTTTTGGAATCCCTTTCGGAAGATGTTTCCTATTTAGGTGCCTCTTCTTCGAGAGTAGCTGCATTGGTAGCCCAAGGTTCTGAACTAATTTTTGGGAAAAGACAACAAAGGTGGTTGAAGGTCTTGTGGTCTATTTTCAAACGCTAGGGACTTGATTGCAAATTGTGATATATGTTATGTTCGATAAAATTTAATTTTAGCCCTTACTAAATGTGCGTAAGAGGCATATGGGTAACTTAATGGTATTTTTTTAACGATATCCATCAAAAAGATTGCGGTTGTGAAAATTTCATGGGACTATTTCTGGAATCGGTCAAAGTCAATGGACCAACGACGCGACAAACCCTATATAGTATGATGTGAAAAAGACATGAAACATTTCAAGATGTAATTATTTGACACGTGACTAACTAAAATCTAGAATAAAAGAGATAAAGATTATGATATGTTTCATGTTCTGAGGGCCATTTTTGTAGACAATATTTTACACCAACTGTGACTAAAAATTAATATTACTATGCCTTTACACCTAATATCCATTCCTACAAAAGTACTCTTCATTCGATTTTAGATTGTTTTAAAAAAACCTTTCTTCTCTTTCCTTTGTTAGAAGTTACATTTTCCACTTACCATTAATTTGATTTTTACTAATGTTATAAAAATTGTTAGGCCACTAGGCGTTGGACCATCATCTACCCGACTAGTTGGGGCCTAGATTTGAAACATAATTATTCATAATTTGATAATTTTTCTTAATATTATAAACTTAAATATTTGAACATACTAGTAAAAATTATCACCAAATAATATAAAAACTAAACAATTTTTAAAATAGGAGTACCAAAAAGAAAATTTTGTGTCCAAGTTATCACATAATGTAAATTTGGATAAGAATAAGGAAGGAAATAAATAGAAGACAAACCTAGGTACTTATATGAAAATAGAAAGATGAATTAAAGAGGTCATCTTTCTAGATTTAATGATAGACGCCACCGAAAGTTTTGAGACAAAAACAAAATCCTTCAGCAATCAGCGCTAACAGCTTCGACTCCATTGTCTTCGAAGAAATTAGGCTAACATTAGACACCATTTCTGTGATGACCCGACCCGGATCCCAAGACGAAATCCCAAGGTCGTGCCGTCGGGAAACATATAACAAGCAAGTAGCAAATAATGAGTAAGGCCATAACGGCGATACGCCAACAACTTAAAACATATGCGGAAGCGAAATGTAATAAAACAGTGGCGCCCGAGCTAACAAGCTCAAACTAAAAACAACCAAAGAGATAATTAATCTCTCGGTCCAAAAATTCGGCACGTGCCGCATCGCAACATTGGGCACGTAGAACAAAACTCCCTGTCATGCAATAGAATTATATAGCACATTATACCAAGTCATCGGCGACGTTACAGCCGGAACCCAACATTACACTAAGTCTAAGACTCTAGTCTAACATACTCAACGGCTAAAAACATGCCGGAGAACAAACATAATACTTTAACCATCAATGTAACATACTAAATCATAATCACCAATTTTTACCAAGCGCGACTAACACAAGTCGACTACCAACGGTATAAGTACTAATAATCATAAGTACCAACATCAAGAAAGCATACGGAAATGTAACCATTAATTATCCCAAGACGAAATCCCAAGGTCGTGCCGTCGGGAAACATATAACAAGCAAGTAGCAAATAATGAGTAAGGCCATAACGGCGATACGCCAACAACTTAAAACATATGCGGAAGCGAAATGTAATAAAACAAGGCGCCTCGAGCTAACAAGCTCAAACTAAAAACAACCAAAGAGATAATTAATCTCTCGGTCCAAAAATTCGACGCACGTGCCGCAACATTGGGCACGTAGAACAAAACTCCCTGTCATGCAATAGAATTATATAGCACATTATACCAAGTCATCGGCGACGTTACAGCCGGAACCCAACATTACACTAAGTCTAAGACTCTAGTCTAACATACTCAACGGCTAAAAACATGCCGGAGAACAAACATAATACTTTAACCATCAATGTAACATACTAAATCATAATCACCAATTTTTACCAAGCGCGACTAACACAAGTCGACTACCAACGGTATAAGTACTAATAATCATAAGTACCAACATCAAGAAAGCATACGGAAATGTAACCATCAATATACACCAAGCACGACTACTACCAGTCGGCTTACCAAAAGAATAAGCTAACCAACATAATTACAAATATTACAATTCACAAATAGGTTTGCTACCCAATGATGAAGTTTACATAACTTTCATCTTTCCCAACGACCTTACCAAAAGAAAATAAACTATCTAAGTAGCAACCTTGCCAAAAAGAATACTTCGTCAACTCAATCTTCTTGAATTACTTGGATCCGCTCGCACGGCTCGGATCTAGGAAAACAATCAACAAATAGGAGTAAGTCATAAAGACTTAGTAAGTTACTAACCATAACTTCCTATCATGGCATCATGCTTATTAATAGTATACATCATGCTATCATCATAAAATATCATTACATTAAAATTCGTGTCATGGCATTCATGCTCAACAATAATAAAACATGCTATCATTATAATATAACATTTCACCAAAATCCATGTCAAGGCATATTAGGCTTAACAATAATAATTCATGTTATTGGTATAACATAGCATTCCCATAGTATTCATGTCAAGGCATATAAGCTTAACAATCATAAACATCATGTTATCCATAAAGTATAACAATTATGAAACCATTTCAACCATCATATCATATCTAAATCACAAAGCACATTATTCACATAAGTACTTGTGAGACAATTCATATAAAAGGGATATGATACCGTTACCAATTCTTCCGCCGTGTCGCTCCTGCAAAAACACGTGCAAAACCTTTATGTGTCCTCGATATCCCTTTCGTGGATATCGACGTCCCCGAGACAGTCCCCGCTCGAGTTCCATAGTTATCAAAGTTATGTGTATTACTACAACTAAGATAAACTACTTCCCCACCGTGGCCATCCATGGAGGGGTGTGTGCAACCCGGCACGGCGATCCATCGCGATCACGAATCCCACAATTCGTGAAGACGATGCATCGTCCCGCCAAAGACTCAACAAACCGACTCCAGTTGGACTCAAAACCCAAGCACAAGTAATGTATACTCATATGCTCAAAACAAGTAGGTACATACTCTACCATCAAACTAGTCATGCATTTCATTCACAACTAGCATAAATTCACATTAGAGAATCATATAAGCTCTCATAATCAAGTGTCCTTCATACACTTCAAAACTTCTTGGAGGCTTGACCTCCATGATTTCTACCCCAAATTCCGTAGGACTTAAGATTATAGTTCCTAGGATTCATACTAACCCAAAGGTTGACTCCGTTGAGTCCAATCTAGACTTTCCAAAAATTAGGGCATAGAAGCATGGGCTTCAATACCCCCCTTATGTTCATAACTATCACCAATAACCATATTCCCAAGTTCATTGAACTCACATAAACCCAACAAAACACTTATCAATGCAACATAGAACAAATTTGCAATTTTGTGCAAAAACTCATTTCAACTACTTTACCAATCATACTCTCCAAAACATGAATAAATCACATAACATGGATTTATACACTATACTACACATATATAACATATTAATCAAGGTTACAATCATGCTCATTAAGCCAAATCATCATTTGGGCAAAATCCCCTTCCAAGTAACTTCACCAATCATGCTCAACACACATGAAATAATCACATAACAAGGATTAATAGGTTACTTAACATATGAATTTCATACTAATCTAGGTCTCAAATAGGTTCATCCAAGAATCTTCATCAACTAGAAACCTAGGGTTCATGGCATCTCTAACAACCCTAGAAATTGCACCCATTGACCTCACTTAGCAAGATGATTGTTTTCCCTAGGGTCAATGGGGCGAAAAGAAGGAGGAAGAGAGGTAGAAACTTACCTTTGTTCAGCCCTAACAAGCTGTAATCCCGAAATCCAAGTGATGGTGTTGTTCTCCTCAACCTTCTCTTCAAAACTATGGTGTAGATTGGGGGAAGAAGGTCCCAAGCTATGGCCTCCAAGGTCGAACCCTCAAGAACCCTAGAAATCTCCTCTCTCAAGCTCTCCCACGTTTTTGTGGAGTGTAGGCAGAAAGCGGGAGGTTTAAGTCGTGTTTTGTGGCTTATATTGTTTTAGAGAGTAAATGGGTTTAGTTTAGGTGGGTGGGGTTGTTTCTCCTTAATTAACCACCTTAATCTACCTCCAAACTTCAATTAGAGGTTTAGGATGTGTCTTAGGTTAGTTAGAAGGGTTTAGGATTAGTTTAGGTTGGGTTTGGGTGGGCATAAGTTGGACAACAAAGCAAATTTCTCAAATCTTCCCGTAGAGCTGCTGGGCTGCCGGGTGCGCTCGCAGGCCATGCGCTCGCAAGATGGTAAGAGGCAAAGCGACCATGGTCCTGTATTCACAATCTCCTCCTTGTTGCTTCCTTGCTCGGTCCCGGACTCTCCCGTATGCAACCTCAAGTCCTCCCAAGCCAAAAAGGGTCTAGAATTCACTCTAAAATACCTCCAATCTATAACCAAAGAAATCCATGTTCAAACCCCACTTAAACATGGCCAAGAACTCAGGCAAAACACTCCCGAACGACAACCGAAAAGGTCAAACGGAGAGGGGTTAACGCTAGAATCAAACTAGCAACTAAACCAACGATGCAACAAGCATCCAACCAACATCTAAGGCATGTAAATGATGTTATGAATGTCCTCTAACATTTATCCATATGTTTACAACATAAATCACAAACCCGAGTTTCAAAGCATCTTGTGAAGGAAAGGTGCATACGAGCATGTCAAAGGACGTCAATGAACATGCTATTGACTTTAAACATATGAGTGAGCTAAATTAACATGTTTATGATGATTATAAATGTATGAATTCATGCATAACACAAGCAAGCCATGATTTAAGGTTTTACATTCTCCCCTACTTTAAGGAATTTAGCCCCTAAATTCTTACCGTGGTCATCAAACAAATGAGAATACTTCTCACGCATCTCCAACTCGGTCTCCCAAGTTGCTTCCTCGATCTCATGATTTTTCCAAAGAACTTTCACCAACGGACTTCTCTTGCTCCTCAAAACTTGCTCTTTGGTGTCGAGTATCTTCACCGGTTGCTCAACATAAGACAAGTCCGGCTGAAATGAAATCTCCTCATACGCAAGAACATGTGAATCATCCTTAAGATATTTCCAAAGCATAGACACATGAAACACATTATGAATCTCCGACAAAGACGGCGGTAAAGCCACCCTATAAGCTAAACTCCCAACTCGCTCAAGAACCTCAAAAGGTCCAACGAACCTCGGTGATAATTTCCCTTTCTTTCCAAATCTCTTAGTACCCCTTCTCGGCGATACCTTAAGAAACACAAAGTCTCCAACCTGAAATTCCAAATCTCTCCTCCTATTATCCGCATAGCTCTTTTGTCGACTTTGAGCCGTGAGCAATCTATCCCGAATTAATTTCACACTCTCAACCGACTGCTGAACAATCTCGGAACCCCATAATTTTGCTTCTCCAACCTCATACCAACAAATAGGAGATCTACACTTCCGCCAATAAAGAGCCTCATACGGTGCCATCCCGATGCTCGATTGGTAACTATTGTTGTATGCAAACTCCGCCAATGGAAGGTGTGTATCCCAACTCCCTTAAAATCCACAGAGTACAGCCCTTGACATATCCTCTCCAGTATTTGTATCGTTCTCTCTCCGGTCGTGGTCGTGAGGGTGAAAAGCTGTGCTAAAATTCAACTTGGTCCCCATAGCTTCTTACAAAGCCTGCCAAAACCTCGATGTAAATCTCGGATCTCGGTCCGAAACAATACTAACTGGAACCCCGTGCAATCTAACAATCTCTTGCACATACAATGCCGCTAACTGACTCAAGGAATAAGTCATCGCAATCGAAATAAAATGAGCCGATTTCGTGAGCTGATCAACAACAACCCAAACGGCATCAAAACCTCTACGAGTACGTGGAAACCTCGAAACAAAATCCATCGTAACATGCTCCCATTTCCACTCCGGGATATCCAACGGTGCACTGACAACCCATGGGGTCTTTGGTGTTCCGCCTTCACTGTTGACAAGTTAGACACCTCGACACATAATCCGCTATTTGTCGCTTCATGCCATTCCACCAAAATTGTTTCTTCAAATCCCTATACATATTCGTACTCCCCGGATGGATAGTGTACTTTGCCTTGTGAGCTTCATCCAACACAAGTCGCTTTACATCCTCAACTGAAGGAACACAAACTCTACCCTTGAAAGTCAAAATCCCATCTTGGTTCATCACGAACTCATGCTCCTTAACCTCACTCAAACCATCAATGATTTTCACCAACTCCGGATCTTTCTTTTGAGTCTCCTTAATCCTCTCCAATAAAATAGGAATAGCCCGCACACTAGAAAATAGTACTCCATGATTAACCTCGCTAGGATTCCAATCACGAACATCCTCCAACATTTTCCATTCCCGCATCATCAAACATGACAAGTGCACTTTTCTACTCAAAGCATCGGCAACCACGTTCGCCTTCCCCGGATGATAAAGTATCGTGCAATCATGGTCCTTCAACTTCTCCATCCATCTCCGCCGTCTCATGTTCAACTCCTTTTGCGAGAAGAGATATTTCAAACTCTTGTGATCCGTGAAAATCTCAAATTTCTACCCATACAAATAATGCTTCCATTTGTGCAAAGCAAATATGATCGCCGCTAGCTCGAGATCATGTGTGGGATAATTCACCTCATACGGAGACAACTTCCTTGAAGCATAAGCAATCACCTTCCCATTCTGCATAAGCACACAACCTTATCCTTTTTTTCGATGCATCACTATAAGCCACAAAATTATCACCTCCGCTAGGCAATGCTAGAACTGGTGCCGTAGTCAACCTCTTCTTCAATTCTTGGAAGCTTTCTTCACACTTATCACTCCATACAAATGCGGTCTTCTTTTGGGTCAAATTCGTCATGGGTGTAGCAATCTTCGAAAATCCCTCTATGAACCTCCGATAATAACCGGCTAGACCCAAGAAACTCCTAACCTCCATAACTATGGTCGGTCTCCTCCAATTCATTACCGTCTCAACCTTGGAAGGATCCACCGCTATCCCGACACTAGAAACAACGTGCCCCAAGAATGAAACCTCCTCTAGCCAAAAAGCACACTTGCTAAACTTGGCGTAGATTTGTTGCCTCTCCGAGAAGAATCGACAAGACCATCCTCAAATGTTGTGCATGCTCCTCCAGAGACTTAGAATACACAAGGATGTCGATCTATGAAAACCACCACAATCAAGAAAACGTGGAATCAAGGTGGAATCGGGTTCATCAAATCCATAAACACCGCCGGCGCATTAGTCAACCCAAATGGCATCACCATAAACTCATAGTGCCCATACCTCGTGCGGCGGTTTTGGAACATCCTCGGCTCTAACCTTCAGTGATGATACGAATCTCAAGTCAAGCTTAGGAATAGACCACCGATCCTTGCAATTGATCAAACAAGTCATCTATGTGTGGCAATGGATACTTGTTCTTGATCGTTGCTTTGTTCAACTCCCGGTAATCAATGCACAATCTAAGGCTCCCATCTTTCTTCCTCACAAACAATACCGGCGCACCCCAAGGACATACACTTGGCTTGATAAAGCCAATGTCAAGCTCTTGCAACTGAACCTTCAACTCCTTCAACTCCATAGGTGCCATCCTATCGGCGCCTTGAAGTGGTGTAGTCCCCGGCAACAACTTCGATGCAAAATTCAATCTCTCTATAGGAGCATCCCAAAATCTTTAGAGAAAACATCCGGAAACTCACACACAGGCCGGCACATCTTCAAGATCTTCAAGATTCGAAGTAGAAACCCGTTTATCCACTACACAAGCAAGATACCCCGTGCACCCGCGATAATAATTTCCTAGCCTTAAGAGCGAGAAATGGCCTTGCAAACCACTAGGTGCATTATCTCCCAAGAATACAAATTTAGGAACACCGGGGCAAAGCAAAAGTAACCCTTTTGCTATGGCAATCCACCAATGCATGATATGTACACAACCAATCCATGCCAAGTATAGCACATCGAAATCACGAAGTGGTAACACCACTAAATCACATGCACATGTTCATCCACAAGTACATCGCATGCTCTATAAATATCGAAGCCAATAAACATTCCCCAAGCGGGTAGATACTTCAAGCACATAAAGGCAAAGGGCGAGGCATAACACATAGTTTGTCAACAAAATGCGATCGCAACATACGAATGCGATGATCCACGGGTCTATAAGAACACGAGCCTCATTACCGAAGATAGAAGCGGTACCTCGATCAATCAGTAGCGTGACTCGGGCACTCCCTTTGATCTAGAGCAAACACGCGACCACCGCACCTTAGCTTTACCATCGCTATCTCTCTTCATCCCAAGCTGTAGTTTGGCTCGAACCTCTGACGGATTGTTCTTCAATTTAGGACAATTCTTCTTCATGTGCTGAAGCTCCACGAGGTAGTAGCACTCCATCGGTGCTCCATTCTTGCTCAGCATCTATCCTCCGTGTGCCCAATCTTGGAACAATAAGAGCAAACCAATACCACACTACGATCTCCACAGTAGGTGTAGTACTAACCCCTTGCCACTCGGTGATTCTTCGCATGTCCTTCATAATGAGATTTGACATTTCCCTTCTTGCGATCATTACCCCCACTAAAATTTCCATGGCTGCCGATCCATGACCTCGCCAGAAATACTGCTTAGAGGCTGCGAGAAGAACCGAAATGCATAGCACGATGCTCCTCAATATCTCTCTCAATGATGTAGGCTCTATCAAGCTGCTTCCTACTCCACAAGCGATGAGAAAAAGCGCTTCACGAACTCGGTCCCAAACCCTTCACAAATTTACAGTCCTCCTAGCCTCATACGGAATCAAATGTGTGCAATAACGATTAGCCAACTCCAGTAAATCTAGCCGAATCTTGTGAGGCGGTCATGCTCCGCACCAAATCAAGAAATTCCTTCTCTCTTTTCTCTCGAACAACCGGGTACATAGGAAGCTCTAAACTCCCGAGCGAAGTTAGGCCATATGTGTGGGACTCTATGCATGTCCCAACTCTCCCTAAGTACTGCCACCAATGCTCGCATTGCACCCTCAAGCTTGAACAACGCTATGCTAACAACCTTACGCTCATCGCCATCGCCTTGAAAGGTGCAAATATTTTCTCAAGTGCTCAATCCATAGCTCGGCTTCGCGGCGTCAGGCTCCCCGATTAAAGCGTCTCGGCTTCGGCTTCACAAACCTTTCGGGCATAGAATTGTCATGATGTCTAGCATCCTGCCTCTGCCTCTCTACTTGCGGTTCTGGCTGTGGCTCTGGCTATGGTACTTCTTGTGGTTCAACTCTACCAAATCCCCTTTGGTTCATTTCGTTCATCATGCAAGCATGCCCGCGATACATAGTAGCCATCGCCTCAAGCTGCTCTTCAGATTGTCGAAGTGGAGAATATTACATTGACGGTTCTCATTAGCATTTACGCCACACTTTGCACCTCTCTTGGTACCACCTCCAGTACTAGCGCCAGCTCTAGTATTCACCATTTTAACCTACAATAACACTCGGCATTAAAAATAAATCTATCACACAAAACCAACCCCCAAAGCCAAGGAACCTATCCCATTTGAAAGCTAAATTTATAATCATAGCTCGATACCAAGCGTGCAGCGACCCGACCGGATCCCAAGGCGAAATCCCAAGGTCGTGCCGGTCGGAAACATATAACAACAAGCAAGTAGCAAATAATGGGTGAGGCCATAACGGCGTCGCCAACAACTTAAAACATATGCAGCGAAATGTAATAAAAGCGATGGCGCCCAGAGCTAACAAGCTCAAACTAAAAACAACCAAAGAGATAATTAATCTCTCGATCCAAAAATTCGGCCTGCGTGCGCGTGCGCAACATTGGGCACGTAGAACAAAACTCCTGTCATGCAATAAAATTATATAGAACATTATACCAAGTCATCGACGACGTTACAGCCGGAACCCAACATTACACTAAGTCTAAGACTCTAGTCTAACATACTCAACGGCTAAAAACATGTCGGAGAACAAACATAATACTTTAACCATTAATGTAACATACTAAAAGATAATCACCAATTTTTACCTAGCGCGACTAACACAAGTCGGCTACCAACGGTATAAGTACTAATAATCATAAGTACCAACATCAAGAAAGCATACGGAAATGTAACCATCAATATACACCAAACACGACTACTACATCGTCGGCTACAAAAGAATAAGCTAACCAACATAATTACAAATATTGGAATTCACAAATAGGTTTGCTACAATGATGAAGTTTACATAACTTCATCTTTCCCAACTTGACCTTACCAAAAGAAAATAAACTATCTATGTAGCAACCTTGCCAAAAAGAATACTTCGTCAACGCAATCTTCTTGAATTACTTGGATCCGCTCGCACGACTCGGATCTAGGGAAAACAATCAACAAATAGGAGTAAGTCATAAAGACTTAGTAAGTTACTAACCATAACTTCCTATCATGGCATCATGCTTATTAATAGTATACACCATGCTATCATCATAAAATATCATTACATTAAAATTAAGTGTCATGGCATTCATGCTCAACAATAATAAAACATGCTATCATTATAATATAACATTTCACCAAAATCCATGTCAAGGCATATTAGGCTTAACAATAATAATTCATGTTATGGTATAACATAGCATTCCATAGTATTCATGTCAAGGCATATAAACAATCATAAACATCATATTTATCCATAAAGTATAACAATTATGAAACCATTTCAACCATCATATCATATCTAAATCACAACACATTATTCACATAAGTACTTGTGAGACAATTCATATAAAGGGATATGATACCATTGCAATTCTTCCAGGTGTCGCTCTGCAAAAACACGTGCAAAACCTTTATGTGTCCTCGATATCCCTTTCGTGGATATCGGCGTCCCGAGCAGTCCGCTCGAGTTCCATAGTTATCAAAGTCATGTGTATTACTACAACTAAGATAAACTACTTCCCCAGTGTGGCCATCGATGGAGGGGTGTGTAACGGCAACACGGCGATCCATCGCGATCACGAATCCCACAATTCGTGAAGACGATGCATCGTCCCGCCAAAGACTCAACAAACCGACTCAGGCTGGACTCAAAACCCAAGCACAAGTAATGTATACTCATATGCTCAAAACAAGTAGGTAATACTCTACCATCAAACTAGTCATGCATTTCATTCACAACTAGCATAAATTCACATTAGAGAATCATATAAGCTCTCATAATCAAGTGTCCTTCATACACTTCAAAACTTCTTGGAGGCTTGACCTCCATGATTTCTACCCCAAATTCCGTGGGACTTAAGATTATAGTTCTAGGATTCATACTAACCCGAGGTTGACTCGTTGAGTCCAATCTAGACTTTCCAAAAATTAGGCATAGAAGCATGGGCTTCAATACCCC
>CM028381.1:38345621-38394594 GCA_013146195.2 Codonopsis lanceolata | reverse complement strand
TTCGCTGCACTGTGAGTCACATCTTCTTGCCTAAAAAGAATCATCAAATACGTATCGATACCACCAACTTAGGTATTTGGTATCCTAGAGAATCATCTTCAACTTGGTTGGATACTCAGACGCAGACTATGCCCGGCCGCTAAATTGACAAAAAGCACTAAATGAACTTGTCACTTAGACGACTGCCTCGGGCTAGAAACAAGCATCCGCCTCAAATTCCACCAATCAAGCAGTAGCACATACTGGCTGGCCAACTACTATGGATCAAACAATGCTTAGTAGACTACGACATCAAAGTAAATAGCCTAATCATGTGTGATAACACCTCAAAGAATTCTATCACATACAATCCCGTGATGCATTCCAAGACAAAGCATATTGATGTTCGATATCACTTTCTAAGGGACAATGTAGAAAGAGAAATATTAGCATGAAGTATATTTCAACCGACCATCAACTAGCGTACATCTTCACCAAAGCTCTGCTGCATGTGCGCACATTTGCTCGCTATCTGGAGAGCTTGGTATGCTTGACCTAACGACGCTTAATTTTATATAAAATTAATTTTTTCATTATAATATGAAACATTTCCAAAATAATGTTTCTTAATTTTAAGCAGACTTGAAAATTTATTTTAAGCAGACTTGAAAATTTATTTTGAGCAGACTTATTACTTTCAAATATTTTAAATCAAGAATTTCTAAAGTCACTAAAAGAAAAATGAGTTTTCTAAACTATAATTTTGAGAGGGAGGCTTATGCAAATTATGAGGGACCAGTTTTGAAATTGGTTGAGTGAATATTTGAAAAGGCCCTTTTCTCTTTCCTAAAAGCCGCATTCATTAAGTCTTGTCATCAAAAGGCGCTCCCGACTTAATGAGGTTTCACAAGTCTCTATGACTGATGGCACGCCCCTTTATAAACCCTCAACCGCCAAAAAGTTCTTTTTACCAAAACTGTCTCTTTCTATTCTCTCTCTCTCTCTAAGATTTCTTCTCTCAAAATATTTTCTGCTTCCTTCGCCCTGTTCGATAGTTGATTCTGCAGATTCGCGTCATTTACTTCTTCTTCTTCTGCAAATCTTCGAAAATGGTAAGAAATTTCGAACCCTAACTTCATAATCTCAGTACGAGTTAAGTATGCTATCTCATCTATAGTTACGCCATTATTGACTGTTCATGTAACTGTTAGCTTCATAACTGTTAGATCTTCAAATTCTTGTCGCTCATTTCGATAATACCCTCTTATAAATGTTCCTGAACTGTCGATTTCAGCATTTTGAGTTATATTTTGACCATATATAGCATTCCATGAGTTGTCCAGATTTTTAGGGCTTAAAGCTTCGCTTTTGAAATCTCAAGTTCTTGCCCTAATTTCTTGTTCTGTAATTTCTTAGGCTGGTACTTCTTCAACTTCTGCCATTCCTACACAAACCTCTAACATCGACTCTGACATTCCAAAATTGCCCCCAACCATGTATCATCCGGGGATGTGTATTGACGAACCTTCGTGCTTATGTCTTGGGGTCAAGATAGTAGACGACCTGAACCAGTCCGGCATTCTGCCACTGTTCATGTTGGAGGATGGAGACTTCAGTTATCTGCTGGCTGAAGAATTCTATCAGAAGGCTACAGTCAATGACTCAAGGTTATCCATCACAGCTGTGGTCAGAACTGTTACCATCACTATCACTGCCTCCAGAATCGCCAAGATTATTGGCGTGGAGTTCGATGGTCCAACTTCACTCACAGATGCTGAAAAGACCACTGCCTGGTCATATATGCGTGGTGAGAACACACCACGAGAGGCTGCTGCGAAGATGAAGCGGACTTTGTTTGAGGATGATGTCTACTTCATCAGCCACTTATTTGACAAGAGTCTAATCTTCAAAAACGGCACCCACGATATAATGACCTCCGACCAGCTAGAGTACACCTCTGCTGTCATTCTCAACATCAGACTCAACCTGGCTCGAGATCCTCTTTGAGTGGCGTGTGATGCCGCGAAGCGGTAAAGGCTTCGCTAAAGCAGAAGCGGCCTTTCGTCAGACTTATCAACGCTCTTCTTCGATCAAACACAAAACTTCACACTCATATGTTCAACTTTGAGAAGAAGAAGGTTCAGAAATCGATCCAGTTTACCAGCACCTTCATCATCAATTATCAAAAGCTGAAGAATGAGAAGAGAATCCAGCAGGGTCTTCACCCTTTAGTCATTATCCATGCTCTGAATCCCCCACCTCTCAAAGTCATCAGGATCAATCCTGAGACAACAGTGGATTCATTCATGGCCAAGCAGCTGAGCAAGAAGCTCTCTAAAGAAGCTGCTGCCGCTGGAGATCGGCTTGCTCGCTCCCCTTCTTCAAAGAAAAGAACCTCATCTGGCCGGAGGAGCCGGTCCCCAAAAAGAGGAAAGTTGCTTCTTCCTCAAGCACCCTGCCGCTTCATCCTGTGGTCCTCCATCTAGAAAGAAAAGAACCGCTCCATCCGCCTCCTACTTCAATACCCGCCGAAGCCGCCAACAGACGAAGAGGTCAAGCCTCCCTTCGTCCCCCGCAAACGAAAAACCAAACGCACCGAGCCTTCTGAACCATTCATTCCCTTCATCCCACCTTCCTCTCCAATATCTTCTTCCTCCCCTCCACTCACTTCTTCAACGCCTCGCTGCTTGGGGAGCTCGCCACCCCTTCTTCACCCATTCCTCTTCAACCCCTTGTTGTTGAGGAGGAGCATTCTTCCCCCCGCCTCCCAAGCCAAAGAAACGCAGACTTCAGAAGAAGTCTCGTGGCTCTATCACCCACTCTACCTCAAGACCCTATCCCTTCTCCACCCCATTTTTTACCCGAACCCATCTCCACCATTATTCCAGACACCTCCTTAGCCATTATACCCGTTCTTTCAAACTCTGCTCCATCTACCTCCTCTCCTTCCTTCTCTATGCCTGACCACTTCTCTCCTCTTGCCCCTCACATCTCTACTCTTCTTTACTAAACCGCATTTCTACCCCGAAATCTTCCCCCTATCTCTCAAGATCTTACCCCCATCTCCATCTCTTCCTCGATCTCTACCAAATTCTCTTTCCTTCCATCTCCTCTCGCCACTCACTCTTTTCTCTTTGACTTCTCCTCCATCTCAGACCTTCTCTATCCCTCTCCTTCCTCTCCAAACTTCATTCTTCTACCCGACTATCCCTTCCCTTCTTCCCTCTTAGAAGTATCCTCTTCTTCTTCTGCTTCTCACTTCTCCAATTTTAGTCGGCCAGCCAGCGACATTGAGGTTGATTCCAAACCCTCTTCTCCTCCAAATTCGCTTCATCCTCCTCTTCTCCAAACCCCGCTCCACAACCTTCGACCAGCCATATTTCGCTTAACCTTAACCCTTCTCTTCTACCATCTGCTGCACGATCCGCCATTATTCGAGCTTCTTCGAGCAAACAACGACCAACCGCTCACTCAACAGACAGCTTTCTATGGCCCAGATTGATGTGCTCAACTACGGCCTCAATGCTACTCATGCCACCATCTTTGACATAGGCAAGATTGTTGATCAACTAGTGAACGACACTCGCCAGCCTTCACAACTCATGGGTTCCTAGTTCAAGATCAACAAGTCGCTTTGCTTTGATCGGAGATCTTTGCACTCTCAACAAATCAAAGATTCGTGGCACGTTCAATGAGCTCAAAACAGGATGGCTAGGGCGATTCTTAGTCGAAGGGAGGTTGCCGACTTCACCAATCTTCGCCTGTCGAAGAAGCCGATGCTCTGGCTGGCCGAGCAGCGTAGGGTTGGTGCCATCGTGAGAGAGAGCTACTCACTTCTTGAATCAAGCCCCTGATTGAGGAAACGTAACCGACTCAGAAACGTCTGAATAGCGGAATCCGAATGCCGGTTGAGACTACTTAGAACGAAGACGCACTCAACCTATTTTGATTACATTGGTATTTTGTTCTCAGACTTCGTTGTTAAACCATGTTTGTTTTATCCAAAACTTCGCTGCTTAAACAGCTTTTGTTTAATCACGATGTCTCAAGTTTCTTTCAAAGTTTAAATTGCTTCCTTCCTCGATATATCGCTCAATTTAAACTTGGCGCTTAAATCTTTATATCTCGCATGCATACTTATAGATTTAAACCTTGCTCTTCTTAAGTACTTTGTCTTAATGTTTTTATTCCTCGTAAGTACTTAGTCTAGCTATCTCTACTAAGACTTCGCTCTGCGAGAGGTATGTCTCGCTCTTAATAAAAATTTCCTTAAGACATACTATTATCTCGGTGCATGATTCAAAGTCGCTCTCGTAGGCGAGATGATGACATCAACCAAATAGGAGGAGATTGTTGTTTCCTATGATTAGATTTGGTTGAGTCATCTTCTGATTCTATTGTAGGGGCTAAAAGGTGCAACGTGGATTAGTGTGGCAACTGCCTTAGAATCACTTTGTTTAGAATAGTTTCTAAGTGTTAGTTCTTAGGCGCCCAACCGCAAGCTTCTACAAGACCCTTGAAGGAACAGCCAGACTTTGAAGTCTGCGCTCGAAATAGCGGAAAATCAAAATTGGCCAAAATCAAGGAACAATGACACGTGTACACTGTTTAGATATTTTCGAAAATATCTAGTCATTATGTCTTCACTGATTATTTTTCAAGAAGTCAACTCGCATGGTGACAAGCTGTCGGTGTATCACAAATCATTGAAGACATTACCGTTTTGGCTAAGAAGACTTTCCAAGGCAAAGCCTGCAAGCCAACATTCACGAAACATTACTACGTTTAGTAATGTCTTCTCTGCACACTGCATCTCGATGGCGTGGTTTGTTTCTTCCCCAAAAATTGCATTTAATGCAAAGGCGTTAACCGAATTATCTCGATTTTAAACCAACGGTCAAAAGGTCTCTTCTGGTATATATTCAAGTGTTGAAGATCGAAGAAACAACTCTCTTAAGCATTAACTCTCAAGCTTCATCTTCATCACTCAAGCATTCAAGATATCAAAGGACAAGGGCTAACACTTCACCAAACTTTACAAGCTGCTGGATCTGCCATCTTAATTTCTTACTCAGCTTCATTCTGTTTGTCTTTAAACTGTTCTTAAATTCTGCACGTGTGGAGAACAATCATTCATTGATTGTCTCTCTCACCTTTATACACTTGGTTAAAAACTCATTTTGTACACGATCCATTAGAGATCTAAATCATAAACCTAGTGGATAAACAAGTGCACTTTAAAATCCAAAGCTAACCACTTTGGTAGTGGATGTAGTACTATTCACGATGCGAACCACTTCAAATTCGTGTGCGTAGTTCAAACTCTTCTTATCTTTCACTTTAGCGTTTATGTTTAACTATTCAGTCGCATTTGCCTTAATAGCACCCTTGATAATCTCGAACGATTTGTTCATTTAAGCCTAAGCACTTCTATTCAAACCTTTTATAAATCTCTAAGAAGTGCTCTTAAAAGAAAAGTTTCATAAAAACATAACTAGGCTATTCAATCCCCCCCCCCCTTCTAGCCTAGATTGAGCCTATTTTGGGACCAACATTTTGTGTTGAGAGGAATTTTTAATGCAATTAGAAAGATTGATGCGACGAGTGATTTGTAATATTTGAACTTGTTAAGGATTGATTCTCCATACTTGATGAATATGACTTATAAAGCATATAGTATTTCTTGCCTTCAAGCATGTTCTACTATTGGGTTGTTAACTTGCTATGAAATTTGGATTCCACTAATAGGTGGGATTATGAACTTGAATTGAACTAAGGCTTGATTTGATATTAATCAACTTAGGCTTCCATCTTCTACTTGACTTATTGATACGTGAACTAGGGTTCCTAAATGGAACGAGAACCTAGCTATGCCTTAAACAAGAACATAGAAGGGCTAGAAATGCATATAGCATTTATACCTATTTGGATAGCTGTAGTAAAGACTTAAGCGAGTCGAGTTAAGGAACAATTGAACCTTACGAGGATCGTGGTGAGATCCTATGATAATTATATTCCATTTGACTAGATTACTAGCTTTTGGGACTTGAATCGAATAGAGTGAACAACTTGACACTTGTTATTTAGAGACTCAATGAGCTCCTATTGTGCTTTTGTGATTATTGTAACAATGTGCATAATCGTATGAGTTTAGTAGATCATTATATCTACTTGAGAATTAGCAAGTAAACATCTACTTGTGCATTGCATATAAGTCCAGCTGGCATTACTTGAGTTTTCATGTTGAAGGTGGGACGATGCATTGTCTTCACGAATTATGGGATTCGTTGTTGCAATGTATCGCCGTGCGGATTAGGTTTTCACACACCCCTCCACTTTGCTAGCTCGGTGGAAGTAGCCCCTTTGTCGTAACCAATTGGCGCATTGGCTAGTGTTATTTTCCGAGTAGAGCTCGCACCCGAGAAGAGAGCTCGGTACTTTGATACCCGATCACGGGTATCACTGGCACGATATGATTAACAGTTGTGATTGCAGGAGCAATACGATGACAATGATTCGATATCTTCTTTATCCCTTATGTGGCTTACTATGGGCACTTATGTGATAGCAAAGTGTTAGTTGAACATGAGATCTGATTGACCGTGTTTATCTTGATTGTGTATTGTTGAAATACTTGAAGTGTATATCTGTATGTATACATACTTGTACATCATGATTCTATAAACGATTTGATATGTATATATTTAGACATGCATACTTTTACTTGATGATTCTATGAAAGGCTTAATGTGTATATATATTAATATGCACACTTATACTTAATGATTCTATGAACAGTTTGATTAGTATATATATAATTATATATACTTACATATGATGTTTTAATGAGAATTTCATTCTTATTCATTTGATTTGTGTTTGAACAGGGAATTATACCCTGGTTCATTTGGATGGTTTAGTAAGTAAGAAGAAATGGCTATCTTATGGAGTATCTAAACGATACGACGCCTCTTCATGGGTTTTTTCTGTCATTTGTAAAATGACACTATGATTATTTTTATGTTACATATCTCTTGTAGTAGCGTACTGGGTCATTATGACGCATTCCATACTTTGTTTTCTAGTTGCAGTAAATTGGTAGCCGTGTTGAGGTCGAGTAGATCGTGACTGTAGCAGAGTGCAGCTGATCGATAGATCGAGATTAGATCGTGTGATTCATGCTAGTAGCAGCAGACATCCCCAAGTAGTAGCTTGTGGAATCCTATTTCTTTTTAGCATTGTCACATATATTATGTACTTTGCTATTCTTGTGAGATCGATTTTGTAAAGTTATCTAGACTTTACGGTCGGGTAGATACTTGGGTATTTGTATTGTTTCTTCTTCGGTCGACGGGTTGTGTCGTGCCATTATTCGTGGTTTTAGTATTTATTTCAGTTATCTCCCGGGCGCGCAGTTGCTTTGGGGTTTTTCTTTATTCTAAATTGTTATAGTTGTTGGTAAACCCCTGTATGCTTTAGCCGTGGGTAGTTGTTATCAGGTTGGTTCTTTGTTGCAACGCTGGCCTGGAGTGCCGATGGTTTGTTCATCGTCTGTAATGTTACGGCACGCAAGTTTTGTATTTTCCCCCTTTGAGAGATAATGTCTCTCTTGGTTTCTTTGGCTTTTGTTTCGAGCTACATAGCTTGGGACTTCTTTTACTTATTGCTTCCGCTAATTTGATTTTTTGAAATATCGTATTTTAGTGCGGCTTTATGTTCATATTTAGAGCTTGTTAGCTCGACTGTTGGACTCGCACTACTGTTTAACAAGTGCTTGTCCTCATCTTATGTTTGTTCCAGCGACACGACCTTGAGATTTAGTGTTGGAATCCGGGTCGGGTCGTGACAAGGGAGGTCATCATAATAGATCTATTAAAGAAGCAGTTCCGCCCCTAATCAATCTAAGGTCAATCAACGGTGGACTCCAGTTAAGCACTTCAAAGGGGATGGAGCGTCTGTTTTGTTGGCAAAGAACTCACAAGGGGAACCTGTGAGAACCCGAAACCTACTTGTATAACATGTCTCCTATACTTGTTTGACATGATTAGAATATGTTTTTGACATGCTAGTAGTATCCCTAACATGATTGACTTGATTGCATTCCTTGATCGAACCGTAATTGTCATATCGAACGCCTATCGCCTTGCATGCTCTAGATTGACTTGTTCTTGCTCGGGCTTTGATCTTTTGGACTTATCCAAGACCTTGAGAGACTTTTATCATTGTTATAAGGACCCTTGATACTCATTCTAATGCTTCTTTGAGTTGTATATGCCTTGTACGCGTTATACGTGCAAATCTGGACCTATTTGACCTAAAGTATGGCCTGAGGAATCGTTCCACCATGCCAACCGAACATTTTGGGCATTGTTCGGCCACAAGAACCGAACATTATGAAGGAGGTTCGGCCTCCACAACCGAACAGATGAGATTTCCAGCAAAACGGGATTTTTCTGCAACATTGGCTGATTACGATCTTACAATTACTAAACCTCTATCATTAGTGACTTTAACCACTTGTATTAGAGTCTTATTATCCTAATCTAAGCCTAATTAAGATTGCTAAACCTATTTCCACCACTCATCTTGTGACAAGTGGATTCCACTCACGATTAATCAAGTTGAATTCTTCTATATCAACTAGAGACTTCATTTTACGATTCATTTCTTCTCTTCTTCTTTTGTCTGGAGAGGACTTGTGCGTGAGAGTCTCGGTGATATTAGTGCGTGAGGGTTTGACTCCAAGTGATCTCAAGACCCGCTTGCGATTCCGAGACCGCCGTTGCGTAGCCGCCGCCGAGTAGAACGATCGACACCGATTAGATTTCTTGCTTCGTCTATTGCTTGGCTTGAGGTAAGCTATCGATTTCCCTTAGGTCCATGTTAGAGATAACATGCTACCCTCTCTTGCTTCCCTTCTCTCATGTCTAAATCATGCTCTCCTTGATTTCTACCATGATAATGAGATGTTCTAGAGAGTATGAATTTCTGGGAATTATAGACCATGAATGCAAATGTTTTGATTTGGACACTAAACCTAGAAGTAAAAGTGTTCTATGCTACATTAGAAATAACTATTATTCTTGGGTCATAGACTTTCAACCATTATTTGGGAAAATCGGGATTCTAGGGTTCCATGAATTTGGGAACTTGAGATTATTCTTGGCTATGATGGTTAATCGGATTAATGACATAGATTAATTGATGTGATAACTTAGAAAAGAGTTTGAATGCAAATAGTGTTTTAACTCTATATGGTTCGATTATAGAAATGACTCAACGGAGTCGACATTAGTGAGCTATTGAACAATACCGGCTCAATATCAATCCCTACGACGTTATTACATGCGTTCCACTAGAAACTAATTCTAGACTCTTGAAATGGATTGACTGTCATGCTTGTATCTTTATGACATAATAAATGCATACTTGAAATATCGAGTTCACTCTTGAAATGGATTGACTGTCATGCCTGTATCTTTATGACATAATAAATGCATACTTGATAATTGATATATTGAGTTCGCTCTTGTCGAGCTCAATCTTGATTGTTTATTGATGAGATTAAATACTAATCTTGAACGAGGACGTTCTTGTCGGACTCGTTCCATACTGATTGATTGTTGAGTAAATACTACTTGGCATTGCATAAGTCCAGCTGGCATACTTGTCTTGTCTTGTCTACCCTGGTTGACAATGCATTGCCGTTACAAATCGTAAGATTCGTGATAGTGATGGGTTGCCGAACCAGATATTGCACACACCCTCCACTATTGGCCACAGTGGGGAAGAGCTCTCTCTGGCCAACCAATACGCGACCATTGAGAATGACTATTGTTTTCCCGAGCATTCCTCGGAAATCGATGTATTATCACAACCATCGATTATCGCACGCTATCGAAGGTGTCTGTTTTGCAGGTCTACGAAGCGGCCCAGCTCTATATCCTCATATTATGTGAACTATGTGCAATAATGTGCATCTTAAATAATTGATCTACATGATTGAAATATTGTCTTGCCTAACGTGTTACATAATGCCATGTCATGCATGATTGATAGCTTACGAGTCTTTATGACTTACCCGTTCCCCTATACCTTTTTTAGATCCTAGCAGGACAGGACCTTCCCATTGAGGCTCGCAGTGCTCGTTCGCCTTAGTTCTCTTTTGATCCGAATTTTGCGGTTGAAGAGGTGGTTTTAGAAGTCCTCTTCTCTTCTTTTGTATTTTGCAAGGACGATGGGTTTAAGCTAGTCATCTAGACTATGCTTGGGATTGTATAGAATTGTACTTGTGTATTCCTGTAGCTACTTGTAGTATTAACTCTTGTAGTACTTACTTCTCTTGATGCCGACAATTGTATTAGCCGTGCCTTGTATATCGTGTTTTGTTCACTACGCATAGACTTTCGCTGAGCATCCTATTAGCTCTTATTTATTTCCTTGTCGTATTAACTGCTTAGCTTGGGTTCCGGCTGTAGTGTCGCCGAAGACTTGGATTATTGCTTAACTGTTTTATCAGGTGAAATGATTTTTAAATGCCGACCTTTTGTGTCGAGTTCTCTTGCGACTGAAATGTTGCGTCACGCCAGTTTTACAATAATTTTGAGTCCTTGCATGTTCTTCCTTTCTTGTCCCTCTTGTCTTGTTTGGCGCTCCGGTCCGCGGTCCCATCTCCGATCCGGGGTCGGGGTCGCCACAGAACCAGTGGAAGTGGAGCATATTGATATTGTCAGTCCTGTGGTTAGTAGAGAGGGGCCATCGGTGGTTACGGTGTAAGCTAAATCAAACCAAGGCAACTCGGTACCTTTGACAAACACCTTTGGATTGTTGGATGGTTTAACGAGGATAATGGTCACCAGGCCAGTGAGGAGCCATCCAAGGTTGGATAGGCTGTGCCCCTAGCTCGTGCCCAAGTGGTACAAAGGAAGACTTATAATGATTCGATTAATATTGGCGACTTCTGGGACAGTATTCTTCATGAAGTACCGAGACAGTTTGGGAAGGCTCATTCTACTAATGGTGATTATGGGGACAAACTGGTGGAAATACATCGTATCTTTACAGATGCCGATGTAGGTAAGGTACCCCTACGTTATTCTTTTCCTAATTTTTGTGTCGGGTTACATACGGAGGTGAAAAAGGCCCGATTTTTAAAAGAAAATGTTAAAGTTACTAGGGCTGCCAGTAAAGCCCAGTCTTCTACCCCGCTTTGTTAGTTTCATGATGATTGTCATATGGAATGCTAGGGGAGTTTGTAACAAAGCTACTCGCACTTATCTGAAGCTTCTAATCCGGCAACATAAACCCTTCTTATGTGCAGTTTTGGAGCCAAACACTAGTGGAGACAGACTTTTTAAATTTTGCCGTCGTGTGGGTTTTGATAATAATTTGCATGCAAACCCTCTTAATAAGCATATATGGCTTTTATGGAATAATCCTGTTGAAGTGAGTTTGGTGAATAGCTCCTCGCAACATGTTACAGTTATGCTAAATGCCACCGCCAGGCCCGGAATGAGCTGTGGGCGAATTTGGTGAACCTTTCTGTTGGATGTTCTACCCCATGGTTAGTAGGGGTTGAGTTTAATGTAATTAGTCAATCGGTGGAGAAGTTGGGGGTGCTCCGTGTGACCTTGGCGAGATGGAAGACTTTAATAATTACATACATCAGGCAGGTTTAGTGGATGTGGGTTTTGAAGGTAGCCGCTTTACATGGTGTAATAATCAGTCTAGGGGTCATCAGATTTGGAAGAGATTGGACAGAGTTATGGTAAATGGTGATTTTAAGCTTCTTTTTCCTTGGCTTCAGGTTACTCATTTAGTCACTTCAGTTTTCGATCATGCTCCTCTTCTTCTCAATTTTCAGGAGACCATCAAACTCAAAAGTGGGTTTCGTTTTCAGAGAATGTGGCTAGATCACCCGGATTTTTTATCTTTTGTGGAAGACCAATGGAATTGTCCTTGTTGGGGTTCGGGTATGGCTCTTCTATATGGGAAATTATGGTGTCTTCGTACAGCCCTGCGTGATTGGAATTGGGGAGTTTTCGGACATGTTCAGTGTAAGATTGCTTCAACGCAAGATGATATTCTTTGTCTGGAAATTGATATTCAATCTGGGGGTGGTTCTGCAGCGGAAGAAGGTTTGGGTGTCGCAAAACGCAGACTTACTCAACTTCTGGGTTGGGAAACAGAGATGGCTGAGATGAAATCTCGACAGTTGTGGGTGAGTGACGGAGATCATAACACAGCATTTTTTCATGCCAGTATTAAAGACAGACCGCAATGGAATGTGATCCGCCTTCGGCTGCCTGATGGGACGCTTAGTAAAGATCCGGCTCAGATTGGTTCTTTGGCTGAGGCTTACTTTAAGGATATTTTTGCTTCGACTGATCCTGTCATCGAGGAGGCCTTATTTGAAGATTTTCCAGCTAACATTACCATGGATGATAATAATTTTCTTACTGCTTTGCCTTCTGAAGAGGAGGTCTGGTTAGCCATTAAGTCTCTCAATCCCAATAGTGCTTCAGGTCCTGATGGTTTCATGGGCTAGTATTTTCAAGGATGTTGGCCTATTATTAAAAAGGAGGTTATGGAGGCGGTTTTGGATTTTTTTAATGGTGGTGATATGCATCGGGGTCTGTCGATAACCACCATTGTTCTTCTTCCAAAGGTTGAAAGGCCGGAGTGTTTGGGAGATTTAAGACCGATCAGTTTATGCAACTTTGCAGTGAAGCTCATCTCCAAAATTTTGGCTACTCGTCTGGCTCCGATTCTCCCTAGGTTGATCTCTGAGCAGCAGTCGGGCTTTGTGAAAGGGCGTAGTATTCAAGAGAATATTCTTCTGGCGCTTGAGATGGTTCAACGTGTTGATCTTAAAACCCGAGGTGGTAATCTTGTTTTCAAAATAGATATGTCGAAAGCTTACGATAGATTAGAGTGGTGTTTCCTTCACCGATCTCTCCAAGATTTTGTCTTTAGTCCCAGTTTCTTTATGTTGATTAATCATTTGCTTGGCAATAGTTGGTATTCTTTCAAGATCAATGGTACTACTTCGGGTTTTTTCAAAGCTGATCGAGGGGTGCGGCAGGGTGATCCAATATTTCCTTTACTCTTTATCCTTGCCCAAAGATTCTGTCGTATAATCTTAAACGGGTTGTTTTACAAGGGCATATTCCGCCCTTCATTCACGGAGAAGGGGTCCTTTGATTACGCACTTGTTATATGCAGACGACATGCTTCTCTTTTGTAATGGCTCTAAACGATCGATCTTGGATTTAAAAATAATTTTGTGGTCTTATGAAGCATCTTCGAGGCAGTTAGTTAATAATAGCAAAAATGGATTTTACCCTTCGAAGTAATGTTCGCATCGTCAGATTTCGAATATGGTGGGTTGGTCAGGCTACAATCACAAGATGTGGCCGATGACTTACTTGGGTCTTCCTCTCTACAAAGGCCATTCAAAGAGAGTCTACTTTGAGGATTTAGAACGTAAGGTGTCGGGAAGAATTCAAGGGTGGCGTAACAAATTGTTTTCCTTTGGAGCCAAGGTCACGCTTCTTAAATCTATTCTGTGCAGTCTCCCTGTTTATGCTATGGCAGCCTTGAGCGTTTCGAAGATGGTTCTGCGTCGTATCGAGCAGAAAATGACAGATTTTCTTTGGAGTAATCGGGGAGATCGTCATACTCATTGGATAGCTTGGCATCGGGTTTGCCTGCCTTTGACAGAAGGGGGTCTTGGTATCAGGCTGTTGAATCAGATTATGGACTCGCTTCACGCCAAGCTTGTTTGGAAGGCGATGAACAATCTGGGGTTGTGGGCTCAGTTTTGTGTAGGTAAGTATGATTTGCATCAGTTGGATGGCTCTCGGCACATTACACAGTTTTGGAAAGTGATCTCGTCTCAGCTCTTTATGGTTTGACAGACTAGTTGTTAGGTGATAGGTCAGGGGAACATTTCCTTTTGGGATGATAATTGGTGCGACACTCGGTTGGTTGGGCCGCTCCCTTTGGATCGTAACCTCACGGTTGCTTCCGCTATGCAACATTATGGGGAGATCGCCCAGGTCATTCCTTCGGCAGTTCAAAGTATGGCTCAACAGATTAGTTGCAATGCTTCTAAGCCTGATAGGTTAATTAGTGAGCTCACTACTTTGGGAGAATTCAAGGCCAGCTCCTTTTGGAACCATTATAGGGTTTCTAGTCCTTTATTGAGATGGGCGCAGCTTATATGGCAGCCTTGGCTACCTATGTGGGTGAGCTGCTCTTTGTGGAGATTGTTTCACAATGCTTTGCCCCTTGATGCAAACATTCAGGCCCGCCAGGTACAGTTAGCATCTCGTTGTCATTGTTATGCAGACATGCCCTCAATGGAGACAATAACGCATTTTTTGTTCGGTCTCGGATGGCTACGGATTTATGGACCAGCTTTGCGAATCAGCTTCATTTAGTCTTGCAGTATTCTAGTTTTAATCACCTCTTCACTATTTGGTCTTCAGTCTCGCTGCGGTCTCAAATAGGGGTAACTATTTTCAGTATCTTTGCATTTACATGCTGGGAGCTTTGGAAAGCGCGTTGTGCTGCTATTTTTGAAAATGGGAGGATGCAAAGGAATCAGATTGTTGCTCGAATTTTGGAGGGGGTTAGAGAAGTCAACCTCTGCTTTACTCCAAAGTCCAAAAGTGGGTGGGTAGCTTGTGTAGCCATTCTGTCTTTTTAGTTGTGGGTCAAGCCAGTTCTTACAAGGTGAGGAGTTTGGGTGCGTTGGGGGACCCCGGACGTTGGTTACAAACTTAATACATATGGATCGTCTAAAGATGGGAGGTGTACAGGTGGTGGGGTAATCAAGGATGCGTCAAGAGCTTTTGTCTGTGCTTTCTCTAGTGATTATGGCCAGGGAACAAATATGAGGGCGGAAATTTTATCTCTCAAAGAGGGCTCCAGCTATGTCAGTCTCTTCTGCTTGATACTATTGTGGTGGAGTTTGATTCGCTAACGGCAGTTAATGTTTTATCTAGAGGGTATCACGAACCATGGTGTTATGTTTATTCTGTTCGTGTTGAAGCATGTTTTTCGAGAGTAGAATATGGTGGCCGATCGGTTAGCATCTTTTGCGCATGAGCATGGGTGTCAGCTTGTTTATTCAGATTATTTACTTTTACCTGCCATGGTTAAAAAGGCTTTGGCTTTTCATGCTGTTGGTTTGTATAGTTTTAGGAAATAGTTTTCCTATGTATTTTTTTTCGAGGTAAGGCTCCTTGTCCCCCTTTATGGGTTGGCTGGTTGTCCCTCTCTGTTTGTATCCTCTTTTTTCTAATAAATTCCCGCAGGTGCCGCTCTGCTTCTTAAAAAAATTAAAAATTTAAAAAAAATAGTAGAGTAATTTACCTACATGACATTTGGACGAATTCTCTCGATCCTTATACAGTTTTATAGCAAGTAAACATCTACTTGTGTATTGAATATAAGTCCAGCTGGCATTACTTGAGTTTCACGTTGATGGTGGGACGATGCATTGTCTGCATGAATTATGGGATTTGTGGTTGCAATGTATCATCGTCCCGGATACGAACACACAGCCCTTTACTGTGGGCCTTAGTGGGGAAGTAGCCTTCACTACCGTAACCAAAAGGGTGCATTGGCTAGTGCTATTAGCTGGGAAAAGGGGTGCCCTTGAGGTGAAGCCGCCCAGTATATCGATGTATCAATCACGAGCATCGTAGTCACGAATACATTTTAACATTAGTGATTGTAGGAGAAACACAACAACATTGATTCGGTATCTTCTCTAGCCCTTATGTGGCTTACTATGAGCACTTATGTGATAACAAAGTTTTGATTGAAATACGAGACCTAAATGACCGTGTTTATCTTGATGATGATTGTATGAGGAATCGGATGTGTATATATACAAATATACATATTTATCCAGGATGATTATATGAGGAATTTAATGTGTATATATATAGATATACATATTTATACATGATGTTTGTATGAAGTGTTTGGTGGGTGTATGTATCGATATGCATACTAGTATATGATGACTTTTTATGAGAGTTCATTGTAATGAATTTGATTTGTTTATGAGCAAGGAATTCCACCCTGGTTCATTTGGATGGTTTAGTAAATAAGAAAGAGATGTTATTCTGTAAAGTCTATGGCATACAACATGTCTTCATGGGTTTCATCGTAGTCACGTGATGACATGTTTATTTACAACAATGTTTCATTGATGATATATTGTTGTGTTTAGTAGCGTACTTGGTCATTATGACTCACTACATGCTTTGTTTCTTAGTTTGCAGTTATTCATTAGCCGCATTGAGGCCGGCAAAGAGATCCTCTATCTCCGCTCCTTTTTATTTTGGCTCGGGAGGTTCTTTCCTTTAACATCAATAAGGCTATTCAAAGGGGTCAAGTTCTTCCTTATCATCATGGTCGTGGGGGTGTGTCGGTGTCCCATCTTTTATATGCCGATGATATGCTGGCATTTTGTAATGCTTCTAAGCCTTCAGTTTTGGGTTTGAAGAAATTTTTTTCAGATTATGAGGGCTCTTCTGGTCAGTTGATTAATATTCCAAAGAGTGGCTTCCATGTGAGCAAGCGTTGTAGTAACAGCATGTCCGTCAGCTCGTTAGTTGGTATGGCTGCAATCAAAAGTTCTGGCCTATGTGTTATCTTGGCATTCCAAGATTTAAGGGTCGTATGAAACGAAGTTCTTTTGATAGTCTCATTTCTCATTTGCTCGCAAGGATCAATGGATGGCGGTCTCGGCTGTTGTCTTTTGGAGCGAAATCACCTTGATCAAGTCTGTTCTTTGCAGTATACCAATCTACTCTTTGGCTTCGACCACAGTTCTGAAGTCAGTTATTGCACGGATAGAAAAGGCTATTGCTGAATTTTTATGGAGTGCCAAAGCGGAGCACATAACTCATTGGGTGGCTTGGCATTTGATTTGCCCCCTTTGGAGGAAGGGGGTTTGGGTTTTCGTTCTCTCCAACAAGTGATGGATTCGTTGCATGCAAAACTTGCTTGGAATGTGCTGCATGGGCAGTCTCTTTGGACGAATTTATGTCGCCATAAATATGGAGTTGAGCACCGGCGTTATCTTTTAAGAACAGATCTCAACCTTGGAAGGCGATTATGAATCAGATGGACCATATTCTGGATTGCAGTCAGTGGGTTGTCGGTAGAGGGGACTTATCCTTTTGGGATGCAAATTGGTGTGGTACGCGTTTGGTTGGTCCACTCCCTATGGATCGCAACCTGATAGTGCAGTCTGCCATCCCAATTCTTGATAAGCTATGCAATTATATTCCTGCCACTCTCCATCCGAATATTTTGCAGCTTCGGATTAGTGAAGATCCTGATCGTCCAGTTTGCATTCTCACGCCTAGTGGGTCGTTTAGTTCTTCTGCTTTCTGGAAGCATCAAAGATCCAAACTTCATGTGCTAGTTTGGGCTCGTAAAATCTGGTAGCCATGGCTTCCTTTAAAAGTTAGTGCGCTTGTTTGGCGTCTCTTTCTCAACGCTTTGCCGGTTGATGTGAATCTTAGATCTAAGCAAATCCACTTAGTGTCTAAATGCATCTGTTGTTTTGACCATCATCAGGAGGAGTCTTTGTTGCGTCTCTTTGTGTTCTCTGAAACTGCATCGAGTATTTGGTCTCAATTTGCTAAACTTTTCAATAAAGTCTCAATTTATGCGGATATCTCTCATCTTTTCGATATTTGGTCTCAAGGGTCTCTTCGCAGCCAACTTGGAGCTTGTCAGCTTGGTATTTTCATGTTTTCTTGTTGGGAAATCTGGAAAGCCCGTTGTGATGCGTTATTTGATGGTGTTCCTATGAGAGTTGATACGATTTTTCATAAAGTCTTACATAACCTTCGAGACATGTTTTTTTGTCTATAAGCCTAAGGCTTTATGTGGTCCTCGAGCTTCTCTAGCCATGCAGAGTATTGGTATTCCTTTATTGTCTCCCCCTCCGAAAAGGTTTGTGGCTTCGTTGGCATCCCCCTGACTGTGGTTTTGTGAAGCTCAATACGGATGGTTCTTCCATTAACGGTCAGTGCACTGGTGGCGGTATCATTAGAGATCATAAGGGTGAATTTCTTAGTGCTTTATCTTCCCACTTCCAGCTTGGTTCAAATATGAAGGCTGAGATTATGGCTTTGCGGGATGGCTTGCTTCTTTGCCAAAGTCTGGGGTTGTACCATGTTATTATTGAATCTGATTCCCAGGTTGCTATTGATGTTCTTGTCCATCATCATTCGGCCCCTTGGCAGTATACGTATGCTTTTCATGATTGTAGACGGTTATGCCTTAATTTTCAATTACTCCATGTGTTTAGAGAACAAAATTCAATTGTTGATCGGCTTGCAGCTGAGGCTCACAAGACTGATGGTACAAAGGTTTTTTCTTCTTTCTTGGATCTTCCAGCTGAGGTGAAAAGGGCTTTTAAGATGGATTTGTATGGTTTTCACTCTTTCCGTAGAGGTTGATTGTTCTTTGTTTTGTTTTCTCTCTTTCGAGGTAAGGCTCCTCCGTCCTCCCATCTATAAGGGCAAGGCTGGTTGTCCCCCTCAAGTTTGTACATTTTTTCTTTATTTTATATAATCTAGCAGGGTGCCGCCCTTGTTTCCAAAAAAAAAAAAGGTTCGTGCTGGTCTTAGTTACCGTTTCTTCGAGTTGTAGCTCTGTGACGACCCGACCCGATTCCAATGCAAAATCCAAATTCGGAGCACCCAAATATACATAAGTCAAGCATGCGCAAGTAGGAACATAAAATTTCACATTACGCAACATGGCATACGAATAACAACTCAACTACGCTAGGCCGGAAAATAGCCTAAAGTAAACAAATCTTCGGCGACGTTACAGCCGGAACCCTACAACTACTCCTATAATTATAATACATGCATAATAATGACTTCAACGGCCACAAAATGTCGGAGACAACAAAAGCAATAAGAGTTTAGAAGAGTATTAAACGGAATAAGCTATAGTGAACCATAACATATAAACAAGCTAGACATGGAAGTCAGCATACAAAAGATTCATAAGTCTAGAATATTCAAGAGTTATACAAATACAAATTCTCAAGTCAAGTCTAGATAACTTGCTTCCCATCGTCCTTGCCAAAATAAAATACTTAATATACATAGTCTCAAAAGAACAACCTCCAAGCTCACTAGATATCCAGCTCGAACACGACGAATCTAGTGAGGATCTCCGCCTTGGCTCGGATCTAAGGAAAACAAAACAAACAAATGGGGTAAGTCATAAAGATTAAGTAAGCTACTAAAAGTACAAGTTCATGTCATCTCATATCATTCATCATAAGTTATAGTACATGATCATCATATAACACTTAGCACATTTTTCACATAAGTGCGAGTAATAAATTATACAAGTAGGATATGTTATAGACCCGGCCGCTACGTAGCTCCTGCAATAAACTGTGTTAACCCATTTTCGTGCCATCGATGTTTTATGAATGCATCTAATCGTACCAAGAACCGCCTCGATTTAAATAGCAAGCCAGTGATGCACGTATTGATATGGCAAAGGGGCTACTTCCCCACTGCGGCCCATAGTGAAGGTGTGTGTGAGTCCCAGGTGCGGCGATCCATAGCAAGCACGAATCTTACGATTCGTGTAGGCGATGCATCGTCCCACCCTGATGTATAAACCAATCCAAATAATGCCAGCTAGACTCAATGTGATGCAGGCAAACTAATTAACAGTTTATTAAGGCAACAAACATAGTTTGTGAAGATCTTATGGTGGAGGAGAATCTAGGAATATGGATTCATTTATATCTACTATAATGCTCTTTCGCCTAATGTATCAATCAATTAATCTTGGGTTCGTTCATGAAAGATTAGTATAGGTCGCCAAATTATAATTCAGTCTCCATCCTAAATAATTCATCTTAATCTCTACCCTTAAGAACAAGATCATATGAATTTCTGTCTGTCACTCAGAAACATATATATGAACCTAACCCTAACTTATCACTCTCGTGCATTGATAGGCTTAATTTATCACAATGGTGAGCCAGTGTACGACATATGCATATGGTCATGTAGTTATCCGCACCTCTTGGTTTTTAACTACTGCGATACCATTCATTAGGAAAAAACCAAATAGTAAAGAGATTGATAAACACTGTGATCAACAAGATTTTATTGAATCAAAAATATATAATAGAGCAGAAGATTCAATACAAGTTACCTCCAATTCCTAGATTATGGAGCGATTAGTTCATCCTTGACGATGAACAGATCATTGGGATGAAAGAATACATGAACGATCTTCTAAACTGTGATTACAAACAAACAAAACTATAAATTACACACTAAAATCAAAGTATTTTCGTCCTCCGGCTTATGGCTACAAGGCTTGTATTTGTACTAATGTGTCTAGGGTAGGAGATACAATTTGGGTACAACACTTGTTATTGTGAAACAGAATGGCTTGCGGGGGCAAGGTGCAGAGGAATGCGGCCGCAAGGCCTTTCCTCTCTTCTGGGCTCAGGTACTGGAGGCCTTGCGGGGGCAAGGGGTCATGACCTTGCGTCCGCAAGGGGTTTCCTATTTCGGGTACATCTTCTTTGTAACTTTTAGCACTTTGCACCCTTCCTTCAATTCTTCACTGTAATCCTTGTTATTTCCATAATTCCACCTAAAACCCTAAAACTCACAATAAAGCTCCAAAATACATATTAGTTGTGATGACCCGACCCGGATCCCAATACGAAATCCCAAGCCGGACCGTCCAAATAGAGACGATTCAAGCATGCGCAAGTAGGAATGTAAAATTTCACATGACGCAACATGGCATACGAATAACAACTCGGCTACACTTGGCCGGAATAGAACATAAAGTAAACAAGTCTTCGGCGACATTACAGCCAAAACCCAACAACTACTCCTACAATCATAACACATGCATAATAATAACCTCAACGGCCACAACATGCCGGAGACAACAACGACAATAATACTTTAAAGTAGTAATAAGTGGAATAAGCTGTAGTGAACCATAACATATAAACAAGCTCGACACGAAAGTCGGCGTACAAAATATTCGTAAGTCTAGAGTATTCAAGAGTTGTACAATTAACACAAAAGCCCAAGTCAAGTCTAGATGACTTGCTTCCCATCGTCCTTGCCAAAACAAAAGACTATCTATACAAAGTTTCAAAAGAACAACCTCCAAGCTCAATGGCTATTTAGCTCGGATACGGCGAATCTAACGATGTGATGCACAAGTAGATATTTACTCGTCATAAACAAATAAGGATCGAATTCGACAATAGCGAACTCATCCAATCAAGTAGGCTATTAATCTCTACCATAAATCATGTCAAGGCAATTAATTTCTCAAAACCCAAAAATCACAACAAACTTAATTAAACATAAAAAGGCTCAACTTATAATTGAGTAAACCCGACCAAATTGTGTCCAAACTTCGTAGGGATTTAAAGTATTGTTCAGCATGTTCCAAACTTCCCTAGAATCGACTCCGTTGAGTCTTTACTACCCATTCCCAATTTTGGGGATTTGAAGCTATGTGCTTCTCAAACCAACCTAAGTACATTACTAAGTCCAACTAGGTTATGAGTGTACCAAAATATTACAATGTGATCCCTCTTCAATATAGAGTTCAAACATAAGCTAGAACACATAACAATTCACCATTTTACCAAGTAAGCCACATATAGGGTACTTTCACTTAACACCATTTCTAAAACACGTGTAGGCATTACTTCTAACATGCTCACTGTTGATTCTTATGTTAAATTTATATCTGATCAGTACATTACATTAGTTTTATACTTGTGGCTAATCGGCACGATTAGCGTGGCAACTGTATAGAACTTTGCCTTGTATAGTTTTTGTAGGACTCTTTTCGGTTCGGCGGAAGACCCTTTCTCGGCTTCAAAGACAAAGCTTAAGATCGGAAGACCTCGTGTCCGGTGATGCGCTTCTACGTGTCCTCTCCACTAGCTGGATTAATTCAAACTTATTTCCATATATTATTTGAATTAATCCAAGTCATTCCACGACATGTCAAGCCGCAAAGCAACTTTCTACTTGTGATGTCCTCCTACTGCTTCATCTCTTAGATCGACACCAAATTGCCCACTTTTGAAGATCTCGAAATGATTATACGCTCTAGATATCTGTGAAGGCGAAATTCCTTGGAGGCCCATGCATTTAATGCATTTATGAATAGAGTTGTTGAAGTCTTCGTCCAACGGATCTTTTGAAGTGCATCTGCTTTAAAGCCATTGAAATGGAACAAAGAGACAATAATCAATCGAATACTTAAAGAATTGCTCAATCTACACAACTCCAAGTCTTTCAAGTGCATTCAATAGATCCTCAACGATCTAGAAGTCCTCGTCAACAACAAGAAGGCTCTTCAACATTTATTGTTTTATTCTTCTTGTTGTTTACTTCCATTAACTATAGCAAATTAAATATCTTGTATTTACGATATTTAATTCCCTAGAAAACACAAGTCAATATTTTGTACACGATCCATTAGGGATATTCTTTGTAATTGATCTAAGTGGAAAACATAGTGCACAATTTAAATCCAAGGTTGGCCTTGGTGGTGGATCATTATAGTGTGAACCATCCCAAAATACTTGTGTTATTTCCTTCTTTTGTCTATTTATTGAGCTTAGTTTCATTGTTTATATTATCCATTTAGAACTTAAGTAAATAAGGTCTAGGTAGTCCTTATCTAAACAATTTCTTGAAGGTCTTCTACTTGATTCTTTTCATAGACAAGTAACTTTCAAGGAACTTACTTAAAAGTTTTAAAGTGTTAATAAGCTATTCAACCCCCTTCTAGCTTATTATTGTGCTCATTGGGACCCACACTCCCAATCATAGATACATAAGATGAAGGATAATAACATGCTTCAATAATCATAAAATCATCCTACACATGTTCCTAATAAGTTCACATGATAAAATCAGAAGATGAAGGAATATAGGGCAAGTATGTGTACTCATTGACCTCAAAAATCATAGGTTTTGTTTCCTTAGGATCAATGAGTACTAAAACCAAGAAAAAGAAGAGTAACTTACTTGTAAACTACACACAAGAAATCAAATGGAGAAACTATTCGGTTAGAAATGCTCTACTCTTCAAGCTCTTCACTTCTGTGGAGTTGGTTTGAACAATGGAGGAAGGAATCATGGAAGACTAAGGAGGAACCTTCAAGAACTCAAGGGAACTCCATGAGAGAGGCTAACCACGTTTTTGGAGGAGAAGGGTGAGAAATGAGGTCACAACATCTGATTTGTGGTATAAGAATGGTCAAAATGCTAGTGGGACAAGTGTCACTTCATTGTGGTTGAATAAAATCTGATTTTGGCTCTTTTAATCCACTAAATTATAACTTAATCCCATATAAAATAAATGTAATAAGGTTAGGTTAGTAGTAAGGAGGTTTAGGGAGGTTTAGGTGAGGCTTAGGAATGGTCTTGATAGGGTTTGAAATCACAAAATCGTCAAACAAAGAAAAACAACCTCGGGGAGATGCGGTCTCGGCTCCCAAAACATGCGGTCACCTCGGGGACCATGCGGTCGCCTGGCTCCCATAGCATGCGGTCACATGCTTACTGGCTTTCCAACATCAAGTTTTTGGACACCTTGCGAGGGCAAGGCCTTCACCCCTTGCGGCCGCAAGCCCGACAGCCAAAATCAATGAGTCTAAACCTAAAAGAGTCTAACCTAAAAGAACAATCCAAATGAGAAAACCTCATTCAAAGTGAGTCTAGAACTCACCCCAAACACCCTCGATCAACACTCGAACAATCCAAACGAAGGAGGGAAAGAAGGAGAACTCAACCAACGATTCAACAAACATGCAAATAAGATTCTAAGCATACTAAGAGCATTATGAATAACTTATAAATGATTCTAACACATATTTAAACTAAGTAAACATGGTCATGAACATTAAGAATGCATGAAGGCAAGCACACAATGATCATGCACGAATCCAGGGTGTTACATTCTCCCCTCCTTAAGGAATTTAGTCCCTAAATTCTTACCAAGTCCATCAAATAATTGTGGATGTTTCTCGCGCATCTCCACTCCTATTTCCCAAGTCACTTTCCCAATGTTGTGATTCTTCCAAAGAACTTTGACTAAGGGAATCTGCTTGGTTCGTAATACTTGCTCTTTGGTATCCAAAATCCTTACTGGTTTCTCAATGTAGGACAAATCCGGCTCAAATGATATCTCCTCATACTCAAGCACGTGTGACTCATCCCTCATATACTTTTGTAACATAGAAATATGGAAGACGCTATGAGTCTCCAAGAGTGAAGGTGGCAATGCAACTCGATACGCTAAAGACCCAACTCTCTCAAGAATCTCAAATGGGCCAATATATCTCGGTGTAAGCTTTCCTTTCTTACCAAATCTCTTTGTACCTCTTCTCAGTGTCACTTTCAAGAATATATAGTCTCCCACTTGAAACTCAAGATCCAGTCTACGATTTTCCGTGTAACTCTTTTGTCAACTTTGAGCGGCGCGTAATCTGTCTCCAATTAACTTCACGCTCTCAACCGATTGTTGTACCAACTCGGAACCCCAAAGTTTTGCTTTTCCAACTTCATCCCAACAAATAGGTGATCTACATCTACGCCCATACAATGCTTCATACGACGCCATCTTAATGCTTTTTTGGTAGCTATTATTATACGCGAATTTTGCCAACGGTAAATGAGAATCCCAGCTTCCTTTAAAATCCACGACACAAGCTCGAAGCATATCTTCCATGATCTGAATCAACCGCTCGGACTGACCATCCGTCTGAGGATGAAAAGCTGTACTGAAGTCTAATCTGGTCCCCAAAGCCTCTTGCAATGATTGCCAAAACCTCGATGTGAACCTCGGATCTCTATCAGACACAATAGTCACTGGAATGCCATGAAGTCTCATGATCTCCTGAACATATAGGGCTGCCAACTGAGTCAACGAATAAGAGATTGCAATTGGTATAAAGTGTGCAGACTTAGTCAATCTGTCAACTATAACCCACAGTGCATTGAATCCTCTACGCGTGCGCGGTAAACCTATCACGAAGTCCAGGGTAATGTGCTCCCATTTCCATTCAGTAATCTCAAGTGGTTGTAGAAGTCCCGCGGGTCTTTGATGTTCAGCCTTAACCTGTTGACAAGTTAAACAACTCGACACATACTCCACGATTTCCCTCTTCATGTCTTTCCACCAAAACCGCTATTTCAAATCTAGATACATCTTCATGATCCATGGGTGAATGGTGTATCTCGCTTTATGAGCCTCATCAAGAACATGCCTCTTCAACCCATCGCTAGAAGGAACACAAATTCTGCTCTGAAATGCTAATGTACCATCATTACTAATCACAAAATTGGGTGATGCATTCTCAGCCAATCCATCAATTATTTTCTTCAACTCCGAATCATTCCTTTGTGCTTCTTTAATCCTCCCTAGTAAAACTGGTGTAGCACGAACATACGCAAAAATCACACCTCTATCATAAACGCTAGGACCCCAATCTCGCAAGTCTTCCAACATTTTCCATTCTCTAACCATCAAACAAGACATGTGCACTTTCCTACTCACAACATCCGCTACCACATTTGCCTTCCCCGGATGATACAAAATGCTACAATCATGGTCCTTTAATTTCTCCATCCATCTTTGTTGTCTCACATACAATTATTTTTGAGAAAATAAATACTTTAAACTCTTGTGGTCGGTGAAGATCTCAAACTTAGCCCCATAGAGGTAATGCTTCCATTTATGTAACGCAAAAATAATCGCAGCCAATTCTAAATCGTGCGTTGGGTAATTCATTCATGAGTAGACAACTTCCTCGATGCATAAGCAATGACTCTACCATTTTGCAAAAGCACACATCCAAAACCTTCCTTTGAGGCATCACTATAAATCACAAAATTATCTCCTCCACTAGGCAAGGCCAAAATAGGTGTCGTCGTCAACCGCTTCTTAAGCTCTTGGAAACTAGCCTCGCATTTCTCGCTCCAGACAAATGGTGAATTCTTTTGTGTCAATCTAGTCATAGGAGTAGCGATCCGAGAAAATCCCTCAATAAACCTCCGGTAGTAACCCGCTAGACCCAAGAAACTCCGAACCTCGCTAACTGAACTAGGCCTCCTCCAATTCATCACCGGTTCAACCTTAGAAGGATCCACAGCTATCCCGTCACTAGAAACTATGTGCCCTAAAAATGATACTTCCTCTATCCAAAAGGCACATTTGCTAAACTTAGCATAAAGTTGTCTCTCCCGAAGAATAGATAAGACAATCCTCAAGTGTTTCTCATGCTCCTGTCGAGATTTCGAATAAACTAGTATATCATCAATGAAGACTACCACAAAACAATCAAGGTGACTATGAAAGACACGATTCATCAAATCCATAAATACCTCCGGTGCATTCGTCAACCCAAACGGCATCACTACAAACTCAATGTGCCCATATCTAGAGCGAAAAGCCGTCTTTAGAATGTCTTCCTCTCTAACCTTCAATTGATAATAGCCCCATCTCAAGTCAAGCTTAGAGTAGACAATCGACCCTTGCAATTGGTCAAAGAGGTCATCAATGTGGGGTAGTGGATATTTATTCTTAATGGTCACCTTATTCAATTCCCGGTAATCTATGCGTAAGCGCAAACTCCCATCTTTCTTCCTCACAAATAGGACCGGTGCACCCCAAGGCGACACACTTGGTTTAATAAAACCCATCTCAAGAAGTTCTTGTAATTGAATTTTCAACTCCTTAAGCTCCACGAGTGCCATCCTATACGGTGCCTTAGAAATCGGTGAAGTCCCCAGAATGAGCTCAATACAAAATTCTAACTCCCTATCGGGTGGCATAGCATGGTTGGTAGAAAATACATCGGGAAACTCACAAACTACTGGAACCTCTTCTAATTTTGGTGAAGATTTCCTCTTATCGAAAACACATGCAAGATAACCCGTACACCCATGCGACAATAACTTTCTAGCCCTTAGAGCAGAAATAAAATGCAACCCACTCAATGCATGATCACCCACAAATATAAATTCAGGCACACCCGGCATGGAAAAAGTAACCCGCTTTTTATGGCAGTCAACTAAGGCATGATAAGCACATAACCAATCCATACCAAGAATCACATCAAAATCACGTATAGGTAGAACTACCAAGTCCGCATGCAAATTGTGGTCACCCACCAATATATCACAAGCTTTAAACACTTCAGACGCCAACATATATTCCCCAAGCGTGGTAGACACTTCAAGCAAGTAAGGCAAAGGTTGAGGCAGCACACATAAATTCTCAATAAAGTGCGAAGCAACATAAGAATGTGAAGACCCTGGATCTATGAGAACTCGAGCCTTATGATCAAATATAGAAAGAGTACATCCTATCACCGTCGTAACCCCTGAACCTCGCGTTGATCAAGCGCAAACACACGACCTTGAACCTTAGGTCTTCCATCCCCATCTCTCTTAGCCCCAGACTGCTGACCAGCGCTACCCAACTGATTGGCCCTAAGCTTTGGGCAATCTTTCCTCAAATGAGTCCCGTCTCCGCAAATGAAACATTTCCCATTCTTTCCCCAACACCAATCAACTGTATGTCCGGGCCTCTGACAGAATGAACAAATCATAGTCTCTTTACGTGATCCCTGCTGCCCCTGAGAAGAAGAAATGTTGTTACCCTGCTTTCCCAACTGTGGCCTACCTTGGCCTTCACCTCTCCTATCTCGATTGCCTTGGTATCCTCTCCTATTACCTGAATTATTACCTTAATTGGCATTCTGTGTAGACTGACGTACATTACCAGAATTACCCTTGCTTCTGTGCTCCTCGATATCCTGCTCCACCTCATAAGCTCGGTCAACTGCACTCCTATAATCTGTAAGCTTAAGTGCCAGAATCTGCTTCATAAACTCAGTCCTCAACCCCTTAACGAACTTATGTGTTCTCCGTGCCTCGGTAGGAATCAAGTGTGTATAATATCGACTCAGCTCAGTAAACTTCACAGAATACTCTGCTACAGTCATGCTACCTTGCTCAAGATCATAAAATTCTCGCTCCCTGTTGTTGCAAACCACATTAGGCACATACTCATTCTTGAACTCCCTTTGAAAATTAGCCCAAGTAATCGGAACTTGTTGCATCTCCCAACTTTCTTTCAACACATTCCACCAATGCTTGGCAGCTCCCTTGAACTTGAATGTCGCCAATATCACCCTTTCCTCATCACTACAACCCAACATAGCTAAAAGTTTCATCATCTCCTCCATCCATAACTCGGCTTCCCTAGGGTTCGGCTCCCCAAGAAATACACTAGGTTTCAGCTTAAGAAATCTCTCTAAAAGGGTTGTGTCATTCCTCGGTGGTGGTTGTGGTGGTGGTACTACCTCTTCCTATCATGGTGGTGGTGGTGCTTCCTCAGCTTGACCTCCCTGGCCTGCCCCTGCCAGAAAAGCCATCATTCTACGGTATAGTTTTGCCATCTGCGCATCCGGACCAACCGGATTTTGCGACGGTGGTACCTCAGCCTCAGGCTCGACCGGACCTCTCCTGGGTCTACCTCTACCATGGCCATTACCATCCCTAGGAACCTCCATCAAACTTCTATAAGAAATCACTCGACGTCAGAATCATCACACAAATAACCAACCCACCTAAGCCATGGAACCTATCCTATCCGACAACTAACCTATAGCTCTGATACCAACTATGACGACCTGACCTGGATCCTAATACGAAATCCCAAGCCGGACTGTCCAAATAGACACGATTCAATCATGCGCAAGTAGGAATATAAAATTTCACATGACGCAACATGGCATACAAATAACAACTCGGCTACACTTAGCTGAAATAGAACATAAAGTAAACAAGTCTTCGGCGACATTGTAGCCAGAACCCAACAACTACTCCTACAATTATAACACATGCATAATAATAACCTCAACGGCCACAACATGTCGGAGACAACAACAACAATAATACTTTAAAGGAGCAATAAGCGGAATAAGTTGTAGTGAACCATAACATATAAACAAGTTCGACACGAAAGTCGGCATACAAAATATTCATAAGTCTAGAGTATTCAAGAGTTATACAATTAACACAAAAGCCCAAGTCAAGTCTAGATGACTTGCTTCCCATCGTCTTTGCCAAAATAAAAGACTAGCTATACAAAGTCTTAAAAGAACAACCTCCAAGCTTAGTGACTATCTAGCTTGGATACGGCGAATCTAACGAGGACCTTCTCCATGGCTCGGATCTAAGGAAACCAAAACAAACAAATAGGGTAAGTCATAAAGACTTAGTAAGCTACTAAAAATGCATGTTCATGTCAAAGCATAGAATTTATCATAAGTATGGAACATGATCTTCAAATATCACTTAGCACATTATTCACATAAGTGCGAGTAATAAATCATACAAGTAGGATATGATATAGACCCGGCCGCTACATAGCTCCTGCAATAAATTGTGTTAACTGGTTCGTGCCATCGATGTTTTGTGAATTCATCGACCCTTATTGAGAACCGCCTCGATTTAAATAGCAAGCCAATGGGGCACGTATTGATACGGCAAAGGGGCTACTTCCCCACTGCGGCCCACAGTGGAGGCATGTGTGAGGTCCCAGGTGCGGCGATCCATAGCGAACACGAATCTCACAATTCGTGAAGGCGATGCATCGTCCCACCCTGACATATAAATCAAACCAAATAATGCCAGTTGGACTCAATATGATGCACAAGTAGATATTTACTTGTCATAAACAAATAAGTATCAAATTCGACAAGAGCGAACTCATCCGATCAAGTAGGCTATTAATCTCTACCATAAATCATGTCAAGGCAATTAATTACTCAAAACCCAACAATCACAACAAACTTAATTACACATAAAAAGGCTCAACTTATAATTGAGTAAACCCGACCAAATGGTGTCCAAACTTCGTAGGGATTTAAAGTAGTGTTCAACATGTTCCAAACATCCCTAGAGTCGACTTCGTTGAGTCTTTACTACACTTTGCCAATTTTAGGGATTTGAAGCTATGTTCTTCTCAAACCAACCTAAGTACAATACTAAGTCCAACTAGGTTATGAGTGTACCAAAATAATACAATGTGATCCCTCTTCAATATAGAGTTCAAACATAAGCTAGAACACATAACAATTCACCATTTTACCAAGTAAGCCACAAATAGGGTACTTTCACTTAACACCATTTCTAATACACATGTAGGAATTACTTCTAACATGCTCAAAATCCTAGAAACATAAGATGAAGGATAATAACATGCTTCAATAATCATAAAATCATCCTACACATGTTCCTAATAAGTTCACATGTTAAAATCACAAGGTGAAGGTATATAGGACAAGTATGTGTACTCATTGACCTCAAAAATCATAGGTTTTGTTTCCTTAGGATCAATGAGTACTAAAACCAAGAAGAAGAAGAGTAACTTACTTGTAAACTACACACAAGAAATCAAATGGAGAAACTATTCGATTAGAAATGCTCTACTCTTCAAGCTCTTCGCTTTTGTGGAGTTGGTTTGAACAATGGAGGAAGGAATCATGGAAGACCAAGGAGGAACCTTCAAGAATCTCAAGGGAACTCCATGAGAGAGTCTAAGCACGTTTTTGGAGGAGAAGGGTGAGAAATGAGGTCACAACATCTGATTTGTGGTATAAGAGTGGTCAAAATGCTAGTGGGACAAGTGTCACTTCATTGTGGTTGAATAAAATCTGATTTGGGATCTCTTAATCCACTAAAACTATAACTTAATGCCATATAAAATATGTAATACTCCGATCCCCGGTTAGCTTGAATTGCGTGCAATGCTCGCATTTCTTCCTTGGTTGATTGCTTGTTTGATTTCTGAGAGAGTCTATATGTGTATGAGAGATCAAATTAAGACCAAAATACTATTAAGAGATGCCATATAGTTGTTGACTTGCTAAAGTCATAAGTCGTAACTCGACGATAATCGGAATGCGACACGATTGAGAGTTTGTTTGCGTTTTGTGTTCCTAATCTCAATTTGGTCCTAGAACTTTACATGATGATTGATTAACATGTTTAGATGTATTAGACTTCTAGGTTGATGTATTCCTTAAGTCTTGTGAGGTTTTGACGCTTCGAGGATAACAATTCTCCTTATCGCGTAGTTCGAGATTAAGTTGTGTGATCGTCTCATCTTTCGGGAGTTTTTTCTCCTATCTGTTGTTTAACATCTGAGAGGAATTCAGGCCTATTCAATTGCCTTTTTAAGTGATTATAATCTTGGGTTGTTGCCCGTCGGTTTGTGGTTTCATTCAACGTTTCGTTAGCGAGTTGTTGTAACTTTCTTCGGTTTCGCTCCGAGTTGTTTCAGGTGTTTTTTATGGGAGTTTAGACCTACTTTGAAAGTGGTTTGAGACTTTTTTGGTTTAACTAAGTGTTTGACGGGTTTTAGGGTTGAATTATAGGCCATTTCGAAGCTTTAAGGCTTGTGGTTGCATGCGGGAAGGACCAGACGAGAACAAGATTGCACAAAACTCACCAAGGGCCTAAAAGGGACCAAAGCGGTCGCATGGTATAAAACCATGCGAGCGCATCCTCCTTCGGACAGACTGCTCCCTGTTTTTATGTTTTGAAGTATAATTCCTATTCTACCCTTACTAAACCCCCTCTAAACCCTTCCTAACCTCCCATACTTAGTCCTAATCACGTCCTAACATATTTGGGAAGTTAATTAAGGTTTTATTAGAGGTTGATTACATCTAATAATCACTAATTATACCAAGGAAATCCCATTTGTGCCCTCATTTGTTGGGGAAGTAAAAATAGGCTAATCCCTTTGTTAATTCAGCAGATTTCTCTCATTTCTTCCTCCTTCGCATACGTTTTAGAGTGAGAGAGAGTGGGTATCCCATGGAAGCTTGGAGCCCTAGCTTCTTCTTCCTCAAATCCATGAAGATCCGACCGTTGGATCGCCTCCAAACTTGGGATTCTTGAGCCCCTCAACGAGTAGAACAACTTCACCGATCAGATTTCGATTCTTTTGAGTTTTCACTCAAGCTACTATAATCCTTCTTCTATGGATTTTGTGCTCATTGACCCTAAGGAAAACAAAGAGGCTTGCTATTTGAGGTCAATGAGTACACATGTATGTTGTGTGTGATTTTATTTTGAGTTTTGGATTTTTGATGGGTGAACTTGTTAGAAGCATGAATAGGATGCTTTCTATGTTTAATGGAGTCCATTATTGAACCTCATCTTGTGAGTTTGGACTTTGAGCATGATGGCCATGAATTCCTAAAAACCTAGGATTTGACTATATGTTATGTAGCAAATGGGTTATTGATGATATGAATGATTTTTGGAGAATTTTATGGAATGTTATGAGTTGTTGGAATCACACATGTTATAGGTTTAAGTTTTGGAAGTATACTTTATGAACCTATATTTTTGGTTGTGAACATGAAAGATGAATTTTCATAATGGATTTCATGATTAAAATGTAAAGTTTGACTTTTAAGAATGGAGTTGACTTTCATGTATATAAGAGTATGTTGCTCAACTCTAATTCATGAATATTTGGTTGTGAGCATGAATAATGAATTATCACTATGGATTATGTGATAAAAATGTAATGTTTGACTTTCATGTATATAAGAGTATGTTGTTCAACTCTAATCCATGAATTTAAGGCTTTGAGCATGTTTGATGAATTTTCATGTTGGTTATGAACATGCTAGATGAATTTACATCTTGTTTAGATAAATGGTTATTTTGGACGAAAGCATGCTTGATTAAATGTTATCTTGAGATACATGCTTGAAATGTGATGGTTGACTCTAAATGTTAAGTGTTGACCTATGAACCATGTTTTGGGGATTTTGTTGGGAAGGTATGGATTGTTGGGTTGCACAATGTTGCTAACCTTGGGAACTTAGCCATGAACATTTGCTAATGAATAATAGAAGGGCTATGATGCAAATAGCTTCTATGCCTTCGAATTTGAAAAGAGTATAAATGACTCAACGGAGTCGATTATGGATTTATATGAATATAGAGAATCACATATTGAAATCCTATGGATTTTGGGGTAGTTTTGATGGAGGTTAAGCCTTCGAGCATTTTCAAGTGTATGAAGAACACTTGGGTATTAGAGACTTGATATTATTGCTCTAATGTGTTTATGAGTTAGTTAGCATAAAAATGCATAACTATGTGATTTAAAAGTAAATATCTACTTGATTGGATTAGTACGGTGTGTTGTACTTTTCCTTTGATTGAGCATGCGAGTATATATTACATGTGCTTGTGTTTGAGTCCAGCTGGCGGTTTTTGGTTTGAGTTTTTGGCGGGATGATGCATTGTCTTCACGAATTGTGGGATTCGTGATCGCAATGGATCACCGCGCCGGGTTTTCACACACCCCTCCATCAATGGCCACGGCGGGGATGTAGCTGATCATTGCTAGAATAATACACCTACCTCTGATAGCTATGGAACTTGAGCGGGTTATTGTCTCAAGGACGTCGATACCACGAAAAGGGATATCGAGGACACATATGGTTGCACGTGTTTTGCAGGAGCTACACGGCGGATGCGGAAAAGGAATCATCTTCTCTCTTATATGGTTATTTATACGAGCACTTATATGAATTGTTGTGCTACGCGGTTAATGATATGAATTACATGAGATGATGATTACTTGATGAAATGTTATAATAAAAATATAACATGCTAATGAAATGATGATTTTTATGATATAATGTTATACCAAAAATATAACATGCTATCCATGATTAGAAGGGAAACAATGGTCTTTCATATAAAGAATTATTATATGAGTTATGTTAAATGATGAGGTATGAGGCTCATGGTATAATTGGGTTATGTGGTTGGTGGTTTGATGATAGGTTAAAATGTGGAAATAAAATGCTACACATTTTGGAATTTAGAATCATGTTCTATTTGATATGATTTATTTTATGATAATTTATGAAGTACTATGTGACTATGGTTCGGTTTGGTTTGTGTTGAGGATCATACCATGAAATGATATATTATGATTATGATATGAGATGTACATGTTTTATTTGAGCATTATGCCATGCCATGACATTGCATCTTTAGTAGCTTACTAAGTCATTATGACTTACTCGTTTACTTTGTTTTCCTTAGATTCGAGCCAAGCTAATGATTTGAAGGAATCTGTCGAGTCTACGATAGAAATGTGGTTCTTGTGAAGGTTGCTACTGTAATATATTTTGTAGCCTTGTTTTTTTTTTTTTTTGAAAAGGATGTTTGGGAAGTGAAGTTAAATAGACTTCACTATGAGTAGTAAGACTTTTGGATATTTACTTGATACTTGTACTTATTAAATTATTAGTACTTGGTTTTTGTGAGCCGACAAATGTTAGTCGAGCCATGTTTATTTAATTACGTATTTATTCCATCTTGAGTAATATTATTGTTGGTTGTTGTACTCTGGCATGTTTAGCCGTAGAGTGTGTAGAATAGAGTTGTAGACTTAGTTAATGTTGGGTTCCGGCTGTAACGTCGCCGATGACTTGGTTATATATTGTTTATAATTGTAACGGGTGGTTTGTAGTACATGCCCAATGTTGTGTCACGTGCGTCGAACTTTTTGGGCCGAGAGATTTACTATCTCTTAGGTTGTTTTGTATTTCGGAGCTTGTTAGCTCGGGTCCATTTAAGTTATTCGCTTCCGCATTTGTTGTGTCGTTGATGTATCGCTGTTATATCCTTACCCTTTGCTTGTTGTTTTGTGTGTTTTGGCAGCACGACCTTAGGGTCTCGTATTGGGATCTGGGTCGGGTCGTCACAAAATAAATGTAATAAGGTTAGGTTAGTAGTTAGGAGGGTTAGGGAGTTTTAGGTGAGGCTTAGGAATGGTCTTGATAGGGTTTGAAAGCACAAAAATCGTCAAACAGCAAAACAGCCCCGGGGGACCATGCGGTCGTATGGCTCTCATAGCATGCGGCTGCATGCTTACTGACTTTCCAACATCAAGTTTCTGGACACCTTGCGAGGGCAAGGCCTTCACCCCTTGCGGCCGCAAGCCCGACAGTCCCAAAATGGTCTAAAAGATAACCTAAAAGACCCCCAAACACTTAGCCAAAATCAATGAGGCTTAAACCTCATTCAAAGTGAGTCTAGAACTCACCCCAAACACCCTCGATCAACACTCGAACAATCCAAACGGAGGAGGGAAAAAAGGAGAACTAAACGAGCGATTCAACCAACGATTCAACAAACATGCAAATAAGATTCTAAGCATACTAAGAGCATTATGAATAACTTATAAATGATTCTAACACATATTAAAACTAAGTAAACATGCTCATGAACTTTAAGAATGCATGAAGGCAAGCACACAATGATCATGCAAGAATCTGAGGTGTTACATTAGTAGCCAAAAGCCTCGTGGAATTGCTATTTCTAAGCTATAAAAGTTCCCAATAGATGCGCATAAAACATATCTATCAAATACCCCCAAACTTAGACTTTGCTCGCCCTCGAGTAAACAATACTAATAAATACAAAAGCAATTAAATTACAAAAATTAAGATAATCTTTTTGGAGGGTGATACTATTTACACTCCTCTATATACCCACAAACTCTAGGAGTTTCTTACGAGTGACTCGACTATGCAGATAAATACAAAAACTATTAAATAAAAAAGTAGATAATTAAAATTACTCGTAAAATAATTAATACAAAGAAAATCTTTTTGGGCCATTCTCAAGTCACGATAGCATGGACTATTCATATTTGCCTTTGGAAGATGCTCACCATATACGTGCAAACTTACCACAAAGCATACTGACTTACGCTCTAACCTGCGACCAATGCCAACATCTCCGTGTGTGTGTGCTCACCAGTCATGGAAAATTCCTAACTTAAATAGTTTTATTGAGGTAAGCACAACATTCATTCTAAAAATCAAGATTTTGAATAAAAGCATACGCAACACAGAGTATGTAATCTACCATCCAAACCTGGTCTATCACAGAAAGAGAGAACACCATGGATTCAAAGTACTTATACATCCATCCCATGCACTTTCTATGTATGGCCTACAATGCTTTCATATCTCAGTTACTTACAATAGCTAAGATTATGTTGACACAGTAAGCTTTGACGAATAGTATGAATATATGAAGGGGGGATCAATTTACATGTATTACAATCAAATCAACCAACACAAGTAACTGGCAAAAAGATCAAAAGGACTTTATTAAGCTTGTAATGTAAGGCCTTGGTGTTGGGGGATACGATGGAAAGAGAATATAATACAAAGTGATAGAGCAAGACTACCCTTTTTCCCCATTTGCTTTTAACCATGAAGAAGTATTTCTAATAAGGCTAGGACTTGCAAAGACCACAAGCGGACATTTTCCCCCAAACTTGTTTTATTCAATACATTATGCTAAAAATAACTAGTGATCCTTTCTTCAGATGAACTTTCCTAATATAATTATATCTTGAAAGCTAGGCTTCCATTTGAATCTTCTTGCATTCTTCTTCCTTTTCATTTTCGTCGAACCAATATTTTTTTTATTTTTCTTTTCCATCACTTTTTTTTATTACGATGAGGAATAGAAGTCTTTAGGAAATCATCTAACTAATAATGGTCCCATAAAATTAATTCCCCACCCACATCCTACTCTCTCCAAGGGTAGGCTAAAGTGTATAAGCTTTAGGGGTTAAGTTAATGTGGGTTAAAGAAATGAAGTCAAATGGGGGTTGTTGTATGCTTAGCATACACCATTCTTTAATTCAGCTCAAAAGGGACACTAGGGATATTTTTAGTAAGGTCGGGAAATATTTAGGCTCAAACGATCCAAAGATGGCCTAAATCATATCCTAATGCCAGAATTACTCATGTCAGTTGATAGATGTGTTTTATACGTATCTATTGTGTATATATTCTTACTTAGATTATGCTTTTATGTGTGTTTCTAAAGCTATGGATATGGGTTTTAGTGTTTTATGAGTTTCAGGCTAAAGACGAGGAAAATGGTGAATTTCGGGCTTTTATGCAGTAATATGAAATTTCCAGGGACCTGGTTGCAAACTACTGAAAAAGAAGGTCAAAAGCTGAAAAACAGACTAAGCGCTCGCTTAGCTTGAGGCCTAAACGAGCGCGCAAAAAGCAGTAGCAAGAATTTGGAGAGAGACCCCTGAGCTATCGCTCAACATAAGGGTTGAGCGACCGCTCAACCCCGACTTTCAGTTCTGGGCAATTTCGTCCTTTCTCGTTAACCCTAGCCTAGTATAAACAGAACCCTACCTTTACAGCTTTGGGGGATCCGAATTTTAGGTATTAGAGGCCGTTCTTGAGCACTCTCAAGACGGAAAAACACATTGTAATTCAGTTTTATTCCAGTTGTTGAAGTTGGACGATGTTTTATTCAATTCATATGATGTGTTCATCGCCTGTGATGATAACTGTTGTATTCTAGGCATTGGAGGTAACTTTGTGTAGACATCCCAATTTCGTACCCTTGGTATGTAACATGACATGTGATAGACGTATTTTATACGTCCATATCGGGTACTTTTATGACTTAAAATGAGCAATTCCACAAGGCTTTTGGCTACTGATATGTGTTTTTGAGCTATATTGTGAGTTTCTGGGTTTTAGGTGAACTTATGGGATTTTTGAAGCTTTTAGTGAAGATTTCGAGGAAGGGTGCAAAGTGCAAAGTTGGAAAAGATGCATAAGGAAGAATTTGGAGACCTTGCGGTCGCAAGGCCAAAAGACCTTGCCTCCGCAAGGTGACCAGTATGCAGCATTGCCCGTCCAAGACCCTTGTGAACGCAAGGTGAAATCTTCATGCATCCACAAGGTCCCCAGAACAGACTTTACGGGGTCTTTGACCTGGATTGAACCTCCTATTCCTCTACAACACCTTAGTATAAATAAAGGACGGTAGCCAAAGCCAAAGGAGGTCCAGAAAGTGTTAGGAAACAGCTTTAGCTTAGATTTTAGTTTGTATTACGTAGTTTAGTCGTTGTAATTACAGTTTCGAAGATCGATCCATGTATTCCTTCATCTCGATGTGCAGTTCATCTTCAAGGATGAACTAACCGTCCATTAATCTAGGAATTGGGAGGTAACTTGTATCGAATCTATGGCTTAATACATATTTTTATTCATTCAATTCTTGTTGATCATGGTGTTTATCGACCCCTTTATTATCTAGCTTTGACCAAATGAATGGAATCGCAAGTAATAAAGGCCTAGAGGTTCGGATACCTGCACGGTCATATGCATATGTCGTACACCGGCTCACCATCATGATAAATTGAACTTATCGATGCACGAAAGTGATAAGTTAGGGTCAGGTTCATATATATGACCTAAGTGACAGTTAGGTTTCCATATGTTCTTGTGCTTAGGATATAGAATGGATGGATTATTTGGAGATGGAGACTGAACGGTAATTTGACAGGCTATATCTATCTTTCGTGAATGAACCCAAATTATTGAATAATACTTTATCTAAATAAACAATAGAGTAGATGCAAGTGAAACCCTAATCCTAGATTTCCCTCTTCCATCAGATCTTTACAACTGTGATTGTTGTCTAGTTTAATTAGATTTACTGTTTTAGTAGAATAATTAGTTTAGATAAAATAAATAAAAACCCCCCTTAGTTTAAAATTGCTACCGATATTCTTGCCATTCCTATTCTTCTTGTCTCTGTAGTTCGACTCTTGCTTCTCAAGCTATTTTACAATAGTCTTGTCCACTTGCAAGGAAATAATTAAAATAAGACACGATCAAGTTTTTGGCGCCGTTGCCGGGGACAAGCTAGTTTGCGTAGCTAGTTTGTTGGTAGCGTTGTTTTAAATTCAGTTTTTATAAAAATAAAAATACAAAAAGATTTTATTTTATTTTATTCTTAGTTGTTAGTTTTTATTTGTTTTATTTGCTTTAATTATTTTATGCATGGTCGTAGATCTCTAAATCCTAAACTGGTAGAATTAAATCAAAATATAAATAATCTTGGAAATAATCAGAAAGACCCTGATTATTTGGAAAACCAGCCTGTTAATCAAGAACAGTTGAATCGAGAGGATGCTCTGGTTAATCCTCCAATGGATAATAACAATAATCAAAATCCTGAAAATCTGGTTACTCCAGTCAATGTGAATCAAAGAAGGCAAGGTGTCTTGATTAACAGGATGTGGTCGCATGCTCTCTGCTCCTCCAAATGCAAACTCTCTGGAATCCTTTCGAGGGCAAGGCCTTACCCCTTGCAACCACAAACCCAACAGCCCCAAAAAGGTCTATATAACCACCCTAAAAGACCCCAAACACTTAGCCAAAATAAATGAGGCTTAAACCTCAATCAAAGTGAGTCCATAACTCACCCCAAAGACCCTTGAACATCTCCCGAACAACTCAAACGAAGGAGGGTAAGAAGGAGAAGTAAACGAATAACTAATCCAACAATTCAACAAACATGCAAACAAGATTCTAAGCATGTTAAGAGCATTATGAATGACTTATAATTGATTATAAACACAAACATAAACTAAGAAAACATATTCATGAAGATTATGAATGCATGAAGGCAAGCAAATGAATGTCTAGGGTGTTACACGCTCACAGAGTCCCGTCTAGCATTGTAATATTATTGTTACTTTGTCTTTCTTTTCTATTAAAGACAATGTTGAGTAAAGTTATAAAAACTTTACAGTCGGGTAGTATTCTTAGTATTGTTGTCTTGTATTCTGTTGCCGACTTATGTAGTCGAGCGGGTACACTTCATCTTATAGCATTTATCCTGTTGTCTCCCAGGCAATTAATAGCCTTGGGTATTCATGATTATTTTTGTTGTTGTTGTTAAACCCCGGTATGATTTAGCCATTGGGTTATTGTTATATTAGGTTGGTTCTTTGTTGAAACGCCGACCTGAGGTGCCGATGGTTTGTTCTGTGTCTATAATGTTACAGCATGTGAGCTTTGTTTTCCCCTCGTGAGACAAATGTCTCTCTTGGTTCATTTGGTTTTGGTTTCAAGTGTTATAGCTTTGGGCTTCACTTCATTATTTCTTCCGCAGATTCGATTTTTGTTGACCCGTATTTTAATACGGCTTCACCAACATGTTTAGAGCTCGATAGCTCGGCTGTTTGACTTGCATCAATGTTTAGCAAGTGCTCGTCCTCTATTTTTATTTGTTCCAGCGCCATGACCTTGGGATTTCATGTTGGAATCTGAGTCGGGTCATTACAATAAGGGCGTTCCATCCCCATCATGAATTGTTGCATCATAAATGCTTACAAAAGATGATCATCGCCAAAAGACTTTCTTTAAAAATTATTCCCAACAGCTGAACTACGTTTGGTCTGATTTCTGAAAAGGATACGTAGGAAGCCTATTCCGGTAGGCACAACCGTCACATCATAAAATATACCCCATCACAACACAAAATGTGATGCATCGCAAAATCATGAACTGTTGCATCAAAAATTATCGCATAAGGAATTGTTACAGCATGATCTGTCGCATCAAATGCTTACGATCTTCGTGTCAAAGTTTCCACCATCATATTTTGCTAGGTAATTCTCTAGGAAGATGATCTTCGTATCAAAGTTTCCTCCATCATGTTTTGCTTGGTAATGCCCTAGGAATACGATCTTCATATCAAAGTTTCCCCCAGCGTGTTTTGCTAGGTAATACGATCTTTATCAAAAAAAATATCATCATCAATCAACTTTCAAAACATCCTGAAATCCAAGTTTTTTCCCTAGCAGACAAGCTACGACTGGTCTGATTCCTGAAAAGGATATGTAGGAAGCCTATTACGATCGGTTCGACCATCGTAAAATGTTATCAAAAGGGCAACGTAAAAATGTTTTCCACGATCGGAAACACCAAAAGATTTCCATCGCTAATGTTTTAAAACTCAAAAATCTTCCCCAGCATTGCTTATCTCGAATTTGAGAGTCTATCTTATCAATGACATTCATTTATTTGTAAATTCTCATTTACTTATAAACTATGTTGTTTAGGGGCTTTGTAGACACCCCAAATTCGTACCCCTAATTTATAAATATCCTAAAATTATGATTTATAAATTATAAATGGACTAACAAATGTTAAGTTTTGATTAAGTTTCAGGAGGGCCAAAGTGTCAAAGAAGAATCAATGAGGAAAGGACAAACGACAACAAAAGGGGAGGAAAGAGTAACATTTTTTAAAGGGAAAACAAGAATGGGCGTCGCGCCAGAAACTGCCATAGGCAGCGCCCATTTTTGGTTTTTGCCTCCAGCTTTGTCTTTGCAAACTGCACCTCCAGCGCGATGTACAACCCTCACAATCTCAGTGTAAAATATATGCCTTCTTCCTTCGTGCCTAAGTCTGCTCCTCTTTGCCTATAAATAGAGGGCTTTCCATCCTTCATTTGGACAGAGAACTTTCACTACCCCTTACTTTGCAAAATTATAAGAACGTTCTCTCTCTCTCTCTCTCTCTCTCTCTAAGCTCCCAGCAAGCCAGCCTTCCTTCCTTGCCCCTGCAAGCCTTCATCTGAGCCTCCGTCTTTGCCCCAGCGAGCCGATCAATCAAAGTGTCATGACGTTATGCCGCCGAAATTCAGACACGATATACAACAAAATCAACAAAAACAAGCAGTTACGCTATCCGAATTCGGAAAACAACTTCGATAAATACAAGCAGTTACGCTGCCCAAATAGAGAGGTGGAAAGACGCAAATAGAAGTAGTTACACTGCCCAAATTTCAACAACAAACAACAAACAAAAGACTTTCTCTCCCAAAGAGGACAGAGCGAGCACACCCAAAAGCCTGCATAAGCAAAGTTATCCTGGGTATAACCCTCACGCTTCAAGAGGTAGGTACCAAAGTTATTTTTATTTCTGCGTAGTTATATTATAATAATATAAAATATAAAATAAGTCATTATGCTAGTATAATTTTTCATATAAATGGCTAAAAAAATAAGTTGTTATTGTAGTCTAAATTTTATATATATATATATATATATATATATATATATATATATATATATATATATATATATATATATTATTTAGATTTAATATATAAAAATGACATATTTAGCCAAAAACTCATTTTGAGACCGAAAGAGCGAGTTGGGTGTCTAATCCTTCCTAACTCGTAATTTAGCCTCCGAACCTTTTCATTCTAGTATATTTGTTTTTTCTCTGTTTATACGTAAAATAGAGGTGACGAATCTGTTAACATATATTTTGAGTCCACAACAAGGTCGGACGTATTCCACGCGCTCAAAGTTTTGACGCCGCTCGCTTTTCAGTAACGAGATCTAGTGTGAAATGGGGTTCTCACAACTGGTTCTGTGGTAAACATAGCAGCAGGTGGCAGTGGCAGCACAGTGGCTGGCAGTGGTGATTCAATTTGCTTATTTATTATTATTTTTGAACATAAATCAAAATTACAAAGAATGATATTAGAAAAAAAAAAAACTTGTTTGAACTGAGGAAGAGATAAAATCTAGAGAGAATGAATTTTTATTAGAGTTTTTGGTTTGTATATATTTTTTTGTTTTGATTTTGTTTTGTATATATATGTGACAAAGGGTAATATAGTAATTTCATAATTAAAATGTTGTATCAATTATTTCATATGTATTGTATTAATTGTGCCCCTATTTCATCTCCTTTAATAGTTAGACGTTTCAAATGTAGACATTTTAGGTGGAAAAAAAGAAATACATATATACATATAGTGTGTGTGGGTGTGTGTGTGAGAGAGGGTTATTGCAAGGAAGTAGTAGTTGTAGCCTTGTAGGTTACGAGCCTAGTAATGTCCGACTCGACAATTTTTAGTTGAGAGTCATAGCTCAAGCTTCAAGGAGGATATCTAAGTACATTTATGCTTTAAAAATTAAAAGGACAAATGATATTACGATCTGGAGCTTGTTGTATTTCTATAAATTTCATTGTTACATGTCGTCAAATCACATTTTTTCTTAGATATCCATAGTGTCGTATCAAATTAATTTTCTATGTAATGACATACATTTCAAATCATCACCAATTTATCTAACATTTAACTATTGAGATTTGTGTTATAACTAATTAACCATTCGACGACACGAAACACAAGCTCGTGAGAATACGAAAAGTTTGAGCTCATAATATGGCCAAAATACGATTTACCCCGCAAGGTTTCCACCCAATCTCAAAGTGGTACCAAACCTAAGGTTTGTGTCAAACTCATACCTGACATTGCAAATTGTCCTATTTTCCACCCTAGCCCTAACGGGTGTTAGAAAACTAACAGAAAATTAACATGTGCATCTTACATGCAGGGGTAATTTAGTCTTTTTTTAAAAATTTAGCTTATTACAAAAATAGCTTTCTGAATTGAAGAAGTGTTGTTATGTGAAGACGAAGAGGAAAATACAGAGACACGTGACACTGCGTCGGTGATTGATTTAAGCGCATCGAGGGGAGGGTTGGCTCGCAAGGGAAGTTGTATGTGGAAACTCCAGGGTGGAGATGTTGATACAACGATAGTGAGAATGTTTTATATGTTGCACCAGATCTTAGAATCGTGGATCTACATATCATATCAGCGTCTCAAACGAATTGGGGGATAGAATCGATTCTATAAGCTTCGATTTTGCGACCGACTAATGCTAATTACTTGAAAAAACTTGGAGACTGTTAGCGAAATAGAAGATTTGCATTTACTTATGGACCCGGACGATTTCCTCTAACCGAAAACCAACTCAATATTAAAATAACATCGGAGTCAAGATCGGATTCATTCTGTTTCCGGTCTAGGTAACTGATTGAAATCACAAAGCTCTCCAAGGATCTAAGGCATAATGTGCCGTACATCCTGGACGTGGAGGTGGATAATTTCTCAATCTCATCTATTGAAAAGCAAGCACTTATGTCACTAGGTCTATTCATAGCATCGAACACAGAAATTTCAACAGTTTCACCTAGGACTGACATTGTTAGTTTACCATTTTTCACATTAATCATTGTATTGGCAGTTGCCATAAATGGTCTGCCTAACAATATTGGGACTTCATTATTGGTGCATATCTTCCTTTCCATCTCTAGAACCACAAAGTCAACTGGTATGATTAATTTATCAACCTGAACTAGGATATCTTCCACTATACCCAAAGGATATTTAACTGAGCGATCAGCTAATTGTAATTGCATAGTAGTGGGTTTTAGTTCTCCTAAACCTAACTGTTTATAGACCGCGAAAGGCATCAAATTAATACTTGCTCCTAAATCTAGCATTGCTTTCATCTTTTTAGAGCTTCCCAAGGAGACTTGGATATTAAAACTGCCTGGGTCTTTCAACTTAGGTGGTAATTCGGGTTGTAAAACAGGACGTTTTCGAAACAACAATCTTTTCATTGTTTTCAAACTTGTGTTTCTTAGAGTGAAGATCTTTGAAAAACTTTGCATAAGCTGGAATATTTTTAATAACATTAAGCAAAGGTAAATTAACATTTACTTTGGATAACATATTATAAATTTCCGCTTGTTTGTCCATTCGGTTTTCATAAGTCTTCTTGGAAACGGAATTGGAGGAACATAGGGTGGTGGAGCCACATAAGGTTCCTCTTCTTCTTGATCCAACTCTTTTTCAACTTCAATTGTATTATCTTTATTTTGAATTTCTTTTTCTTGTTCTAATTCCTTATTTGGAACCTCTACTTCTACTTCTTTTTCTACCTCTTGATTACTTAAGTCATTATTTTCTTTATTACTATCACTATCTTTTTCGGTTTCTTTTTCAATTACCTTTTCAGAATTTTCTATTGTAGCAGGCATATTAGAAGGAGGATCAGGATCACTTACCTCTTCACCTATCACCTTACCGCTTCGCAAGACGGTGATTGACTTAGCTTGCTCAGTTTGACTAGGGAACTTCCCTTCTTCTCTTTTATCTGCTCCAGAACTTTCAATGTGTTTCTTTAAATTTTCGATTTCTTCAAGCATGTACTTCATTAAAGCTGCTTGACCTTTACTAGCTACTTCTTGCTTAGGAACTTCTTCAATTCTCAACTGATTTTGATTTGGCAACTGTGGAGGTTGTGGTGGTTGAGGTTGGAACTGTTGAGGTTGCAAAGGCTTATTTCCTCCCCAAGAAAAGTTAGGATGATTCCTCCAACCAGGATTATATGTATTTGAATAGGGATCATTCCTTGGCCTTTGAGGGTACATATTCATAGCATTAGCCTGTTCAGAATACATAGCACTTGACGGACAAAAATTAGTAGCATGAGAATATAATCCACATAAGGCACATGCTTCTTGAATTTGCCAATTTTCAAATTGAGCTTGTGTATTTGAATTATCTTGCAATTGATATAGGCTCCTATTTTTACCTCTAGCACTTTTACATTTGGGAATTAATACTTAGCATCTCAAATAATTCTTCTAATGCTTCTGGTGTCATTCTATTAATAGAACCACCAGCTGCACTATCAACCATAGTTTGTAAGCCTGGCGAAAGACCATGATAAAATTGAAGCACTAACACATGTTGAGCCAAATTATGATGAGGACACATAATAAGCAGATTTTTAAATCTATCCTATGACTCATGGAATGTGTAACACCCCGCTCCTTCGTTAGCTCGGTTTGCGTGCTATACTTGCACTTCTTCCTTTGTCGACTGTATGTTTGGTTTGCAAGAGAGTCTAGATATGTATGAGAGACCACATTGAGACCAAAACATTATTAAGAGACTCCATATAGTTGTTGACTTGCTAAAGTCACAAGTCGTGACCCGACGATAGTCGGAATGTGACGCGATTGAAGGTTTGCTTGCGTTTTGTGTTCGTGACCTCGGTTTGGGTCCTAGACCTTTATAAGATGATTGATTAACATGTTTAGATGTATTAGACTTCAAGTTGGAGGTGTTCTTTAAGTCTATCGATGATTTGGAAGCTTTGGAGATAGTGCTCGTCTCTATCGCGTAGTTCGGGAATCGGGTCGCGTAATCGTCTCTCGTTTGGGACTCTTATTTCCCTAGTTGTTGTTCAACTTCCTAGAAGTATTTAAGCTTCTTCATTAGCCCTTAGACTTGCCTTAAAAGTCTCCTTTCATTGCTCGTTCGATTGCGAGTTCATTTGTCGTTCCGGTTGCACGTTGTTGCACCCCTCCCCGGTTCGCTCGAGTTGTCTCTGGGAGTTCTTCGGTGTGTTTCTGACTTGTTTTTGAGTTGGGTTAGACCTTAGAATGGTTGCCCATAAGTTTGGGACCATTTAGGACATGTTTAGATCAAGTTTTGAAGGTTGAGGCCCCGCTGTTAAGCGCCCGCCTCAAGTACTGAGAGCATTGCAAAATGAAATACCCTGGGCAGAAGCCCAGGCGCCCGCCTGGAGAGATGTGAGGCGCCCGCCTCAACATCAGATTGCAGTTACGGGATTTTTCCCCTGTTTTGTGTTTGGACGAATTATACCTATCCTACCCTCATTAAACCCCCTCTAAACCCTTCCTAACCACCCATACTTAACCCAAATCATGTCCTAACATTAGTTGGAAGTTAATTAAGGTTATATTAGTGTTTGATTAGTCCTAATCTCTACTAATTGTGCAAGAGAAATGTCTATTGTGCCCTCCTTATTTTGGGGTATAAATACCCAAACCCCTTTGCAATTTTTGAAATCTCTTCATTTCTTCTCCTCATCCATACGTATTATAGAGAGAGAGAGTCCAAGGAGATTCAAGCCCTAGCTTCCTTCTCTCTTCGATCCAAGACGATCCAACCAACCCGATTGCCTTCAAACTTGAATCTTGAAGCCCTCGACGTGTAGAACAAGTTCACCGATCGGATTTGTTTCTTGGTTTTCACTCAAGCTAGGTAAGTTACTCCCTTTTGATTTTGGTTCATTGGCCCTAAGGAAAACAACTTGTATGCTATTTGTGGGCAATGAACACTTGTTATGCTTTGTATGCCCAATTTGGGGATTTTTGGAAGTATGAACTTGTTAGGAGCATTTGTAGAGTGACTTCTATGATTGTTGAATATGTGATTACTCTTCATTTTGTGTTTCTAGGCCTATGAGCATGCTAGAAACCATGACTATATGTTACTTGGATTTATTGTGGAAGAATGCCCATGGTTGGGGCTTTGGATATATGAACTCACTAGAAATTATGAGTAGGAACATTTAATTGAAATAATGTGATTTATGAAATGGGTTTTGAATTATGTTGGGTTTTGTTCGTGAATTTTAGGGCTTGAGAATTAAGCCGAATTATTGGATATATATTGTTGTTAAATAAAGTGGGTATTAATGTTGAAATTGATGAAGTGCGTAAATGATGTGCTAAATTTGGGTTGTATGAAATGTGTATTTAATGAAATGCGATATTAAGACTCAATGGAGTTGTTATAGGTTCAATATTATGTTGTGAGCCTTAGGTTAAAATCCTTGATGTTCGGGTTTGGTTGGTTTTGATTGTGAGTACCCGAGCATCTTGAATTGTGTCCCATTTGTGATACCCACGATATAGAGGCTTATTGGGGATTTGTTTAGGGCGTGCTCGTTAGGGCACGGAGCATTAGAGATCAACCTATGATCTCATATTACCTTAAGAAATGATTATTTGAATGAGTTCTCTTAGGGAATTTGGTCGCGTGCACATGAAAGCACTTGCGGGATATGACTACGGCTTAGTTTTGGTACCCTTGAGATTGGTTTGAGAATGTCGAGTATGTATGACAATTGGGACTATGGTTGAGTCCGGTGTACCTTTAAGCAAAGCTTAAATGCTAAGTCTTGGTTTATGGTTGTTCTTAGGCTAAATAATAGTCTTTGGTTTAATCCCGAGTAGAGGGCTATAGTAGACCTCATATTGTGATTTCTTGAGCTTTATGCTGCTACGATTGGGTTGTGACTTGAGGGTTATGAATACCTCAATATGTGGTTCTTGGACTATACCGCTAAGTTAGTTGGATTTGTTGAGTATGTGCAAATATGTGCATTGTTAAATTGGTGTGTAGAGCTTTATGACCTACTTGATTTGATAAGTCCGCCTGACGGTCTTGGTTCTTGTTTGAGCATGCGAGTAAATATCTACTTGTGCATTGCATAAAAGCCCACCGGCATTATTTGGATTGGTTTTGTCAGTAGGACGATACATCGCCTATACGAATCATGTTCAGATTCGCTATGGATCGCCGTATTCGACCTCACACACCCTCCATGTTGGCCCCAGTGGGAAGTTAGCCCATCTCGCAACCGTGAGCGAATGGATTATGCTATTGAGTCCGAGAAAGGGCTCCTCTTGAAGCGTAGCAGTCAATGCTGGCCGATGTATCAATCACGTGCATCGTGTCACGAACTAGTATAACATTGTAGGCAGGAGCTACAACAACTAAGCACTATTTGGGTAACTTCTCTATCCCTTATGTATTACTATGCACTTATATGAAAGATAATGTGCTAAGTGGTTTATGAAGTTTATGTTACTTGGTGACTTAATACAAGTTTATTATTGGTATGCTTTAAAGATGCCATGATTTTATATATGCTTGTGCATTATGCCATCACGCCATGCTATGCCATACATTGCATTTAGTAACTTACGGGTCATTATGACTCATTGTGTTTGTTTTCTCCTTAGTTTTGGCAAGAAGCTCCCGTTAGTGCGCCTTGAAGCTTGGGGCTTGTTCGATATCGTGGTCTTCCGGAAATAGCTTGGGGTTATTAGTATTATTGTATTTATTATCTTGTGAGACACGGATGTGAAGTTATGTAAACTTTACTTGGGTAGTTATGTTAGTATTTTATTATTGTCGTTTATTTTGGAAGCCGACTTGTTGGGTCGAGCTATTGTATTTAATTAGAGTTTATTCAGTTGTCTTCCCGAGCAAGGTTTTAGCTCGCTTATTCTAGTATTATGTTA
>CM028381.1:38293285-38345521 GCA_013146195.2 Codonopsis lanceolata | reverse complement strand
GGATTAGGTTTATTGTTGAGTTATTAGGCGGAGTGTTCTTTGTGGCGTATTATGTCGGGGGCTTGGAGTGGAGCTAGTTCACATTATACCTTGTTCGAGTGCGGCTCGTGGCGGCGAAGGGAGAAAATATTAACGATCGCGTGTGACTCCTCAAGAATGTTTGGGCGGAAGACGACTCTGTCACTCTTGAAATTCTTGAAGTTTATAGGAAAGTTTCGATGGAGAGCGGATACTATTAAGGCGAAACATTGGCTAGAAAGTATGGAGAAGATCTTTGTAGTTTTGGGTTGTACATCGAAGAAATGGTTACCTTAGCGGTGTTTAGGATTGGATAGTGCGGCATTGGTGGCTTGAATTAGAGATCGTTGGAGGCGGCATGGAGTGCCTCGAGTGTGGGAGAACTTTGTCGAGTTTTTGGTACGGTTTAGTCGGCCGGTAATTAGAGAAGGAAGAGAGATGGAATTCCTAGTGTTAGAACAAGGAGATATGACCGTGGCTCGGTATTCAACAAAGTTTATGGAGTTGGCTCGTTCTGTAGTTACGGTGCGGATGAGGCTAGGAAGGCAGAGGTTTGTGAAAAGGCACGAGCGCTTTGTAGCATTGCTTGCTACAGATTTCCAAGAGGCGTGGATCGTGCGTATGCGATGGAGTTGGACATCGTAGAGAATGGCGAATGTCGGAAGGCGATAGAAGCAATGATGTTAAGAGAGGCGGTCGGCACCTCGAGCGGTTAGTCGAGGAAGGTGCGTTCGGGTGGTCGGAGTGGTGTTACTATTTTACTCGGAGAGAGCGAGGTGATGAGTTGACATGTAACTTTTGTAAGGGAACAGGACACACAGGGATAGGTGTTGGGGAAAGGCGGGAAGTGTTTCTATTGTGGTGGCGAACTCACTTGAAGAAAGATTGTCCAAAGTTTAAGGCCAATCGGTCGATCGAGTAGCGCCGGATCGACAATCCGGTGGCTCTAAGAGAGATGGGGATGGTCGGCCTAGAGTTTGAGGTGGTGTGCGTGGCGGTTGGCCATTGCGAAGTTTTGAAACCTATCGAGAAATAGGAAGGTACATTCTTGTATATATGTATATATTATATCGTCATTACTATTATCGTTATTATGAGTGCAGTGACTTTACTGTCGTTAGCTCATGTGCATTCATATACACATACATGGTGTATTGTGTAATATTGGTTATTTGCTCGATCGGGAATAATACCCCAACGTGAGATCGATATATGATATGGTTTGTTTTGTGGATTACTGGTAGGTAATCGCACGTGGTGTATGGATTCTTGTTTAGTCTATATATATGTATAAGACTATGCTATATATAGAGTTGTGGTTTTGTGTGGTTATATATATATAAGGCCATAGTATGTATATATATGAAGTATGAATTGTATATTGATACTTATTGGTTTGGTATGATGTTTGTATATTCAATAAAGGTAAGTTTTATGTAATGAATAATATAATACCATATTATTGTTAGTGGTTACTATACGAGTAGGATACCCACTCGACTTGTGAGAAGGTTGAAGATTGCGATTTAGAAGATAATCATGGTTACACGGAGAGATTGGCGGCTTCACCGTGAGTATTGAGACGTTAACGTTGTGTTAGGATGCTTAGTGTATGCATTGGTTGTAGACTTGGTCTAGAGCTCAAGAAAGGATAGTTTTGCGGAGTATAGACGTTTCGGGCATTAGTAGCCTTATCGATTCGTGGTGATTACTAGGAAATTGTCTTGGTTGAGAGTACTAGGTACACAAGCTTTGTGGTGGCTATGATTGTTGGTTGCCAAGGTAATAGACCTTGTTACTTGGTCTGAATTTTATTCGATTGTGCATTAGTTGTAGGAAACACCTACTTGATGCATTTACATAATAGTATATTAAATTCTCATCTCAAAAATTCATGTTCATTCATTTCATTAGCATAGGAGACTGTTTGAAGGATGCTTAAAACTTTTTATTCATGAACCTGCATCTTACGACGGAAACTTTTGAAGCTAATTCAAGAGGTACCCCAATTGGTGACAGGTATTAAATCGTTGGACTAGGATTGGTAAGAATTAAGTTAGAAATTGACTATACCAATTACCAAATGGAATGGACGAGAAATGGAATGAATTTTCAAAACATTTCATTAATGTGCTCTTATGTGTTATTACCCGCGATGGGGAAATCGCGAGCGTGATTTACATGGTTTGAAATGCCGAATTGATTATCTCTAATTTGTTCGCGAATTGCTCCATAGGCAATTATTATTTCTTTAAAGTTAGAACCTCTTGTTCTTGAATTTCGTGTTGTGCCCCGAGACAAATAGTTTCGGTAGTTGGATGTTGAAGTGTCCTTGATTGTGTTTTTCATGTTGAAATTTGGGGTTTTGCTTACATGTTTGGCCTAGTGTTGTTCGTATGTGTATTCGTGACTCAAGCATGAGTCATATTGTTTCCTATAGAAGGTGTTTGATGTCGTGTCTATTGAGAGTTGTAGACTTTTGAATTTGGATTATATTAGTTCGACCCTCGTGTATATTGTGGTGGAGGACTCGGAGATTCGAGTCAAGGTTGGTGGTTTTGAGATCGAGTGTTAACTCGGGATTAAGAGACACAGTAATCATTGTCTCGATGTATTGTGGTTGGGTGTGGACCTTATGTTGGTTTGAATCATGATTTAGAATTCGGGACGAATTCTTTTTAGGGTGGAGAGAGTGTAACACCCCGCTCCTTCGTTAGCTCGGTTTGCGTGCTATACTTGCACTTCTTCCTTTTTCGACTGTATGTTTGGTTTGCAAGAGAGTCTAGATATGTATGAGAGACCACATTGAGACCAAAACATTATTAAGAGACTCCATATAGTTGTTGACTTGCTAAAGTCACAAGTCGTGACCCGACGATAGTCGGAATGCGACGCGATTGAAGGTTTGCTTGCGTTTTGTGTTCGTGACATCGGTTTGGGTCCTAGACCTTTATACGATGATTGATTAACATGTTTAGATGTATTAGACTTCAAGTTGGAGGTGTTCTTTAAGTCTATCAATGATTTGGAAGCTTTGGAGATAGTGCTCGTCTCTATCGTAGTTCGGGAATCGAGTCGTAATCGTCTCTCGTTTGGGACTCTTATTTCCCTAGTTGTTGTTCAACTTCCTAGAAGTATTTAAGCTTCTTCATTAGCCCTTAGACTTGCCTTAAAAGTCTCCTTTCATTGCTCGTTCGATTGCGAGTTCATTTGTCGTTCCGGTTGCACGTTGTTGCACCCCTCCCCGGTTTCGCTCCGAGTTCTCTCGGGAGTTCTTCGGGTGTGTTTCTGACTTGTTTTGAGTTGGGTTAGACCTTAGAATGGTTGCCCATAAGTTTGGGACCATTTAGGACATGTTTAGATCAAGTTTTGAAGGTTCGAGGCCGCCCGCCGCATAGTGAGCGCCCGCCTCAATCTTGTCAGAGCATTGCAAAATGAAATACCTCAGGCGAAGCCCAGGCCCGCTGGAGAGATGTGAGGCGCCCGCCCAACATCGATGCGGTTCTGGGATTTTTCCCCTGTTTTGTGTTTGGGCGAATTATACCTATCCTACCCTCATTAAACCCCTCTAAACCCTTCCTAACCACCCATACTTAACCCAAATCATGTCCTAACATTAGTTGGAAGTTAATTAAGGTTATATTAGTGTTTGATTAGTCCTAATCTCTACTAATTGTGCAAGAGAAATGTCTATTGTGCCCTCCTTATTTTGGGGGTATAAATACCCAAACCCCCTTTGCAATTTGCTGAAATCTCTTCATTTCTTCTCCTCATCCATACGTATTATAGAGAGAGAGAGTCCAAGGGAGATTCAAGCCCTAGCTTCCTTCTCTCTTCGATCCAAGACGATCCAACCAACCGATTGCCTTCAAACTTCGGAATCTTGAAGCCCTCGACGTGTAGAACAAGTTCACCGATCGGATTTGCGTTCTCTTGGGTTTTCACTCAAGCTAGGTAAGTTACTCCCTTTTGATTTTGGTTCATTGGCCCTAAGGAAAACAACTTGTATGCTATTTGTGGGCAATGAACACTTGTTATGCTTTGTATGCCCAATTTGGGGATTTTTGGAAGTATGAACTTGTTAGGAGCATTTGTAGAGTGACTTCTATGATTGTTGAATATGTGATTACTCTTCATTTTGTGTTTCTAGGCCTATGAGCATGCTAGAAACCATGACTATATGTTACTTGGATTTATTGTGGAAGAATGCCTATGGTTGGGGCTTTGGATATATGAACTCACTAGAAATTATGAGTAGGAACATTTAATTGAAATAATGTGATTTATGAAATGGGTTTTGAATTATGTTGGGTTTTGTCGTGAATTTTAGGGCTTGAGAATTAAGCCCGAATTATTGGATATATATTGTTGTTAAATAAAGTGGGTATTAATGTTGAAATTGATGAAGTGCGTAAATGATGTGCTAAATTTGGGTTGTATGAAATGTGTATTTAATGAAATGTGATATTAAGACTCAATGGAGTTGTTATAGGTTCAATATTATGTTGGTGAGCCTTAGGTTAAAATCCTTGATGTTCGGGTTTGGTTGGTTTTGATTGTGAGTACCCGAGCATCTTGAATTGTGTCCCATTTGTGATACCCACGATATAGAGGCTTATTGGGGATTTGTTTAGGGCGTGCTCGTTAGGGCACGGAGCATTAGAGATCAACCTATGATCTCATATTACCTTAAGAAATGATTATTTGAATGAGTTCTCTCTTAGGGAATTTGGTCGCGTGCACATGAAAGCACTTGCGAGGATATGACTACGGCTTAGTTTTGGTACCCTTGAGATTGGTTTGAGAATGTCGAGTATGTATGACAATTGGGACTATGGTTGAGTCCGGTGTACCTTTAAGCAAAGCTTAAATGCTAAGTCTTGGTTTATGGTTGTTCTTAGACTAAATAATAGTCTTTGGTTTAATCCCGAGTAGAGGGCTATAGTAGACCTCATATTGTGATTTCTTGAGCTTATATGCTACGATTGATTGGGTTGTGACTTGAGGGTTATGAATACCTCAATATGTGGTTCTTGGACTATACTGCTAAGTTAGTTGGATTTGTTGAGTATGTGCAAATATGTGCATTGTTAAATTGGTGTGTAGAGCTTTATGACCTACTTGATTTGATAAGTCCGCTCTTGACGGTCTTGGTTCTTGTTTGAGCATGCGAGTAAATATCTACTTGTGCATTGCATAAAAGCCCAGCTGGCATTATTTGGATTGGTTTTTCTGTCAGGGTAGGACGATACATCGCCTATACGAATCATAAGGTTCGTATTCGCTATGGATCGCCGTACCTGGGACCTCACACACCCTCCACTGTTGGCCCCAGTGGGGAAGTTAGCCCATCTCGTAACCAGTAGAGCGAATGGATTATGCTATTGAGTCTGAGAAAGGGCTCCCTCTTGAAGGCGTAGCCGCTCAGCGCGTCGATGTATCAATCACGTGCATCGTGTCACGAACTAGTATAACATTGTGTATTGCAGGAGCAACACAACGGCACTGTTTGGGTAACTTCTCTATCCCTTATGTGGCTTACTATAAGCACTTATATGAAAGATAATGTGCTAAGTGGTTTATGAAGTTTATGTTACTTGGTGACTTAATACAAGCTTATTATTGGTATGCTTTAAAGATGCCATGATTTTATACATGCTTGTGCATTATGCCATGCCACGCCATGCTATGCCATACATTGCATTTAGTAACTTACTGGGTCATTATGACTCATTTCGTGTGTTTGTTTTCCTTAGTTTTTGCAGTAAGCTCGTTAGTGCGCGTTGAAGCTTCGGGCGCTTGTTCGATATCAGGTGGTCTTCCGGGCAATAGCTTGGGGTTATTAGTATTATTGTATTTATTATCTTGTGAGACACGGATGTGAAGTTATGTAAACTTTACTTGGGTAGTTATGTTAGTATTTTATTATTGTCGTTTATTTTGGAAGCCGACTTGTTGGGTCGAGCTATTGTATTTAATTAGAGTTTATTCACTTGTCTTCCCGAGCAAGGTTTTAGCTCGCTTATTCTAGTATTATGTTATTGTTAATTCTGTCTCCGACAACTTTAGTCGAGAGACATTGGTTTAGTTGTTAGTGTTTCATCTTTTATTCATTTAGTTGATTTGTTCCTCCGGCATGTTATAGCCGTTGAGTTGTGGTTCATCAGGTTGGGTTCTTGTTGCTTCGCCGGCCTTAGGTTGCCGATGGTTTGTTGTACGTGCGCAATGTTGCGTCACGCGAGTCGTAGATTTGTCGAGAGATAGTCGTCTCTCAGCCTTGTATTCCTTAGTTATAATTATCAAGCTTGGGTTCCACTTATGATTCGCTTCCGCAGATTTTAGTTTTGGTTATTCGGTTTTGCCGTTATGGCTTTACATTCCTGTTTAGAGTTTGTTGGTTCAACTCTCGACTCGCACCACTACGCCTAGCGGGTGCTTGTCCGTCCTTTAGCTTGTCTTGACGGAACGACCTTGGGATTCCGCATTGGAGTCCGGGTCGGGCTGTCACAGAATGTTTCACCTGATTCATTTTAGAATGACATGATTTGTTTTCTATACTCCGTAAGGGATGTATGTTTGTAAAATTTGCTCATAAACAAATCATATAATTGAGCCCAAGTATAAACACTATTTGGTGTTAGGTTCATAAACCATCTCTTTGCCAATTCTTTTAATGCACTGGGAAAATATTTCATTTTAATTTGATCTTCAGTCAACTCTCCTAAAGGAAAAGTACTCATCATGTATTCATATTCTCTTAAGAAACTGACAGGATCTTCATGGGGCATCCCATGAAAAGATGGTATGGCATTAAAATAATGTCTTTTTAACTCAAAATTTCTAACAGCATCTGGCAAGACTAGACATGATGTCACAACATTTAATGAAGGTCTACTAAAGTCATTAATAGTTCTTTGATTTACCATTACTTCCATATTTCTTCTTACAGGCTCTTCTTGTCTTTGATTCCTATTGACTGGGTCGACTAGGTTTTCAGGATTACAATTATTGTTATTTTCTTCCATTGGAGGATCAGCCAAAGGATCCTCTTGATTCAAGTGGTCTTGATTATCAGGCTTAAAAGCTAGATTTTCAAAATATTCTTGGTATCTTTTAACAATATTTATATCTTGATTTAAGTCTACCAATTTAGGATTTAAAGATCTACGACCGTGCATAAAAATTAAAGCAATTTAAAAACAACTAACTATTAAAATAAAATAAAATCTTTTTGTATTTTTATTATTTTTATGAAAACTGAAAATTAAACTAAAAACTAAATTAAATTAAAAACTACGCTACCAACAAACTAACTACGTGAACTAGCTTGTCCCCGGCAACGGCGCCAAAAACTTGATCGATGTTTTATTTAATCTTTTTCCTTGCAAGTGAACAAGACTATTATAGAATAGTATTGGAAGCAAGGGTCGAACCCACAGAGACAAGTGATCACGAACAGTGCAATTATTGATAGCAAATTATTAACCTAAGGGGGGTTTATGTTTAATTCTACTCTAAACTACTAATTATAGATGTTTAACTAATTAGACAGTAATAACAGATATTAAGATCTTATGGTGGGTGGCAATCTAGGATTCCGGGTTTCACTTATATCTCCTTTATGTTCAATTCATAATAATGTCATTCAATGTCTTGGGTTTGTTTACTAAAAATAGATATAGTCTCCGTTGAACAATTGGTTCAAACCTCCATCCCCAAAAATTCATCCATTCTATATCCTAAGCACGAGAATTAATCTAGTTGTCACCTAGATTTATGATCTATCTGTCACCTAGATCATGTAAGAACCTGGTCCTAACTTATCACTCTCGTGCATCGATAGGTCCAATTTATTGTGTTGGTGAGCCAATGTACGACATATGCACTTGGTCATGCAGTTATCCGCACCTCTAAGCCTTTATTATTTGCGATTACATTCATTTGTTCAAAGCAAAATAATATAGGGGTTGATAAACAACACAATCAACAAGCATTGAATAGACATATATATAAGAATCAAAACATAAATTCGATACAAGTTACCTCCCACCTCCTAGATTATGGATGATTTAGTTCATCATAGACAATGAACAGCACATGGAGATGATTGGATACATGATTTGATCTTCAATACTTGAAATTACAAAACCTAACTATGTTATACAATCTAAAACTACCTAAAAACTATGAAAAGAGAGCTTCCAGCCCTCCTCCTATGCTTTGGCTCTCGGCTTCTATATATACTCGGAGTTGTGATTGGATCGAATGACTGTGTGAAAATCCGAATAGGTCGCATTCTCGCCCACCTTGCGGTCAGCAGGTCTTGGGTACCTTGCCGTCCGCAAGGTCTCCAAAGTGTGTCCGCCTTTGATTCCTTTGTTGTTTCTTTTATGACGAGTACTGCCTACCTTGCGGTCGCAAGGTCTGAGGCACCTTGCGTCCGCAAGGTGTCCAGTGTTGACAATCTTCATTCTTTCTTTATTTTATCCTTTTTGGCCCTTCTTGAAATTTGCACTTAAAACCCTGGAGTTTAGCGTATTTTCACAATTAACCTGAAACTTACAAAACTCACCGAAAACATATATTAGTAACCAAAAAGCCTCGTGAAATAGCATAATTTAAGTCATAGAAGTATATAAAATCGACGTATAAAATACATCGATCAATAAGCAGTTGCTTGTGATTGTGATGGGGAGTTTAGAGGCGAAGGGTAATAGAGCGTTTGTGACCATTGATCCGAGTGATGTGCCGACGTATTTTCCAAGCTTGGAAGCTGCGAACATTATTTGGAGATTATTGGAGCCATGAACGGAGAAACAAGTAAGAAAAACTATGGTGGTGACATGGTGACTGAATCTGAGTTGACTGGCACTACTAGAAAAATGACCTTTAGTGACGGAAATTTCCGTCGCTAAAGGCAAAATTCCGCGCTAAAGGCCCCCAGCGACGGAATTTTTCCGTCGCTAATCCGTCGCTAATCCTTCGTCGCTGATGTCCGACGGACCGATTTCCGTCGCTAAAGGATTTTAAAAAGTAATTAAAATTGAATTTCAGCGACGGAAATTTCCGTCGCTAAAGGCTTTTAAAAAATAATTAAAATTGAATTTTGACGGAAAATCTCGCCGCTAAAGGCGTTTAAAATTGAATTTCAATGACGGAAATTTGTCGCTAAAGTATTTTTAAAATAATAATTTTTAATTTTTAAAAATATTTAATTTAATTTCAATGACGGAAATTTCCGTCGCTAAAGGATTTTAAAAATAATTAATTTTAATGACGGAAAATTTTTCCACACCGATAATGCAAAAAATTAAAAAAAATACACAAAAATTTTCTTGAAAACTGGTAATTAAAAAAAACGCCAAATACAGTTTTTTTGGCAAACACATCAACACAATCATCCATCTAGAAATTACAATACATACACACATCAAATACAGATTTTTGCCAAACATCTACAATCAACAGACCAAATACCGATCACCCATCTAGAAATTGTTCTACACATACACTTTTTGTGTGATGGGTGGAAGTAATCCAAACTTATAGCATTAAAAATTCTCAAAAACCCATTCCAATCTAGAATTGATCCAACACTTGAAAATCAAAAAAAATTAAAACCAAACAAAAACATAAAATCCCTTAAACATTCTGCATCAACCCAGTCCAAATGATATGAATCAACACAAAAAAAATTTTTTACAGTAAATGTGAAACAAACCCATCTTCAAATCACTGAAGAACAAATCCAGAAAATCCCAACCCTTTTGTCTCCAAATAACTTAAACCCTTCAATCAGTCAAACCTATACGTACAGATTGAAGGTCGAACGATGCACGATTGAAGAGTGAAGCTGAAGAAGAGAACGACCTCTCTAATCTACTGCCTCTAGTCGATTCGCCGAGATCCGCATTCTTCGCTTCGCTCGCCTTCCGCTTCAAGATTTTCGCTTTTGGGTGTAATCGTCAGAAGACGAGGGATAGAGTGAATGGGAGAGACCCGAGTAAGAGTGGGTGTCGTCGATGAGGGAGATGGCGAGGGTGGGAACGTAGACCGAATTTTGAGAGAGAGAGAGAGGCGTAGATTTTGAGAGAGAGAGAGAGGCGTGGATTTTGAGAGAGAGAGAGGGATTTGGTAGCTATTTATAGTCTCAAGAATGAAGAAACTGGAACCGTTAGATTGAGGATATAATCAATGGTTGACACGTTTTAAAGTAATTGACGAGGATTGAGGATTATAATCAATGGTTGACACGTTTTTTTAATTTTTTTAATTTGTATACGAAATTACGGATCGAAAAAAGATTAAATTGATGAAGTTAATTACAATAACAGTTAAAAAGAAAAAAAATTCAAATTACAAAACTTACGTTTTTTATTAATTTTTTAAATTTGTATACGAAATTACGGATCAAAAAAAAAATTAAATTGATGAAGTTAATTATTATATTATTAAAAATAAAAAATGCAAATACAAATTTTCGCAACCATAAAACTGTAAAACTATATATTCATCGTACTTTTTTGTATATATATATATATATATATATATATATATATATATATATATATATATTGGAAATATTATAATCATTTTAATAAATGATATTATATTATTAAATTAATATTTCAAATATTAATTTAATAATATAATATCATTAATAAAAATGATTAGCATATATATAATTACAAAAATAAAAATATTCACATTACAACTTAATTTATATATTTAAAAAAATAATAACAAAATTATATAAATAGAGTAAATTTGAATTTGCATGTGGTCATACTGTATTGCATGTCTCTAGCACATTCCGTCGCTAAATATTTTCATCATTTAAATTCATTTAAATTCAATTTAATTCAATTTAATTCCAGCGAGACCCCCGCCAGGGTTATTCGTTGCGAAAACAATAAGTCGAAAAGAAACATAACACTTGATTATTAACACCCCGTAAGCCCGTAAAACTTATGTGAATGTGCACTCTACATCCCCAGATTCACAATGTAGTACTTCTTGGGGGAAGAAAGTTGTTAATGACAACCAACCTTTGGTGGACTGAAGTGAGCAAACCAACGGTTGACTTGCTAAGTTTAAGCAAGCTGCTGTTGTGCTGCTGCTGTTGCTGTTGCTAAGTTAGTTAAGCCACGCTAAGCGCAGTTGCTGCTGCCACGCGTTACGCTTAAGTTGCTGCCACGCATTAGTTAAGTTGCTGTTGCCACGCCACGTTGCTGCTGTTGTTAAGGTTGCTGGGTTTTGCTGCTGTTAAATTGCTGTTGAAATTGCTGTCACGCTAAATTTGCTGCTGGTTAACCTATGTTGCTGTTGCTGCAGTTGCTGCTGCTTGTTGTTATGTTAAGTTGCCGTTACGCTTTAAGTTGCTGCCATGTTACGCTATTGCTGGCTGGGTTATGTTACGTTAGTTGTTTCACGCCAGTTAAGGCTGCCACGCCACGCCACGCTAGTTGGCGCACGCTATGTTACGTTGCTGTTGCCACGCCATCGAAGTTGCTGCCATTACATCACGCTATGTTAAGTTGTTGCTGTTGTTAAGACGTTAGTTGCCACGCCACGTTGGTTGAGTTGTTACACACGCTAAGTTGCTGGTTGCTGTTGCCAAGACATAGTTGGTGACGCTGCTGCAGTTGTTGCATTTATTGCTACTAAGTTGCTGCTGCTGTTGTTACGGTTGGTTGCCAGTTAAGTTGCTGCTGCGTTTAAGTTGCCACGCTAAATTGCTGTTAAGTTAAGTTGCCACGTTGCTAAATGTTGGCTATTATGTTGCTTGCTGGGCTGCTTCGTTGTTATATTAAGTTAAATTAAACGCCACCAAGTTGTTGCCAAGTTGTTAAACTTGGGTTGCTAAGCCAGTTAGCCACGCTAAATTAAGGCTGGTTGTTATGTTGCTGTTGTTGCTGCTTGCTCAAGTTATTGCCATGTTGCTGTGCTGTTAAGGTTGCAAGTTGCTGTTGCTGTTACGCCACGCTAAGCTGCTGTTGTTATGTTACGCTTAGCTTGCTGTTATGTTACGCCGTTTAAGTTGCCAGTTTAAGTCACGTTAAATTTGCTGTTGTTGCCAGTTGCTGCTGTTGCTGTCGGTTGCTGCTGGCTTTAGTTGCTGTTGCTAAGCTTGAGTTGCTGGGTTGCCACGCCACGCCAAGCTATGTTGCTGTCTAAGTTTGCCGCCGTTGCTGGCCATGTGCTGCCTGCTGGTTGCCACGCTTAAGTTGCCATGTTACGCTGTTGCTGTTGCTATGCGTTGCTAAGGTTGCTTGTTACATGGTTGCCACGCCACGCATTATGCCATTGTTCACTTTGCCACGCCACGCCACGCTAAGTTAAGGCACTATGTTACTATGTTACGCCACGAAGCTGCCGTTACGCTATTAAGTTGCCACGTTGTTGCGCTGCCAGTAAGCTGTTGTTACGCTAGTTGCCACGCTGCGCCACGTTGCTGCCAAGTTGCTGGCTGCTGCTGGTTGCCACGCTGCTACTGGTTAAGTCTAGTTGCCACGCTATTGTTGCCAAGTTGTTGCTAAGTTGCTGAAAATTGCTGTTGCTGTTAAGTTAAACTTGTCACGCTAAATTATGTTAAGTTGCTATGTTGCCAGTTGCTGTCAAAAGTTACGGTTGCTAAGGTTGCTATTGCTGGTTACGCTGTTAAGTTAAGTTTAATTAAATTAAGTTGCTTAAGTTAAGTTACGCTAATTGCTGTTAAGTTATGTTAACGGGTTGCTGTCAAGTTAAGTTAAGCTATGTTGCTGTTGTTGAGTTGCTGTTGCTGCTGTTAATGCCATTGGCTGCTATGTTAACGCTGTAAGTTGCTTATGTTACGTTAAGCTGCTGTTGCTGTTGGTTACGCTAAATTGCTGCTGGGTTATGTTATGTTGCTGCTGCTAAGCTGTTGCTGCTGCCAGCGTTGCTGCGGTTGCTGAGTTGCTGCTGCTGTTGCCACGCCACTTTGCTAAGCTATGTCACGCTGCTCGCTGCCATGTTACGCTAAGCCAGCTGCTGGGTTGCCACGCTAAATTGCTGTTGCCATGCCTGGTTGCTGTTTGCCGGCTGCTGCTGCTGCCATGTTGCTGCTGCTGCGGGCTGGGTTGCCATGTTATTGCTGCTGTGCCGCTGCTGTCAAGTTGGCGTTGCTGCTTGCCACGCTTGCTGTTTATGCCATTACGCCAGTTGCTGCTGGCCATGTTATTGTTGCTTGCCACGCCACGCCACGCCAGTTGTTACTTGCCACGCCACGCCACGCTATTAAGGCACGCTATGTTACGCTAGTTAGTTGCTACGGAAGTTGCTGGTTACGTTGTTGCTACGCGTTGTTGCCTGTTGCTTAAATTAAGCCACGTTATTAAATCATGCCACGCTGTCGAGTTAGCCACGTTGAGTTGCTGCTGTTGCCACGTTGCTGGTTAAGTTAAATTGCTAAGTTGCTTTCGTCACGCTAATTGCTGCTGTTAAGTTGCTGTTGCTGTCAAGTTGCTGCTGTTGTTATGTTGCTTTAAGTTGCCACGCTTAAGTTAAGTTATGTTACGCTAAGCTGTTGTTGTTATGTTACGCTAAGTTGCTTGCCATGTTACGCTAAGTTTGCCAGTTACGCTTAAATTGTTAAGTTAAGTTGCTGCTGCTGTTTCAAGTTGCTAAGCCAAATTGCTAGTTAAGTTGTTACGCCACGCTAATTAAGCTAAATTAAGTTACGCTACGCTATCATTATACCATTTCATCAAATAGCTGCGGTTTCATGTTAAGCCACGCTGTAAGTTGGTTAAGTTTACTAAGTTGTTATGTTACGCTAAGCCAAGTTAAGCCATGTTACGTTGTTGCTGTTATCGCTTAAATTGCTGTTGCTGTTGCTGCTTTGCTGTTAAGCCAAATTGCTAAGTTAAGCCATGCACGCTAAGTTAAGTTACGTCTGTTGCCACGCTACGTTAATTAATTCTACGCTACATTTGCTAAGTTGCTGTTGTTGCTAAGTTAAGCTAAGTTAACCAAATTAAGAGTTAAAGTTAGGAAGTTAAGTTACGTTACGTTAAGTTACATTAAATTACATTACGTTACGTTAAGTTACGATACGTTACATTACATTATGTTACATTAAGTTACGTTACGTTACGTTAAGTTACGTTACGTTATGTTACGTTACGTTTCATTAAGTTACGTTACGTTATGTTACGTTAAGTTACATTAAGATGTGATGTTTTAATTTTTGTAATTATATTGATGCTAATCATTTTAATTATTGATATTATATTATTAAATTAATATTTCAAATATTATTTTAATTAAATTTCTATTTAAGTTAACGTTACGTTAAATTAAGTTAAGTTAAGTTGTAATGTGAATGATTTAATGTTTGTAATTATATTGATGCTAATCATTTTAATTATTGATATTATATTATTACATTAACATTTCAATATTATTTTAATTTAATTTCAATTTAAGTTAACGTTACGTTACGTTAAGTTAAGTTGTAATGTGAATGTTTTAATTTTTGTAATTATATTGATGCTAATCATTTTAATTATTGATATTATATTATTAAATTAACATTTCAAATATTATTTTAATTTAATTTCAATTTAAGTTAACGTTACGTTAAGTTAAGTTGTAATGTGAATGTTTTAATTTTTGTAATTATATTGATGCTAATCACTTTAATTATTGATATTATATTATTAAATTAACATTTCAAATATTAATTTAATTTAATTTCAATTTAAGTTAACGTTAAGTTAAGTTAAGTTAAGTTAAGTTAAGTTAAGTTGTAATGTGAATGTTTTATTTTTTGTAATTATATTGATGCTAATCATTTTAATTATTGATATTATATTATTAAATTAACATTTCAAATATTATTTTAATTTAATTTCAATTTAAGTTAACGTTACGTTACGTTAAGTTACGTTAAGTTAAGTTAAGTTGTAATTTGAATGTTTTATTTTCTGTAATTATATTGATGCTAATCATTTTAATTATTGATATTATATTATTAAATTAACATTTCAAATATTATTTTAATTTAATTTCAATTTAATTTCATATATTTTTGATATTTTATATTAATTAGAATTCAATTTAATTTTTCATTATCAGTGACGGAAATTTCCGTTCCTGAAATTAAAATTTAATTTTTTTTTAAAATCCTTTAGCGACGGAAATTTTCATCGCTGAAATTAAAATTAATATTTTTAAAAAATTAAAAATTATTATTTTTAAAAATACTTTAGCGACGGAAATTTCCGTTGCTGAAATTCAATTTTAATTAAATTTTAAACGCCTTTAGCGACGGAATTTTCCGTCGCTGAAATTCAATATTAATTAAATTTTAAACGCCTTTAGCGACGGAATTTTCCGTCGCTGAAATTCAATTTTAAACGCCTTTAGCGACGGAATTTTTCGTCGTTGAAATTCAATTTTAATTAATTTTTAAAAGCCTTTAGCGACGGAAATTTCCGTCGCTGAAATTCAATTTTAATTAATTTTAAAATTTTACGACGTCGCTAAGTCCTTTAGCGACGGAATTTTCCGTCGCTGAAAATAAACCGAAATTAATTTCTGAAATATTCAGCGACGGAAAATTCCGTCGCTGAAGGTGACCTTTAGCGACGGAAAATTCCGTCGCTGAATATTTCAGAAATTAATTTCGGTTTATTTTCAGCGACGGAAAATTCCGTCGCTAAAGGTCACCTTTAGCGACGGAAAATTCCGTCACTGATAAATTCGTCGCTGATGTTCAATTCTGTCGCTAATGCTTAATTCCGTCGCTGATTCCGTCGCTAAAGGTGGCCTTCAGCGACGGAAAATTCCGTCGCTGCTAAATTCCGTCGCTGATGGTCAATTCCGTCGCTGATGCAAAATTCCGTCGCTAAAGGTAAAATTCTGTCGCTAATCAGCGACGGAAAATTTCCGTCGCTAAGAATTCCGTCGCTGAAGGCACTGTTTCTAGTAGTGTGGCAAGAGTTAACACCTGTGCGACGGCTTGGTGAGGATAATAGAAAGACTTTGGTTCAGGCGGATATTAGGTTGTTGAAAATTGGGAACATAGAAATTCAAATACTACCTAAATTTGTTTTTTATGTTTTATACTAGTACTCAACATTGATCCACCATGTGAAGCTAAATTTGTAAAATGACTAAATTACCTTTGCATGTGAGATGTACATACTAACTTTCTATTAGTTTTTTAACGTCCGTTGGGGATAGGGTGCAAAATGAGATAATTTACATTGTCAAGTATGACTTTGGCACAAACTTTAGGTTGAATACCACTTTAGGATTGAGTGAAAACCTAGGGGGTAATTGGTATGTTGGCCTCAAAATATCATTCCAAATTAAATTATTCATAGCCACGTGGACGAGTGACTTCATACTATCAAAAAAGACAAAGTAAAACCAAAAACAAAAGAGAAAAGAGAAAAGAGAAAAGAGAAAGAAAAGACAAAAAGGAGAAGAAAATAAAATTGGAAAATTTGCCGGCGGTTCACTTTTGATGTTTCTAATCGTTAAATTACTTTTTTTTCAATTATAAAAAATCACTTTTGGTAAAAAAAAAATGACTATAATATCCTTAATAAATCATAAGCATGCTACAGAGGTTTTTTTTTTTTATCGCGGTTTATCAATTTTAATGTATTATTTTTTACATTGTGGTTCAATAGTTTAATTGCATTGTGATTCATCAATTTTATTGCATTAATTTTACACTGCGATTCAATAGTTTAACTGTCTAGTCTATTTGTGCCGCAGGACATCAATTTTATTGCATTAATTTGTACACCGTGGTTTAATAGTTTAATTATGTAGTCTAATTGTATCGTGATTCTTTAATGTTTGTACCGCGATTTCTCAATTTTATTGTAAAAAATTTTACACCGCGGTTCAATAGTTTAATTGTGTAGTATAATTGTATCGTGATTCATCAATTTTATTGCATTATTTTTTACACTGTGGTTCAATAGTTTTAATTGTCTAATCTATTTATATCGCGATTCATTAATTTGAGCATATATTTTTGCATTGCGATTCAAAATAGTATAGCTGTCTAGTTTGATTGTATCACGATTCAAAATCGTAATGAAACAAACCATGTCCTCAGTCTTTTTATTATTTTTCCTTCGTCTTAAATCTTCTTATTACTTCGGTTTCGTCCCTACTGTGAAAATCTTTCAAGTTGAGCAATAATAGTAATTTTCGATTCCAAAATTTGTTGTCAGAGCAGTTGAAGAAGATGATGATATTTTTAGAACAATATTTCGAAAAATTGTTTTTTGCAATTAAAAAAAAGAACGATAGACCTTTTGAGTTAAAAACTTTGAAAAAAAAAACCGATCAAAATTTTACCCAATAAAGTTTAAAGAAAAGAAAAAGAAAGAATGAAATTGTTAAGGTGGGAATCTTCTCGGTGGGAAAAAGCACCAACTTTTAATGGTGATGGATGATTGGGTGTTTGTGGGGCGGGGACTAAGCCTTTCGGTACTTGCCATCCTACTTTTTTAAAGTTTGCAGCCGACTATTGGTTTAGTGTCGTCGGCTCTTAACATATAATCGTCTTATTTAATTTCATACATCATTTAAAAAAAATTAAATTGATTGTGTTATATATATTGGATGTGGGATTTTTTTTTAGACTTATTTGTAATTGACTTATGATTAAAGTATGACGAAAAGGTAAGAATAAAGTGATAAAAGTATAATCTAAAAATTAAAAAAAAATCAAAAATAAAAATTATTTTGGAACAAACGAAAAAAAAATTAGAGAATAATTTTAAAACGGAGCGAGTATCTTTTTTTATGTTACTGAAGTGGCCATATTTAATCTGCCTTCAAAGGCTTTTGGGCCTCGCTTAGGCGAGGGGACTTTCCACTACACTGACCCACTATACTTTACAGGACTACAGAACACTATGGGCTTGACCCATGCGTGACAATCCAACCCTAACCCCTTAGGTATAAATAAATCGGGACTCACTCTCTCCTCTATAGTTTTCACTCCACACACGGGGGCTACGCGCCCTCCTATATTTTTTACACTATACTGATTCTCACGCCGGAGGGTTTTGGGGGACATCCCCCACCACTCACGGTGATTTTTTTGCAGAGATCCGCATAAAAGCTAGATATCTGATTCAAACAACGATTTTACCATCAATTTGGTCAACGAACGATTCACGTACATCGACGACTTTCGGCACCCCGATATGACTGATATTTTTGTCATATCAGTTTGGTTCCGTTGCCGGGAATCGACTCTAGCCACGAACTCCAATAGCCACGGCAGAATTCCGTTAATGGGTACCGGAGACGAATAACACCATCATCTTCAAACAAACAACACAATTCAAGGCTATTTCTTGCGATCTAAGCCAAGAAATAGACACCAAACGACAGACAGATGCTATCCGTGGGATGCGTCTTGACAAAACGAGCCTGACGCCATCAAAATCATCTCGATCAGAGTTGTTACACTCCCTCACGCGCCGCCAAGAGTTGCTGGAGGCGGAGATTCAAGGTAATCGCCGGCAGAGCTTCAACATCAAATATCTGCACCGTTTTAGAACCTGGACAGGATTTAAACACTCCAGTGTCTGCGTCTCAATAAGGCGAGTTCACCGCCGCAAAAATCGAGGTCAACGGAGTAGCAACGTGCCTGCACGCGCCATCTGAAGCCGCTGGTTGGTTGGACGCCATCTCACGCGTTCTCACGCTCAGGCATTGTTTCCGACATACGGTGACTGTCTGCGCATTGCAGAAGGGCTGGCGTCATCATGACGTCATCAACCAGCTATTTTGCACTTCAGCCTCTCTGTTTCATCAAGTTTCACTCAGCTCCCTTGTAATTCATTCAACAGCCGTTATATTCCGTCAGCTTTCGTTAAACTCTGTCAGGAAAGGCTAACGGACCGTGATCTGGTCCACCTGAACCGCCTAGTCCTTCTTGACCCAGTTCACCCCTTTCTATCCCGGTTCAGACACTATTTAAACATGTTCCCAACTATTTTAGGTGGACTCTTTCCATTTTTACCCTCCATGTTTGCATATTTTGCTTATATGGCCTCGATTTGTTATTATAATTAGTTAACGGAGCACTGATTAAAATTTATAAATAATTCGCATGATTAATTTATTGTTCCAAATTAACATGAGACACTATAACTTACATGAATATGCATGTAATTAATTTTCTTTGCAATTATTAATTATGATAAATTAATAAATGACAATAATAACTCGGCGCTATGCGAGATAGCTATAACATCAAATAAATTGTCATGCGATAAATACATATGACATGATAACTATAGTAACCGATTAAAATTATTATTAATTGGTGATCAATGCATGACATTTAATTGTGATACTTGTTGTACGACATAAATTAGAGTAATTATAATACATTTTATGCTCGTAACTATGTTATGTTTACATCAAATTGTCCACCATGATGATGAATGTTATGTTATACTACACCAATGCATGCAATTAAATATATTTTGCATCTGCGACCATATGTATGACACCGCCTTTACGCGCCTTATGATTTTACTAAGCCCCGGCCGCACATGAAAAGAGAAAGTGCATACTCACTCACTTATCAAATTCGACATATCAATAGAGTTAATTGTACTCTATATTTTATTATTTATTTGCCCAAGCATAACAAATGATAATGAAACTGCTTTATTCACTCCTATGCTTAAATTCACACGTGAACTCTCTATACAAATCATGTTTTGATCGCATGTGACACATAATATTGATATTGATGTTATTTTCCACAATCATGCTAATAACAGTATTTATTTATTGTCATTTACATAAATCGTTAGCATGTACACCGTCTTATTATCATAAGATTAAATGAATGAAACATACCCCAATTTTATTTAAAATGGGACTATGTTTGCTTCGCAAATGATGCACTAAACTTTTAGGTACTCAAACCAAGTCAACTAAGCCTTAGTAACCGTGAGAACCATGACACCTTCCTCGTTAGAGTTGATTCCGCTCGTGCTGAGCGCCTTAGGCACACTCTTGGTGCCAAACCAGACTTCCTCAGAAGGAAAAATACAACGACCATAATTACTTCCCGACCTCAAGGTAAACACTTACAGTCGGAAAATAGGGGGCCTGTCCGCTAACGGAAAAGTCCAAATATCTTTAAACTATTCGGACGGCCTAATGCACTAGCGGGCAAGACCCTCAGCCCTGTTGGGGCCACTATCATCTTATCAACAGAAAGGCAAGTTTTTTAGTTAAATTGTTAATATGTTTATTTATACGAATTGCTTTCGGATTGCTTGACAAGATTTGCTCGTTAGTCGAGCAGACAGGGCCATGCCCGGTCAACCTTCCTCTATACCCGAGTATTTGTGGACATATCTTATCCTCTTCGTGAGCAAGATAGGGTCATGCCCGATTCACAGACTGGGATGCCCGCCAGGCGGTAGGGGTCATGCCCACAAGGTAGCGGCTAACTACCTCGGATTCCTATAGTGACCGAGCAACACTGTTAGTCGTATATCTCTATACCTAGTTGATATACTAGCAACATCTTCGACGTCTGCGTCGAGCGGGCAAGCCCGGTTAGCTAGTCGGCTATTCGAGTTGGGCCATGCTCAGGATGCTCGCCCAGGGCGATAGGGGACATGCCCGCTTAAAGCCTTGGCCAGAACCAAGCACTTAGTCTAGTTCGTGCCCAGGCATACTGTGCTCACGCTACGCTCGCGCCACAGCCCGAGCTTCAGATAATTATTCTCGTGCCCGTGCACGCCATGCTCGAGCCGCAGCCGGAGCTTCATGTAGTTATTCTGTGCCCGCGCATGCTATGCTCGTACCATGGCCCGAGTTTTTTATTATCACTCTGAAGACCCTCACCATGGTGAGGCTTCTGGATTTCCTTTATACGCTCCCCGTTTAGGCATCCCATAGTTGAGTTTCTCTATTGAGTATAGGGATTTCTGGAGGACTCTTACCATAGTGAGGCTGCTCGAATTCATGAAGAGCTTCACAATGGTGAGGTTACTGTATTTATCGTGCCCGTGCACGCTACGCTCGTGCCACAGTCCGAGTTTTATGTTGTTATCTCGTGCCCGTGCACACCACGCTCGTGCTACAGCCCGAGCTTCAGATCATTATTCTCGTGCCCGTGCACGCCATGCTCGTGCCACAGCCCGAGCCTCATGTTATTATTATGGTAATGGCGTTACGCTGCACTACGGCCAGAAGCTTCATCTTTGTTATCGGCGTGCGTGCGAGCCTTGCTAGCGCCACAACCCGAGCCTCATGTTATTATTATCGTGCCCGTGCATGTTACGCTAGCACCACAACCCGAGCTTCATGTTGTTATCTCGTGCCCGTGCACACCATGCTCGCGCCACAGCCCGAGCCTCATGTTATTATTATCGTGTCCATGCATATTACACTCGCACCACAGCCCAAGCTTCATGTTGTTATCTCGTGCCCGTGCATGCCATGCTCGCGTCATAGCCCGAGCCTCATGTTATTATTATCGTGCCCGTGCACGCTATGCTCGTGCCACAGCCCGAGCTTCATGTTGTTACCCCGTGCCCGTGCACGCCATGATCGTGCCACCGCCCGAACCTCATATTATTATTATCATGCCCAGGCACATTACGCTCGTGCCACATCCCGAGCCTTATATCATTATTCTCGTGCCCTTGCATGCCATGCTCGTGCCACAGCCCGAGCTTCAGATTATTATTATCGTGCCCAGGCACGCTATGCTCGCGCCACAGCCTGAGCTTCAGATCATTATTCTCGTGCCCGTACATGCCATGTTCGTGCCACAGCCCGATACTCATGCTATTATTATCGCGCACAAGAACGCTACGCTCGCGCCACAGCTCGAACTTTAGATCGTTGTTCTCGTGCCCGTGCACGCAGCCGCGATACGCTCGCGACAGCCCGAGATTCATGTTATTACCCCGTACCCATGCACGCCATGCTCATGCCATAGCCCGAGCTTCATATTATCAGTTCGTGCCCATGCACGCTATGCTCGTGCCGCAACCCGCGTTTCATATTACACTTGAGCCACAACCCGAGCTTCAGATTACACTCGTGCTAGAGCCCGAGTTTCTTATTATCACTCCAAAGACCCTCACCAAGATGAGGCTTCTAGATTTCCTTTATGCGCTTACGCTCCCCATTTGGGCATCTCACGGTTGAGTAGTACACTGCGCCTACTTGCGCTTACGCTCCCCACTCGAGTTTACTCGCGGCTGAGCTTTATTTTGTCCTCCCGCTCGAGTGTTACTCGCGGTTGAGCCATATATTATCTTCTTGCTTGAGTTTACTTTCGGTCGAGTAGATTATGCACCTTCTCGTGCTTACGCTCCCCGCTCGAGTTTACTCGCAGTTGAGCCTTACATACCCTCCCGCTCGAGCATTTCGCGGATGAGCTTCACATTATCCTCCCGCTCGAGCGTCTCGCGGTTGAGTAGGTAATCCTCTCGCTTGAGCATCTCGCAGTCGAGCTTTATTTTATCCTCCCGCTCGAGTATCTCGTAGTTAAGTAGATGTTATGCTTGACAGAAAATTATACTCCTTACCCTCGAGATAAATCCCAAGGAATAAGGACCAGGGGGCTACTGAAGTGCCTATATTTAATCTGCCTTCAAAGGCTTTTGGGCCTCGCTTAGGCGAGGGGGCTTTCCACTACACTGGCCCACTATACTTTACAAGACTACAAAACACTATGGGCCTAGCCTATGCGTGACAATCCAACCCTAACCCCTCAGGTATAAATAAACCATACTATCTTATAGTAGGGGACTCACTCTCTCCTCTACAGTTCTCACTCCATACACGGGGCTACGCGCCCTCCTATATTTTTTACACTATACTGATTCTCATGCCGGAGGGTTTTGGGGGACATCCCCCACCGCTCACGGTGATTTTTTTGCAGAGATCCACATAAAGCCAGTTATCCGATTCAAACGACGATTTCACCATAAATTCGGTCAACAAACGATTCACGTATCTCGACGACTTTCGGCACCCCCGATATGACTGATATTTTTGCCACATCAGTTACGATTGTAAGAGTCGAACTCGTTCCCTAGAATCTTTGAGAGGTCACGCTTTGATTGAGTCAATCATGTATTAATATACCTTCGGTTCTTAAATAATGGTCATGTTTTACTGAACATACATATTTAAAAAAAAAACTAATTGAGTCAATAATAAATATTGGTCATTTAAAGGCTTTATACATGTCACCATAATCAAATTAGGAAGAAAAAGTAAAAGTAAAGTGGTAAAAATATTTTTTTAATAAAAGACAGACTAGAAAAGATTGTATTACGGGTATTTTCTGTGAGACGGATCTCTCTGACCCGACTTACGTATGTTGGTTGGGTTGAGTTTGTCGTATGAATGAGGATCAATAAGACGATCTCACATGAGACCTACAAAAAAAAAATCTATTTGGAAAGAAGATAATTATTATGAAATGAATAAAAAAAGAAATTATGATAATTAATTAAAAACTGAGAGACTACAATTTACAAATCTTCTCTCCGCCTAAAAATGAAAAGGCCTCGAGGTGGCAATTCATGCTATCATGTTGTTTCTGTGTTTCACTATCGTATTTTCATGTTATCTATCTTATTTGATTATAAATATAATAATAAATATTGTTTTGAATATATTAACAATTTCGTTCTTTTCATATCGTCTTTTCGTATCGTGTTGTGTCGTATTGATTCGTGTTATCATGTGTGTCCGTCATTGCAACCCTTTGCACACCTAACAATTTTCTTGTACCATTTGTTTAAATTAGTTAGTTATAAGAAACAAATGTGTTTTTCGAACAATAACACATACTTCCTCAGTCATATTTTTCTTTTGAGCAATTCTCTTTTATGATAGTTTTATAGATTTTAATTCATAAGACAGAACCTCACTCTCACACTGCTCAACCCATCAATACATGGTGAGTCAGGTAAAGCAGATCCGTCTTACAAAAAATATTACTAAGATCATCTTACATAAGTTTTTACTTTTTATTGTCACCCATTCCCAAACAAACTGTATTGTTTCCAAACTTTGATTTTTTAGGAAAGCCATTTTATAATTTTATCCTTACTTTTTCCTTCTACATTAAATATGGATCACATGCACATCATCTTAAAAAAAACTACACATTATAGTAGTAATTAATATATATATAGTAATATATAGTAATATATATATATATATTACTATATATTACTATATATATAGTCAATTGATTATTTTAATACGTGTGCTAAATTAAACATGACAATTGTTTATGAACAGATGAAGTATTTTTTAGCAAATATACGCATTTTTGAGCAGCAATATGTATTTTTTGAAAACAAAAAAAACATACTATGCACCACTACTTGATACAAGCTTCTTCATTCATTTGATCACAAATGATGCAAAAATTGTCATTCCTCCTAAAATTGAGCTCTATTTGGCTCGATAATAGATTAATAAAAGCTAATTAATCCTATAATAGTATCAAGATGTGTACTTTTTTAATGACGCTTAAGTACATGTAAGATTCCAAATTTTAAGTAAATTAAGAGTATAATAATGCTTCCCGTTGTTGAATATGTATGTATCTTATATGAATTTTAAGAAATTTGTTTAACCCTATAACTTCAAGAAGAGTAGGTTTTCTGTAAGACGATTTTATGTATCCTTATTCATTAGACGGAGCTTTATTCTCCCACAGTTCATCCACTACACATTTTGAGTCGGGTATGAGAGATCCGTCTTATATAAAAAATTTATAAGATAGTATTTTCTAAATTTTTGCCGACCCTCAAATGTAGAGATGTTAATAGGGATCGCAGGTTCAAACCGAAACCGTTAAGGTTGAAATTCTAGATGGACTGTTTAAGTTGGACCGTTTAAGGGCCGAAACCGTTAGCGCTGGACCGAAAACCATTAGGGTTGATCGAAAGCCAGCTTTCATAAGGTTTAGTATAGTTAGTAATACACGAGATGAATATAATACCGAAAATCGTTAGTGTTGGACCGATTAACAACTTTAATATAGTTAATATATGCATAATACGCTTAAAAAAACGTACAAGTTTAATCATTGATTGGAAACTACATGTTTGAACCGAAACCGATAGGGCCAGGTCAAAACTGTTAGGTTTTTTGACCGGATAATATTGTTAATTGCCTAAATCGAATCTATGCTGAACCAAAACCATTAGAATTGAACCGATTAACATCTAGTCAAACCAATAAAACTCTTCTATTTTCAAACTCATGATTAACAAAGGGTATTGTAAACAATTGACTTTGAAAAATCTTTTAAAAAATGAAAAAAAAAAACTTATTTTTAGACATGTAAATAGGAACACTTATTTTAGTATTGAAGGTGTAAAAGTAACTTTCCAAAAAGAATGATTACAAAGTATGTACATCTGAAAACACTTTTAAAAAAAAATAGACTCTGTTCTAAAAATTGTGAAAGAAATATGTAGAACACCATTTATCAAAATATTCATAATTGCACTGGTCAAAATTGAATATTCTCTTGTCAAATGTTTTAAAATTGTTACTTTACTTACTTGCACTTTCTTTAAATTGCATTACAAATATTTCTACCAATTACATTTTAATGATTTTTTTAAATAAAAAAATAAATGATAATTTTGCATTTAAAATACACTCAATTTGGCTAAAAAAGTCAAAAATAAGAAAATAATACAGGAACAGAGGGAAGTACTTACTTTTAAAATATGGGACCAATTTCTGTGGAACATTATAAAAAAAAACACTTAATATTACCCCATCCGTTCCTAAATTAACTTTTATAGTTAATCCAACTATTTTTAAAATAAAAATTTGACGTATATTTCTATATTTTTTTTCAAATTATATATCACGAAATTTATAATATATAAAAAATACTACAAATTTTCTTTTATATAAAAAATTATTTGAAAAACAGTCAGTTTGACTCAAAAAATATCAATTTAAGTCAATTATTAGTTTTTGTTTTAATTTGTGTATCGGGTCAAAAAGAATTTGTACTTGCTTCAAAAAAGTACTCCCTTCGTCCTCAAATTATTATCATACTTTTTTTTTTTCGTCTCAAAATAGCTGTCTTGTTTGAAATTTTATATTTTAGAACAATAATTTTACCACTTTACCCTTATTTTTTCATCTTACTTTAATTATACACCACATAAATATGAATTTTAAAACAAACTACACATTAAAGTAATATTAATAATTTAATCAAATATTTTTTTTAAATCTTGCTCCAAGTCACATAATTTTGGGGATGGAGGGAGTAGTCTTTTAAAAAGGTCGGTATAAATCAATTCCTTTGCCGTACTTTCTATAAACAACAAATCATCTATCTACACACAACTCATGAGTACAACATCCTTTTTGGTCAACTCTTTTCTGCAATCATCTAAAGAAAATATAAAAGCTCTTGCGGATCATTCTGCACATGTTATAGTCACTCCTGCTTGAGTTTGATGATTCCCCAGCCCAACCAGGTTAGTATTTCAATCCACCCACAAAATTATATTTCAATGATCGGTCTGTCTCTGATATTCTGTGTTCTATTTTACTTTTTGATCTACTCTAATCATTGTTCATGATAAAGATTATGGTTTTTGACTTGTTGAATTCTGATTGTATTTATAGGGGGATGTTGGGTAGTAGTTTTGTTTGGTGATATGAATTTATAGCTTTTTGATTGATCATTCCCATCCCACTAGTTATTTCTTCTTATGAATGGGGGAGACAGGTTATGAATCTATGTTATTTCCTTAAAATTTTGATCTGGCTAATCGATATTAGAGTTGTATGAAGGAGTGTGACATGTTTGATGATCTTGAACTGAATTATGAAAGAGGATTCGTGTAGTCGGTCCTGAGTAATTGGGACAAAGGCTGGGTTGAGTTGAATTAAGTTAAGTTGTAATGGATAATTTGGAGTTTATACTGATAGGCTTATTACATCAGAAATTTTATTATTTATTTATTCATTTATCTCTTCAATTAATAGGAATTGCTTATATATTTCATCTTTGGATTTCGGAGCTATTTAAGTGTTGTTATTCTTTCTTATGTGCCTTGTGTGTGATTGAGATGTTATCCTCCCCCCTTCTATTTTACAAATTATGTTTATGGGAGTATTTGTTTAATTTAATGAAAATGGGATTTGAATGCTTCATAGTAAAATCTAATTAGATTACACATTGATGTTCTTTTTAAAATTTTGATCTTGGTTTATAATACTAATTTAGTTATTATTGTCTTTCTCTATCAATTGTTGCCTCCAGTGTTATACCACAGACTACATTATTCATCCGAGTTTTTGAAGATCGAAAATTTGTCTAATCTTTGTTTGACTAGTCTTCCTGAAATGGGTAAGAGGGCGGTTCAGTATTTCCGGTCACAAAATTTTTCCCTGGGACTCACCAGGGTTTTGGCATTGGCTGTTTCGGAATGGATACTGCTGTTTATGCTGTTTATAGATGCATGTTTCTCCTACTTGATTACAAAATTTGCTTGCTACTGTGAACTTGAAATTCCATGCGTGCTATGCTCCAGACTTGACCATGTTTTGGGTGAGGAGAGAACAGGATTTTATTGGGATTTGATGTGTGGGAATCATAAGTCGGAGATGTCTTCAATAGTTCTTTGTCACGTTCACAATAAGCTTGTTGATGTCCATGGAATGTGTGAACATTGTCTCTTCTCATTCGCCACAACAAATAAGTCCAATGCTGAAACTTTCAGATTGTTGGTGGGGAAAATGGGATCTGGTCCTCACGTTGAGTTAAATCACGACCGTTTACTTGAGGATCATACTCTTGGTTCTGCAGGCACACAGATATGTTCTTGTTGCAATGAGCGATGGATGTCGAGAGGACATCCCCAAAATCTGCTTCGGGTCACTTCAATTGGGTCTGAGGCTTCTGAATTAGATGCATCTGCATCAGTTAAGGTTGAACCCACTATGAATCACCTGAAGACTATTAGTGATGAAGCTCTGGCATCATATACGCCTTCCCATGTGGAGAAGATTCCTCTTGATCCATTGTCGCATGTAGAATATCAGAAAGTTAAACTTTCTTCTGATACTGAATCAGAAGTTCCATTTTCTGATGATGACAGTGCCTGTGCTCTAATTCGTGAAAGAGATTGTACCAAGGATGATTTAACTGCCCAATTAATACCAGCGGAGCCTCACATTATAACCATTGCTGATGATTTAGCTGTGGAGAAATCGATAGATCCAGATTCTGTGCCTGAGACTTCAGTTCCGAAGTTGGAGGTGCAGAAAGTTAATGATCCCCATGGTTTAGAGGAGCTTAACTGGCAACAGGATGAACGTAAGTCACATATTTTAACGACAGCTGAGCTAATATCTTTTGATGGGGTATCTCCATCGCCCTATATCGCAGAAGCTCCTGCTGAAGTGTCAGTACAGACATGTAAGTGTCGCCCTATGTTATATGGTTCCTCCACTCCATTATATTCCCCCAGTTACTCATTTTAAAACTTAAATTTCAAAGTGGAGGAAGGTTCTCTGAATATTTCCGCACAAGGGTTGGAATGCATCCATATGCTTTGTTCATTTCTACATTGATAGCATTCGAGGTTTTGGGATCTCTGTTAAATATCTATGTACTTGGAACACAATTTTTGACTAATGTAAACTATTTCATTGGATTTTTTTCTTACAATGGCCCTAAGGTAAATGTAAGCAATTATATTAACTATTGGCTGTATGATGTTGATTGTTGTTTTATTGCAGTAGATGCTCCAGGACCAGATGAACTCAAAAGTTCTGTTACACTAAGTAGAGTCATCTCTAAAACCAAAAGTGAGCCAAATTCGGCTACCGAAACTATCCCAGATATGAACCCTGTTGTAACTACCAATGGGTTGCAGATGTCTAATAATTTGGATCTTGGTGATGCTTATAAGCTTGCTACTATTGGAAGTAAGGGAAGGCTGTTGTCTGGTAAGCTCTTAGAACAAAGGTCTTTTACAGATTCTGCAAGAGTTAATGAAGATTTGAAGCTCTTGCTGTCGCAAATATCTTCTACTCGAGGAATTGAGTTATCATTGAATGACATGAGCCCCAAAGTTTCTTGGAATGGTGATGAAATCAAGAGTTGCGACACTTCTTCATCCATTGGGATGCAGTTACTTCAGCGGAGGATCTCTCTTGAGAGAAATGAGTCTGGGTTATCTCTAGATGGAAGCACAATCAGTGAAATTGATGGAGAAAGTGTGGTTGATAGATTAAAACGACAGGTTGAGCATGATAGAAAACTAATGGGTGCCTTATATAAGGAGTTGGAGGAAGAAAGAAATGCTTCGGCAATTGCTACATACCAAGCAATGGCAATGATTACTAGATTGCAGGAGGAGAAGGCGGCACTTCATATGGAAGCCTTGCAGTGCTTAAGAATGATGGAAGAGCAAGCTGAGTATGATGGTGAAGCCTTACAGAGAGCAAATGATCTGCTTGCAGATAAGGAGAAAGAGCTGCTGTATCTGGAAACTCAGCAGTACCCTTATAAAAAGACATCCACAGATCTATTAACATCTGAGAATGTAATGGAACCAGATTGTGAAACGAAGGCAGTGGACTTGAGAGAGGAGGTTGTAGATTCAAGTTGTGGTTTTACATCAATTTGATTCAGGCTATAGCTTGTCATTTGTGAGAGCTGTACAGGATTGGAGCTAAAAGAAGAGATCAACCCTTTCCGTGAAGCTCTATGTCTTTCCACATTAAGGTGAACACCCTTTTCACACAGCATCATTCTCCATCTTCATTTACTTCAGTCATGATGAGAAGCTTGTTTTTGGGTATGCATATACACAATGGATCTTGTCACTGGAAGATGGTCAGCGTTATTACTTTGTTGATGGCCATCCAGAATAAAATAGGGTAGCTGTATGAATCTTATATAAATGTGTAAACATCTTAGTGCCTTCTTTTACTTGGAGTTAATATGCAGTATCATATAACTACTTTCACATCCTTTGAGTTGGTTCTTGACTTCTTTCTACTGTTTATTAGAGATTCTAGCAGACAGATCTTTTATAAATACATTTGATGTCAAACAAATTGTTCTTATTTTTTATTTTGGTATCTTTTCTATTCCTGTCCAGAGACTAGTTGAGTGTAATATTTTGAATTGGGATCATTAGGTGATAAGAGTTCTTCTTTCGTTTGTGTGTGTGTGTCTAGTAGCACTAATTGGTTATTTTAGTTGCTTCTAGTCATGTTTGGCCATGACCGACCCCCAACCACCACTCTTTCTCTGTGTGCATTCCAGAAAAAATCTCCGTAATCTGTCTTGCATCAGTTTCTTTTCCTCAATTGCTTTGATGAAGTTGAAAATAAGCACATGGGTCTTGGTAAGTTGTTTGAATCTAATATCATTATCCCTATTGGCTGTGTTAATGAGGGGTGTATGCCTGTGTGAACCTCTCTCTTTAACACACATTATTTATGAACAAAGGGAGAATCCTAATACCCACAATCCTAAGTAAACTGGCTTGGGTCATAGTCTCTCTCTATCTCTCTCTCTCTCACACACATACATATACATATATATATGTATTCCACCAAAAGAGTCCATGTTTGAAAAGTCTAATTGTTAAGGGATATATAACTAGCAAATGTGAGGGTAAAGTTGAGATGTTATGGAGATGATACATAATTTTTTGAAAATGGACTCTTAAAGTGAAACATCCCGAGATAGTATGATGAACTCTTTGCCCGGAACGTAGGGAGTAACTAACATGTCTCTTAGAATTTTTCAGTTCTAATGTAAGTATTTACTTGGAAAAGAAAAAACTGTCTCAGATCACTGCTCGCAGTTGCCATAGCATTTTGTGCCATGTCTACTTACTGGTTTCTGCTGGTCGCAAGTACCTTATTTTTGTTGCTGCTTGGAAATTGTCTTCAATCCACTAGTTCACTCGCATCCTTCTGTGCATCTACATCACACTACCAAGTTGATGCAACTTACAAATCTTACACCAAGATAGGATCACACATATCCATTCTAGCTTCCAAGCTGTGAAAGATTAATACTCCCTGCATCCCTAAAAAATAGTCAAACTTTTGTCCCATTTTTAAAATTTAAGTTATAGAACTCCATTTTCTTTCAAATTATTTTCTTCCATTTGAAAACAATAATGTTTATCTAACTCATACAAAAAAAAAAATGAAAAAATCTATGACTTTGATACTATTTAAAGTAAATTTTGAGGAGCAAAAGAATGATATGAAAAAATTTGCTGTTTCCAATGGGACTACTTTTTTGAGACAGACAGAGTACACTTCTTTTGGTACCGCTAAGGATCCTAAAACAGATTCCAACTTGGGCTCCCGAGTAATGTGCCATGGATGTGATTGGTCACAAAGACAACCTTGTGGAGACATCATAAACAGTTATTTACTTGATACATCATTTGGAAGTCATATTTGGGATATACGAGTAACTTTTTTGATCCCTAGCACTACTCTAGGATTGTTGTTGTTATGTAGACATCCAGAAGCTGGGACATCATAGTATTCGTACTCATCCCCTCACTTGCACCTAAACTACAGCTAGAAAGAAGAGGTGGGAGTAGACATTTAGTGCATCAGTAATACGAGCAATCATAGTTGATGAGGAACATTCTTATTGGATGGTGATATAAATGATGTGGATATTACTGTTACACTCAATATTTTCCTGGAAGGTTGGCCCTGAATCTCATAACAGCAGGCAACATGTAGAACTAGCTTTTATAAATTTTCATCTGGTTTGGTCTTTAGAGTTTAGACTACTTTCTATTCCCCAGGTGTTGTATAGATAAATGATATGCCCTTGTTTATTTCAACGTTGATCCGTATCTAATCTTGAAATAAAGATGCATCTCTTGATTCTTCCGCTTATACTTATCAGATGCCTGAATGAAACGATGCTTGGAATCTTCGAAAGGCATGAAGTTATATTTGCTTCGAAGACAGTGGATCACAAGTACAGTATAGGACGCTGTGCAATTGACATTCACCCTTCGCATTTCTTTTGATTGAGTTTACTTTTTCTTTGTTCCCCATTAGAGTTTTGTGTTGATTGTAAAGTTGACTTTCTTCTTTTCTGGGCTTTATTTTATGCTTAGAGTTTTCAGGGTTTTACTCAAATTTGTATAGGATTGGTGAAAGGGGGGGGGTGATTTTGCGAGAATCGTTGGCCTAAAGCCTTTGTAAATTGATATATGAAATTGATGGTTGAGCTTGTGGTAGTTGTTTTGACGATATTGTTTTGAAATTAACGTTAATGATCTATGAATAACCCATCATCGTTAAGGTTTTGTGTTAATTGTTGTTGCTGCTGTTTTCTGTTTATGGCGGGAGGGAGAGAATTGAGGGCGCTCAAGTGTAATGACTCCAACCCATATCTATTAGTTTTTGTTACCATTGGGTACCAACATCCATGGCTTATTTGGTGGGCTTGGGCTTGAAATATTCATCTCACTTCCCGTCACACTTTATGTCTCATTGAATCTTAACGTGCAAGTGTCCTTATTGTTTTTATAAGGAAACAAGTATGTCTAAGATTCAATGAGTCATACAGTGTGACAATGGGTGGGATTGAAGATTTCAAGGAGGGTTGTTCAGGGCATACTTGTGTTACTAAGGTGCTTAGTGTATAGGTTTGACAATTGCAACCCAAAACCCGTTAATCCGATTCGTTTTTTATAGGTCGAAATGGGTTACTCATTTTGACCCAAAAAATTAACGGGTCGATTTGGGTCGGATTAAAGCTGGTTGAACCCGTTATTTATTTTGACCCTTTTTTTTTGTTATATAAATGTAAGTTTTTTGATGGAAAAATTATTGGTCAAAACGGATCGACCCGTTATGACCCTTTACCTATTTTGATCCAACTCATTTCGACCCATTTAATTTTGGGCTATAATGGATCATGATCTATTTCGACTCGTTACCCATTTCTACTCAATTCATACTTAATTCAACCCATCCAATCGTCAACCTTAATAGTGTAGGTGTAGGTCCAATTGGTGACTAACAAGGCTAAAGACGAGGTGGGATAAATAATCTTTTAAAATATTTAAGGGGTTTTGAAAACTTTTGAAAGTGGCAGCGGAATCAACAAGTATCAATACTTTTTGATCGCTTATACTTAAGGCAAGAACAGAAGAATAATTAAAGATTGAATGACACTTATTAGTGATAAGACAATCACTCAAGCACTCACAAAAATTTAGAGTAAAGAAGATGGAATGTAAAGTGGTTTACCGTAAAAACTTCAACATCTACTACTTAGTTGGTCGATTTTTGAATGGGTAATGTTTGGGTCACTCTTATTTTATATTAAAATATGAGTATTATGTGATGTGACACACTATCATTGGCTAGAGTGTTGTGACCTACAAAATGTCCAACCAATAACAGTATGTTACATCATAGAGTATTTATATTTTGGTGTCAAATGAGAATGTCTCTAACATTAATGCATTAATATTATTTTAAATCGTAAGTGATAGTGTACATGTAACATCCAAGAATTTCAAACTCATATCATTGCATTAGGTTGTTAGAGCAGCTCCAGTGGGTAAAAAATAAACCTTTTCATATTATATCAACCGGTTGAAGCTTTTTGAAAGCCATTGGAGGCCATGACGTGTAATCAACCGGTTGTAAATTTACAAACGGTTGAAACATCCAACTGCTTCTTACTTTATTGACTTTCTTTCCATTTTTCTTACCGTTTTTTTTATACCGTTTTTTTTACCGTTTTTTCTACCGTTTTTTTTATACCGTTTTTTTGTTTTTTTTTTCAAATTTATCCTATAAATTCTCCTATAAATAGATTTGTAAAAAAAATCATTGCATTCTTCCAAACTTACATTACTTCTATATTATCTTATTCTCATTAAATTACACAAACATCCATATTTGAAATAATAAAATATTTATTTCAAACTAAAGCATATAAGGCGATGATGGCGTGCGGTGGGAATAAACCTTTTAGACTGTGGATGCCCTTAGTTGCATTTGTGTGACGAAGAACTTGTGCATGTTCATGACATTTAAATATGTTTTTTTGGTATGAGTTAGTTGTGATTTTTTTTAAACTACCATAGAATATAAAAGAACACGTAAGCGCTAGTAAAATGTTTATTTTCGGCTAGGTGACCTTTTGAACAGCCTGTGGTCATTGGGTCATAACTTGGTGTAAAAAACTTGAAGTTTAGATCATTTTAGTGCGTCTGAAACTTTCAAACAATACTTTGTGTCATTTTTAGACTTGCAAATCGTTTCAGGTAATTGGATTAAGTTGACCAAAATTTGTAAAATTTGTCTTTTGAATAGTCAAAATTATATATTTTTTGTGAACTTGATTAATTAATGATGATTTGTTTTAATAAAGTATAATTAGACTTACTTTAATATAGTTAGAATTAATATGAATTTATTTAACTTAAGTGAGGTTAATTAGTATTAAAACAACATTAAGAAATGTTAAAAATATAAGCCCAATTCAATGTAAGCCCATTTGGGCCCATTAGTTAGTTAACTCATTAGTTTGTTTTTAGATATAAATGTAGATGTAATAGTGATTTAGGGATTAAGCTTTTTCATTAATCAAAAAATTCAATAAACAATTTCTCACTTTCTCTCTATTGCCAACGTATCTCATCCTCCCTTGCCACCACATTGATGGTGGTTGAACTCTCATTCTTCAAACCATTCATCATCCTTTACCAAACTTGACATGGTATCAGAGCTAAGATCGACATACCCTCACCTATTTGTTCTTCCAACATTTGCTCCTGTCGGTTTGACTTCACCCAATTCACAGAAACCCCAAAACAAGCAAACCCCAAACAACAAATATCAACAGCCAAATCTCTGGCCCCAATCAAACCACCGACTCAATCGCGCCTAATAAATCGGCAACGCAAACTCCCTCTCACAATTTCCCAAATTATCCATTCAAGCACAAAAACTTACTTAGAAAATCAAGAATAAGAATAAAATCAACCAGGCCAGAAACAACAACAATTTCAAGAATACGTTTAATTCGCAACAAGATCAACAACAACGGCAAAGGTATTGGCGGGCGGAGGCGGCTAGAAACGGAGTTGAATTTTTGAAGTCAAAAGTCTGGTAAGGCTCAAGAAATCAAATTCCACCAACCAACTCTCTATGTTTCTCTCACTCTCGAAATCAATCAATCAATCGATAGATCAGTATTGAAATCGGAGGATTCGGCGGATGAGTGATGGCTCCGATCATCGGTGATTTCTCGCGCCGCTTCCCTCCTCGAGTCGCGCTTCTCTCAATCTTCCCGCGCCGTACAGAAGTTTCAACACGGGGAGAAGCTTGTGTTCCATCTCCACAATTAAAGCGGAGGGAGCACCCGAGGTAGATTCGGAGAAGGAACCGGTGAAGAGAGAGAGGAAGCTATGGCAAAGAAGGCAATCGGTCTCCCAGGCAGAGAAAAATCACAAACACACAAGAAATCGGACGTTATCAACAACAACAATATCAAGATTTCAAGATTTGTATCATTGATATGTTGACGAAGTTTTTGGCTCAAAGTCATCCTTACAAAGCGATCAGCGAGGCAATTGACTTTATAGATGAAATATACCAACATCCTCAAGGAAATTCACCCAAGGGGCACATCAAGGCCACGGTGGCACAGCAAATTTTCAAGCCGGAGGCGGCTTTCGGGCCCAAAGTGCACATCAACAAAATCCAGGCCCAAAGTGGCACATCAGCAAAATCGAGGCCCAAAGTGGCACATCAACAACATCGGGCCCAAGTGGCACACCAACCCTTCGGCCCATAAAGGCCCATTTGCCGTAAAGGCCCATTTGCTTAGTAAGGCCCATTCTTTGTAAAGGCCTATTTGTATAGGCCCATATGCCGTATGCTCATTTGTTTGATTCCAACTGTTTTCACAATAGTTGCATGTTCGAGTAGGCGTGTTAATTAGCCCAACAATTTAAGCCCATTTGGGCCCATTAGTTTTAGCTCATAGTTTGTTTTTAGTTAGAATTAATATAGGGATTAAGCTTTTCATTTCAAAAATTCAATAACAATTTTACTTTCTCTCTCTATTGCCGTGTTAACGTGATCTGTCCTCCTACCTCCGGCCACCACCGTCGATGGTGGTTAGTACCATTCTTCAAAATTCACATCCTTTACATTAAGAAACAATCAATATTAATTGGGGAAAATTATTCGTATAACCATTATACTATTCGTAGATAACCTATTTGACAAAATATTTTAATTTTATAAATGATGATGTATCCAAATTAAGCGGATACACTGGGCTTGTAATAACTGGACATCCGGCTTTCAATCTATCTGTAACTTTGAGGTCCAACCCTGCCAAGAAAGCAACAATAACCGTGAACTGGGCAGAGGCTTTCCCTGCAAACGCACTCCCGTGTGATAATCGGTATACCAAGAAGCACGTAAATATTTTGACAAAGTTTCAGCCTATTAATATGAGCATTCCTCTTCCTTCTGAAGAAGGAAGATTAATAGAGGGCCAGCCTTCAAGGGTGGGAGCTGAACATTGAAAGCAGGGGCGTGGAAGGTGGGCACGCTCAGGGCTACGTCCGGAACGCGAGGACAAGTTTCCCGGCATTAACTCTCCATATTCAAGACGGTCGTTACCAAGTAACTGAACGAGATGAGCGTGCTCGTATAGACCTCTCTGCATGCTCGTTATACTTTTGGCCCCCTGACTTCAGGCAGGAGGCTATTTACTTGTTGTGCCTGGGCTACCAAAGATCTGTCCTTGCTCGCTTATGAGCTGAGCTCGGGCTTCAATGAGTGCACGTGATTTGTTCGTGATCATGGAGACGGCGTGCTAGGCACGTGACCAATGCTTGGGCCTTTTGGGCCGGTAGCTCAGTGGCCCCTTGCTTCTTGTCTGGCGAGCACACATGCTCAAAGCGAGGAGCATAATGTTCTGGTCATCGTAACACTTGATCATTTTGACTATATGCAAGACCTGTGAAGCAAGAATGACAGTGGACGCCAGCCAGCAATTACCAAGCATGGGTTAAAAGCACGTGGACTGGAATAACCGTCATCTGCCAGTAGTCCAATCGTTTGCACGTCCCTCTAGGATGCATTTAATGTGGCGCCTCTTATTCTGCACCTGCGTACATAGAGGATCAAAACCCCTTGAGGTTTTCCCCCCTTTTTGCTTCCAAAACCCAGCTATATAAACATATGCCCCCTTCCTTAAACTCTTTTTCACAAATCTTCTGAATCCACAAGCCCTCTTCAGTGCTACTTCTTTGAATCAACGACATTTACTGAAGAATCAAGATCACCGACCAAAACCAAAACACGGCCAAGATCGAAGATCAACACAACATGTATTTTCTCTTCCCTTTCCATCTCATCTTCATCCCATTTCTGCTAGAACCCTAGCTTAGGGGTTTTGAGACTGCACGCTGAATATTTCGATATCCCCCCACTGAAACCTCTTGATCTCTACTTTTCTTTTGATTTCTGTTTGATGTCCTTTTCTTACCTTTTCACACACGCAAGCGCACACATAGATAGGAGTCGAGGAATTGAGAATTGGTGCCATGCTCACTAGTTCGAGATGTAAAACCCTAATTGAGGGTTCTACATGTTCATTCACGACTTCTTTCACAGGCAGGAATTAATGTATGTTCCTTGATTCCTGTAGGGTGTCTTTTTGCAAAGAGAGTGGTTCATAAATTGAAGGACGCATCTACGATCATGGAGCTTCCAGCGAGAGTGAGGAGAGCTTTGAAACTGAATCCCAATGCTCGGAAAGGACTGAACAGGACAAGCCTTTGGCCTCTGGTGTACCTGAGGTTCGCGAACAGGGGTCTCTGATGGCTGCTGGCGAGGAAAAAGAGGCAGGTATAGAAGTTGAGCAAAGTGATGTTGACGATGCTAACGCTGACGACGAGCAGGGAAAAGATCAAAATGCTAATAATGAAGATGAGCAGGAGTCTGCCGAGGAGGGTAGGCGTTCTGGATCTGAATCCCCAAGTACAAACGCTCCTCAGGATAGGAGGAGAAGAGATGCTCACTGTTGGTCCACAATAATGCTCAAATAGGCTAGAGGGGGGTGAATAGCCTATAATGCCAATTTAAAAACTTTTCTTTTAGATATACATAAAGCGTAGTTTAGTTGCCAAATATAATTTATCAAGTTGAGTATGTATGCCGGTAAAGGCTATCGGTAGACTTACTCAAAGCATAAGTAATAACTCTGCCGATAAACTGTTTAATCAAATCAAAAGCCTGATAAAAGATTTGTGCAGCGGAAGATAAAGAGGCTAAGATTTGGAGAAGTCTTAAGTGGCTATACACGAATATATGTTCAGAACAACAGCACACTTATTTCTTCTTTCAAATGCAGGTTAGGAGATCAGGTAGAGAATGGTTTTTCTAGAGATAAGTCATTTATAAAAACCTCATAGATATTTAATGACTGAGAGATAAAGCATTAATGAGAACATATGAATTTATTTAAAGATAAATTACATATTACATCAGTCTAAATAATCTATATACAGTTTTCTGGCTTTGTCTTCCTAAGTCTCAATCCTTGCTTAATTATCCATTCAAGGATCATTAACTTGCAAAGGACAATAGGAGACGAAAACAAGAAACTGTTATGAGAAGATGATTTTCAAGGTCGTTCATATATAAAAATATATCTGAACGATTTGAGTGCAAAACACTCATCCTCCCATGATGATTGATAATTGCACAATCAACAGCATTTGTATTGGGATACAAATCTGAAGATATGAATGCAATATCTACATACAGCTCTTCATTTTCTTCAGACATTGTCTAACATCAATCTTGGATCTTGATCTACGCCTTTTGAAGTTTCGATCACTCTCGTCTCTTTTCAAGCTTTTCTTCCTAGCAATCCAGAAGGTGTTTTGCTAAGAAATTTGAATGAGTTCACTACAATCTGTTGTAGAAATCTGAGATGCGTTGGTGAAGACGATCTCTTTGAAGATTTCTTTTCAATGAAGCTCTTGAGTAGATTGAGTTACTTGTTGCTCACAGTGTATCGTTAGATAATCTTCGATGTAGCTTACACTGTCACTCCCCTTTTTTGTTTGAGCAAGAGGAAGGTGTTTATATAGGCGAGAATCAATATGATCGTTGAGAGATGAAGACTTGAAGATTTCTATCCGTTGGAGATGTAGAGGTTGAAGAGTATCGAATAGAGATTTTTGTCCTCAAGATCTTTGATTGTTTGGAGCAGAGATTTAGTCTTGTAGATCTTGGAACTCCTTTTTTTTTTTTTTTTGATGCAGTATCGAATAGAGATTTTTGTCCTCAAGATCTTTGATTGTCTGGAGCAGAGATTTAGTCCTGTAGATCTTGGAACTCGTTGTCTGTCAGATTATGTTGATAGGTCTCTGAAGAGTAGATCTGATGTCTGTTGCACTGTCAGGTGGTTTGTTCAATAAAGTAATTACTTTTTTGACTTTAACAGACTACTTGAGTGAGAGAAAGTCTTGTAGCTTTAAGTATGTCAGGCTTTTTGAGGCACGAACATATTTATCTTGATTTGAGCAGCTTCTTGACTTTTCTCTGTAGCACGTGAAGATTTTAAAATCTGCCGGTGGAATGCTTCGGGCCAGTGGAAACAAGTTTTCCGATTCAGGAGAACTGATGTCTACGGGTGAGAGCATTATAACTTGTAGCATATTTGCCGGTGATGACTCTTAAGAGTCTTCTGATCTGTTATCACTGAAGGCTGTTGACATAGCTACAGGTCTTCCAGTGCTGAGTGCATTCTGAAGTGTTGTCCGTTTTGATCATCATATAGGGAGGTAGGACTAGATCAGGTCACACCTAATCTAAGACCTATGTGAAATCATACAAGTTGCCACACTAACCGGTACGCAAACCTTTTAGCCACTTGTGATCATTCACTTGTAATGGGGGCAAGCAAATCAACATATATAGAATATGCAAGGTAATAATTAAATTATCAAGAAGCATATTTCAATTATCAACAATCTCCTCCTATTTGATTGGAACCATTACAAAATGACATATACAAAGCACTAAAGCATTTGTCAGACATAGTAATAGCATGTCCACAATGAATGATCATTTTATCTCAAGACATGTCCTATGTTGATAATTACATGTAAGTGATGGCTTTAGTATAGTCTACTATTGTTATTACTGACTCGATAAATCAAGGTACTGAACAGGTAATGCAATAGTGAAAACAATTTAGATCACTTTGAATTTGAAAGAGTTTTGGATAGGATCTAAAAAGTTTTTAGAAGTCTTACTTGCTCATAGATTTTTATAGAATGAAAGCTTGTTTTGGCAAGTAAGAGTAGCAAATCCTTCAGCAAATGTAGGTTTTTGAAAGAGTTTTTTTTTTTTAAATAAGGATTGCTTGTAATATCAATTTTCTAAAAAATCAATTTTTGGAAAATCAATTTTTGAAGACTAATACCAATTTTCTGAAAAATAAATTTTTTGAAAACTAATACCAATTTTCTTAAAAAATCAATTTTTGGAAAATCAATTTTTGAAAAACTTTTTATTTCTGTTGAAAGTAAAAGGATTTCTGTTGATCGTAAGACTTAACATGTGACGACCCGACCCGAGTCCCAATACGAGACCCCGAGGTCGTGCCGCCTAAAAAAGGCACGTAACATAAACAAGTAGCAAATAGTGGGTAAGGCCATAACGGCGTAAAAACTTTAACACATGCGGAAGCGTATAATATTTAAACAGTGGCGCCCGAGCTAACAAGCTCAAACTAATACAACCTTAGAGATAATGAATCTCTTGGTCCAAAAAATAAAATCATGTGACGCAACAATAGGCACATATAACAATTTATGGCAATTATAAATCAAGTCATCGGCGACGTTACGGCCGGAACCCAACATTAAACTAAGTCTACAACTCTAGTCTAACATGCTTAACGGCTAAAACATGCCGGATAATAAACATATTAAACAAACCAATACATGGTTAAAACAACTTAAGCATGATCAACATAAATACATAGGCACGACTAACATATGTCGGCTCTCAAAACAATAAGTACTAATTAAACATAAGTTCAAATATCACACAATCAAAGTCTTGCTACCCCACATAAAGTTTATATAACTTTATGTCCCGTCGTCCTTGCCAAAGAAAAGGTACTAAAATTAACAAGGTAGCAACCTCGTCAAAGCTTCACTAATCGCAACTTCACAATCACTTCGAACCACTTGCACGGCTCGGATCTAGGGAAAACAATCAAAACAAATAGGAGTAAGTCATAAAGACTTAGCAAGTTACTAACAATAACTTCCTGTCATGGCATCATGCTCAACAATAATAATTCATGCAATTGACATAATATGCATTTCATAAATAATCATGTCAAGGCATTCATACTTAACAATCTTGAATATCATGTTATCAACAAGTATAACATTTCATTAATTCCATCAACCATCATTTCATATCATATCATATTCACGTAGCACATTATTCACATATAAGCACTCGTGAGTCAATTCATACAAAAGGGAGGTGATATCGTTACCCTTTTTCCGCGCATGTTGCTCCTGCAAAAACATGTGCCAAACTTATGTGTCCTCGATATCCCTTTCGTGGATATCGGCGTCCACGAACATTTCCCCGCTCGAGTTCCGATAGTTATCAAAGTCATGTTTCCATACTACAACTAAGATAAACTACTTCCCTACCGTGGCCATCGATAGAGGGTGTGTGCAATCCGCGCGGCGATCCATCAAAATCACGAATCTCACAATTCGTGAAGATCATCATCGTCCGCCCCAAAGACTCAACAAACCGACTCGGCTGGACTCAAACTTCAAGCACACGTAATTCATATTCATATGCTCAAATAAGTAGGCAAGTACTCTACAATTATCTAGTCATGCTTTTAATTCACAACTAGCACATAATCACATTAGAGATAAATCAAGACTCTAATCATCAAGTGTTCTTCATACACCTTAAAATGCTTGGAGGCTTATCCTCCATTAATACTACCCCAAAATTCGTAGGACTTAGGCATATTACTCCCTAGTTTCATACTAACCCAATGGTCAACTCCGTTGAGTTAAAATCAATCTTTCAAAATTAGGGTATAGAAGCCATTGGCCTCAATACTCTCCTATGTCCATACTAACGTAATTAAATAGGTTACTAAGGTCATTAAACCCATAAAACCCCAATCAAACAATCAAGTATGAACATAGATTCAAAGTCACAAACTAGGCATATACGTTCTTGCCATTTCATCAAATATGCACCCAACACTTAAACAACAAAGTAGGGTGATTTAGCATACATTATCACACATAAATAACATTCTAAACATGGTTTACAACCTGTTTATAATCTGATCATACGACTTAAAACGTAGCATTTAGCATGTACATGAACATAGCATCTCAACAAGTCTAACTATTTCATCAAACATGCTCCCAATGCTTAAACAACAAAGTAGGGTGATTTGTCATACATTATCACACTTAAATAACATCTTAAACATGGTTTACAACCTGTTTCTAACATGTTTATAATCTGATCATACAATCAAAAATGTAACATCTAGCATGTACGTGAACATAGCATCTCAACAAGTCTATCTATTTCATCAAACATGCTCCCAATGCTTAAACAACAAGATGGAATGATTTGTCATACATTATCACACTTAAATAACATTAAAATCATGATTTACAACCTGATTATAATCTGTTTACACAACCCAAAATACATCATTTAGCATATACGCGATCATGGCATCTCTACAAGCCTAACTATCTCATCCAATATGCTCCCAACACTTAGACAACAAAGTAGCATGATATATCATACATTACTACACCTATATAACATTAAAATCATGGTTTATAATAGGTCTATAATCTGTTCATACAACCCAAATTCATCACATAACATAATCTAGAACATGGCATCTCTACAAAGTCCTAAGTGCACTCATTGACCTCATATAGCAAGATTGTTTTCCCTAGGGTCAATGAGGCTAAAAGAAATAAGAAGAGATGTTGTAACTCACCTTAAACAAGTCCTAGAAGTTGTACAAAAACGTCCATGCAAGGTTGGGTATGTGTTCTCCTTGCTCTCCTCTTCACTTCTACCGAACGGTTTTGGAAATGGCTTCTTCAATAGTTGGCCACCATTGTTGATCACTCAAGAAGCTCCAAGAACTCTCTATAACTCTCAAGAAATGTTCAGCCACGAATTTGGAAGTGAATGACTGAATATGGTGTGTTTAGTGGAGGTATTGGACATGCAATGGCTGATGTGGGGTGTCCAATGCATGTGTGTGCATGTTGGAGGTCTTTCCTTGCCATGTGTTGTACATGCATCCAAATGACTTAAAACTTGTCAAGCATGCAGGAGAGGATGTGTAGAACGAACTAGGGTGGTTTAGGGTGGGTTAGGTTGGGTTTGGGTGGGGTTTGGTTGGTCAAAAGTTGACAATTGCAGAAAATCCCGTAATCTGGAAATCAGGGTGATGCGGTCGCATGGTAGTGAACCCATGCGAGCGCATGGTCTCAGCATTCACAAATTTTCCATTTCAGCCCCTCGCAAGTTCTAGGCCTTTCCCCCTCGCACCCTCAAGTCCTCCAAAGCCCGAAATGGTCTAGAATTCAACCCTAAACACCTCTAAACAATAACCAAAGCAAATCAATGATCAAACCTCAATCAAACATGGCTAAGAACTCAGACAGAACACTCCCGAACGACAACCGAAAAGGTCAAACGGAGAAGGGTTAACGCTCGAATCAAACCGGCGTTGCAACTAGCATTCAACCAACATCTAAAGCGTGTTAATGATGTTAAGAATGGTTTCTAACATTTATCCAAGTGTTTATCATATAAAACACAAACCCGAGTTCCAAAGCAACTCGTGAAAGAAAGGTGCAAACGAGCATCCCAAACGACGTCAATGAACGTGCTATCGACTTTAAACATATAAGTGAGCTAAGTTAACATACTAATGGTGATTATGAAAGTATGATCTCATGCAATAACCACGTAAGCAATAAACTAGGGTTTTACATAACAAACAACAGAGGGTTTTTAGTTTTAAACAAGACTTTCAACAGAAATGCCACATAGGCTGAGCATGATTCACTAAGAATCAGCTTATGGTGAAATGTCACATTTGTTTTGTGTGTTCATTTGGGATTTAGTTAAGTCAATTCTTTTCCTCATGAAAGGAAGGTTATCACTCTTATACTCTCCTCTTTAAGTTATATGTCTGATACCAAGATACCAAGTTATATGTATATGTCATATAACTCTCCTCCTTAATGGTTGCAAGCACTTAAGAATAAGATCTGAAGGACAGTTGCAAGCGAATAATAAAGAAGGATAACGGAAGAGATGTAGTAATGTAGAGTAGATAGCAAAAGAAAAGACACTAAATAACGAAAGAAAGTACTAACAAGTTCAGAAAGGAATACAAACTAATTTCAATCTTCAAAGCTACCAGTGCTAGAATCTAGAGAATAGTTTCTATCCTGATCTGAAAAACTTCTGCCGCCGAACAATTCCTTAGTGATCAGCAATTCTCCAGTGATTGGAAGGTGTTCGTCCTCTTGAACCGTGGAAAGAATGGTGTGGTAGGAGCATAGGAAATAACTGATTATCCTAGCATACTTGAGAATACCAGACCCATTCACTTGTCTTCGCAGGAAAGATCGACAGATGAGAGAGAAGACTACTTCAGCCCAGTTGATGACATGAGAGTCAAGAACGGCAATGGTGAAGTTCCGAAGTCTTCTGGTGTCGCTTCCTGAGCCAGGTTCATGGAATAGAAGGCATTGGCTCAGAATCTCTCCAACACAGTACACGTCCAAGGGATAGTTGAAAATGTCCCATGTACTGTAGTCATTTCGAGATTGGTGGCTAGTACGGTGTAGCCAAGATTCGTTGAGAGCAGAATCACTGATGGAGGCAGGGCCAGCAGAGGGAAGGCTGAAGACTCTCGAAAGGTTGTCGGCATTGAGGACAAGGTTAGTACCTCTAATGCGACCGTGGAGGCTGTACCATCTCTTGACAGGTGCATCCTTGAGTAGAATTCGTCCACCAGTTGAAGGTTGTAGAATTCTTCACGAAAGCAGAGGATGGAGACGAGTCCAGAACTGTGGAAAAGATCTATAATCTTTGCACCAACAGTGTTGTCAAGGAGAAATTTTTCTTCTTGAATCGTTCGACCAAGAATGTAGGATTGACGACCTATAATGGTGATGAAAGAAGATTCAGAGGGACTGATAGGGCGAGAGATGCTGTTCGAGGAAGAGGCGGCCATGATGAATTTCTCAGGAAAAAATGTGCACTGATAATTAATCGTATGGATTGATTGGGAAACGATGGAGACCAAAAAAGAGTATACATATATATATATTCAGTACTTTCTGAGATTGGGCACGAGGAACACACTGATCAAGAACCGTCGTTTGATAGTCCTCAATAAAACTGTTATTGACTGAAATGAGAACCGGCGAAGTAATCATTTCAAAGCTTGATTGTGAGAGGACGTTTTTATGGGAGAGGCGGCGATTCATGATTGCGATAATTAAGTCTTCTAGGGAATATGTATTTGGACTGATTGGAGACTTAAAATCGAGGAATTTCAATACCAATAAGGATTTAATTGACAGCTTAGGATATTGAAAAGAAGATGTGTTGATATCGATGAATAAAAATAATGTACTGAATATTGTAAAAATAAATTTAGGAAATATGATAGGTTTTAAGTATTCCAGTTATCCTAATAGATAATTTACGGGGCATTCTGAATCATCTACACAATCTTCAGCAATCTCCCAAATCTATAGAATTTTGGAACAGAAATCATTTCAAAAATACTTTGGAAGAATTTTAAAAAATGTTTTTACAAAATAGTTAAGATTTTTGTGTTCTTTGTTTACTAAAAGAAATTTATGGAGCTTTCTGAGTCATCCATACAGTCTTCAGCAATCTTCCAATTCTTTTAGTCATTCTAGAACAAAATTGTTTTGAAATTCATTTTCAGAAGGATTTTTGAAATGTTATTTTTAAAAAACAATCAATCATTCATAAATGTTTTTATGTCAAAGATATCATTACACAAGTTTGATCAGCAGCAAGAGATCTGAAACCAATTTTGTTGATTATTTTCAGTAGAGTGTGAAGCGTGCTGATATGAGAGTGTGAACGGTAGAGATGAAGGTCTGCAATTCAGGTTTTGACCAGTAGACATTGAGGTCTACCGATTCTACTGATAACTTTTAAGGGAGTATGCAACAGAGATGAAGGTCTGTTGATACCAATTTAAAAGGTTTGAGTGTAGTTATCAGTCTTTTGAACACATGAAAGAAGATAGCTATGAATAGCTTTTATATAGAGTTGAATAGTGTGTTCAAGAAGGGTGGAAGTTTACTGACTTTGGAGAGCTGGAGGAAGTCAACCAATTGTTATAGAATATCAATTGATTGTATGAAGGATATCAATTTATGAATGATATCAATCATTGAGAGGTGATCGGTAAACTTTGAGGTATGCCGTTGTCAAATGAATGAATGACAGAGGAATCGACATAGATAATGATCTGTTGATGAAGGAGATCAGCAGGGATTAAGTCTGCTTAGGATAGACAGAATTAATAGTTCTTGTAGACAAGAAGTTTAGTTGTAGAAGGATGGAACAGCAGACATTGAGGTCTGCCGATACCAATTGAATGAAGAGTATTACAGCTTATATCCTTTGCTTTGATACCAATTGTTGAGGTAGTTTGCGAGTGATAGAGAAGAGGGAAGGAAGGTCTCTATAAATACTCGTTAAGGCAAGACAATGGACCGACTCATTTAAGAGTGAGAAGTCCTTTTCAACTACTCTTCAATGAAAGTTATATGGGGAAGAGTGAGAGTTGGTATAAATTTCTAGATATCCGGTAAAGTCACCCTTTTGGAAAGCTAAAAGATTTTGAAAAGTAGGTTTGGCTTTCTTGAAAGTATGAAACGTCTTTAAGTGGATAAAATCCTTTTCAGTGGGATTTGACAAAACATAACTCCTTTTCAAAGAGTGTTTTGGGAAGTACAATTCCCACATTTCAAAGTCGTTTTTATCTTTACCGAGATTCTATGAAATCGTCTTTGGCTTTTAAGAAATAGTCGGCTTAAAGCTTTACCTCAACCTTTGTAGAAATTGCAAAGTACCCATGTAGTTTGCACATTGTCTACAAGGTAAAAAACTTCTATAAGTCAAGACATAAAACCGAGCTTATGAAGTGTAGTACTTCAAAGAAAATGAGGCAACACACCAGATGAGTAAGTCATAGATCATACTTGTAAGAAAGAAAGTAAAGTATGATGGGAGGAATTACTCTAGCTATATATTTTTTTGAGAATAGACAAGAGTAGAGTAAGCAAATATAAAGCTATGCAGAGATGATATATTCAAAATCATGATTAGCAGGAAATCATAAATGTAAAACATATATATCATAATCCAGAGGGAAGAAGACTAAATCAGGTGAGTAGGAATCTATACTTTCAGTCAAATCTTTTAGAACTTGAGAGATAATAAAGTGTGCTTACTGATCTTTGGAGAATACACATTCCTGAATAAGAATCAAGAAGATCATTAGCAACAATTTATGAGCTTTAGAAAGCTCCAGAAAAATCTAGATACTGGAATAAGTATTTCAAGAAGATCAGTGAAAAGGAAAGACTGGATCTTGAATTTCTTATTCTCCCTTGGTCCTTTTGTGCAAAGATAGAGATTTGAAAGAAGGGGCACAAGGCAAGGGGTGTACCTTTTGACAGTTATCTAGATTGAGATTGATGTTCTTCAGACAAAGTCTTTTTGAATCTAAGCTGATAAATCTGTAGTAGATGTTGTCTAAAGAGTAGATTTCCTTTGCAAACAATTTTGTAAGATTTTTTATTCTTTTTCTTAGATTCAAATAATTCTTTGAAACATGGGTCAAGTTCCCAGAAACTAAATATCATATAATAGAGGGATCAATCAATGTTTCATGATATAGAGTTTTTGACTCTTAACCTTTTTCAAAAGAATATATATGAAAGAAAATTTTATCTCGAGAAGGTGTTGGATTGATTTCAATCGTTAGCCTTATGTCAAGAGATCTTGAATCAGAAGTCTTTTCAATTGAAGCATCCATCTGAAAAAATTTCATGTGAAGATAGTTATTCATAGTGCCAATTGATAAAGATATAAGTCATATGAATAAGTATCTCACAATCGTCATGATAATCTTCCATCTCATGATATTTTTGAAAACAAAATAATTTTTTCAAAATAAGTATAGTTTTCAAGAATATTTTTCTCAAACTGAAATCCTTGACAAAAGTTGAATAAAACAAGTGTTTCTTTTGTCAAGCATTTGAACTGAGCATTCGAAGATCACAACTCTCAGGAGGTTAGTCCTGACATAAAGCTAGAAGAGCCTGCTCCGATACCAATTGTTGGTCCACAATAATGTTCAAATAGGCTAGAAGGGGGGGGGGGTGAATAGCCTATAATGCCAATTTAAAAACTTTTCTTTTCGATATACATAAAGCGTAGTTTAGTTGGCAAATATAATTTATCAAGTTGAGTATGTCTGCCGGTAGAGGCTATCGGTAGACTTACTCAAAGCAGAAGTAATAACTCTGCCGATAAACTGTTTAATCAAATCAAAAGCCTGATAAAAGATTTGTGCAGCGGAAGATAAAGAGGCTAAGATTTGGAGAAGTCTTAAGTGGCTGTACACGAATATATGTTCAGAACAACATCACACTTATTTCTTCTTTCAAATGCAGGTTAGGAGATCAGGTAGAGAATGGTTTTTCTAGAGATAAATCATTTATAAAAACCTCTTAGATATTTAATGACTGAGAGATAAAGCATTAATGAGAACATATGAATTTATTCAAAGATAAATTACATATTACATCAGTCTAAATAATCTATGTACAATTTTCTGGCTTTGTCTTCCTAAATCTCAGTCCTTGCTTAATTATCCATTCAAGTATCATTAACTAGCAAAGGACAATAGGAGACGAAACCAAGAAACTGTTATGAGAAGATGATTTTCAAGGTCATTCAGATATAAAAATATATCTGAACGATTTGAGTGCAAAGCACTCATCCTCCCATGATGATTGATAATTGCACAATCAACAACATTTGTATTGGGATACAAATCTGAAGATATGAATGCAATATCTACAGACAGCTCTTCATTTTCTTCAGACATTGTCTAACATCAATCTTCAGATCTTGATCTCTTCCTTTTGAAGTTTCTAATCACTCTCATCTCTTTTCCAAGCTTTTCTTCCTAGCAATCTACTGAAGGTGTTTTACTAAGAGCTGGATGAGTTCACTGCAATTTGTTGTAGAAATCTGAGATGCGTTGGTGAAGACGATCTCTTTGAAGATTTCTTTTCTATGAAGCTCTTGAGTAGATTGAGTTACTCGTTGCTCACAGTGTATCGTTAGATAATCTTCGATGTAGCTTACACTGTCACTCCCCTTTTTTGTTTGAGCAAGAGGAAGGTGTTTATATAGGCGAGAATCAATATGATCGTTGAGAGATGAAGACTTGAAGATTTCTATCCGTTGGTGATGTAGAGGTTGAAGAGTATCGAATAGACATCTTTGTCCTCAAGATCTTTGATTGTCGGAGCGCAGATTTAGTCTGTAGAGATCTTGGAACTCGTTGTCTGTCAGATTATGTTGATAGGTCTCTGAAGAGTAGATCTGATGTCTGTTGCACTGTCAAGTGGTCTGTTCAATAAAGTAATTGCTTTTTGACTTTAACAAACTACTTGAGTGAGAGAAAGTCTTGTAGCTTTAAGTATGTCAGGCTTTTTGAGTCACGGACACATTTACCTTGATTTGAGCAGCTTCTTGACTTTTTCTCTCAGAAAGCACGCAGGATTTTAAAATCTGCCGGTGGAATGCTTCGGGCCAGTGGAAACAAGTCTTCCGGTTCAGGAGAACTGATGTCTACCGGTGAGAGCATTATAACTTGTAGCATGTCTGCCGGTGATGATTCTTAAGATTCTTCTGATCTGTTATCAATGAAGGCTGTTGACATAGCTGCAGGTCTTCCAATGCTGAGTGCATTTTGAAGTGATGTCTATTTTGATCATCATATAGGGAGGTAGGACTAGATCAGGTCACACCTAATCTAAGACCTATGTGAAATCATACAAGTTGCCACACTAACCTATACGTTGCTTGAGACCTTTTTAGCCACTTGTGATGATTCACTTGTAATGGGGGCAAGCAAATCAACATATATAGAATATGCAAGGTGATAATTAAATTATCAAGAAGCATATTCCAATTATCAACACTCATCGCAAAGGCAAACAACGCGTGGCCGATGAACCTGCCTCGATAAAGTGACTGACTTGACCTGGGAAGAAGATGTGTCTGCCTGGTTCTATTCCATGGGCATGGCCCCAAAACCTACCGAATCAAGGCCTTCGATTTGGATATCGAGAAGAAAGGCCACAACTACAAGGGCAACCGAATGGTCTTTTACTTTGATTTTTTCCTGGTCGTCCTGAGACTTCCCTTGGACCCCTGCATTGTCGAATTCCTTCAACTAAACAATGCCCTCCCCTGCGGCCTGACCCTTACCACAGTGAGTTTTCTAGTCGCATACACTATAGCTTGCTGGCTACTTGGATTTGAACTTGACATGACCTTGTTCCAAAAGTTTTTCTTGTTTTCACAAGACAACAAGAAGGTACACATCACCGGTCGTTCCAATCCTAATTACTTCAAGCTGCTGAGCGACGACCCCAACAAGGTTGATATATGGGACGGGAAGACTCTGCTTGTTGAATCTTGAGTAGGATGGCCCTTCGCTGCCTATTTGGAAGACATGGGGATTCCAAAGTATGATAGGAACGCCTTCGAGCTGGCGAACCCCGGATAGCCAAGGCATTCAGGACTTTGCACTGTGTGAGAGAAGTCCGAGGTGGGCAAGATTTGGTTCTGGACTGGGTGGCCTTCATATCTGACCCCACCCTTCTCCGTTTGGCCAGTGTATTAAGTTGGCCTGTAGAGGTAGTAGAGCCTCGAATCACTGTTGAGGTTGAAGAGCCCCAACCGTACTGGGGTAACTGTCATGGGATGATATTTCCTAGCGAATACCCTGATTGCGAGCGGGTTGGGACTAGTTGCACTCCTGCCTTTTCACTAACTGGTCTACATATTAATTTTCCTGGCTTGCATCTTACATTTTGCTTTTATCTGAATTTTTCATGATTGATTCTCCTTTGTAAATTGACTTGCACATATGAAGCAACTTGAGAACACCACACATGAAGAGGGGCTTCGCGAGGAGGAATTAACCTGGCCACTCAGAGCTCGCCCACCGGCTCCGCTGCAAATACATGACGAGAGCGAGCCGGGACATACTGAGCCAAGCCCAGCCTACCCGCCTCGCATTATTCCCCGCCACAACTTCTCCCTCCATTATTTCTCCAACTATCAAGTGTCCCAATCTCATGCCCATCATTCAAGTTCTAACAAGAGGCATGCCACCGACCATCCTATCGACAGAGAACTGTGTCGCCAACGTAGAGGAGCGACCAAGGGACAGCATTCGGCTCCTATTTGCCTTCATGGCATAAAGATGATTCCATATACCCGAATCTTGCAAGGGCGCGGCAAGTTGATACGAGGTACCGATAAAGGTGTTCGAGAAGCCCACTTGTATAAGCGCGGTGGTCACCTCGCCACGGTTGGGCTAAGAGTTTTGAAGAGGCTCATAGTGGCATCCGGAAGAGGAGTCGCGAGCACTCAAGCTCACTCTTGACGGTGGTTGAATGTGCATGGTCGAGGTAATGATCGATTTCTTTTATACATAACGTAATTGAGCTTTGGTTCTTTTTTTCTAACTTGTTACATTTGATGGACACCAAGGCCGAGCCGATCTATGATCGACTCTTATGGAAAACATCAACACCTTCGCCAGCCGTCCAACGAGAAGAACAAGCCGATTTAGCATGTCAACTCTTCTGATCCGAGCCGTGAGTGAGAGGCCGTTATCGCGTGCCAGAGCTCTCCAAGGTTGAAGCTGAAAGGAAGAGCTTGAATCCCACCTTGACTTTT
>CM028381.1:38236170-38293185 GCA_013146195.2 Codonopsis lanceolata | reverse complement strand
AGATGGGATATTTGAAACTAGATCGAGAATCCATAGACACACCACAATTAATCAGTGGTCTTGGAAAAAATTGATGGCTTCTTTAATAGACAAGTCCGATCGGCAAGATTACCATGCATATCCACTCGATGAATAGAGAGAGGTACTGGTTTTTTCCACTTAGAAGAATAAAATAATTTGGTGTTTAAAGGTCACTGTCTTTAAACCATCTAAGATGAGATTTACGCTTCCAATAATCTTCTTCAACTTGAGATTTGAGTTTAACTGCGCTAAATGGAGGAAGCGGTCGAGAATTTGAGCAATTATCCTCTTGAACATAATTTCTTTAGCGAGAATCGTCTTCTGCCCATTTACGGCACGAAATATATTACCAAAGTGAGTCTTATTCTAGATTTTCAAAGCGGTCTGAACAACCTTTAATTTGTTAGAGAACCCCATGTCGGCCTACCACTGACATTAACGAACCAAGCACGAGAAACAATGTCCATAAAAGTGTGATGGGTAGTCGGATATTGAAATTTAAAAGCGGAGGGCGAAAATGGAAAATTAGCTAATAGAAATAAGAAGTGGCGAATGATCGGGCATGTTCGGTTTAAATGCTCCAAAAGAAGTTTTAGAGAAGCGAAGATAACCAAGAGCGTTACAACGGCTCTATCAATGTGTTGGAAGATAGTAGCTTGTCCATCACGGTTGTTGCACCAAATGAATTTGCTACCCAATGTCGGAAAGCGGCGCATTAAGACAAGTGGTCGAAGGCTCCTTGTACGTCTGACCCGAACCTCCGATTTTCTCATGTTGAGAAAGCACAATGTTAAAGTTACCGCAAACTAACCAGGGGGTATCAGAAACTCCATAGATAAAATCAATTAATTCGTTCCATAAATCCTGTCGTTCCAATGAAGTACACTTAGCGTAAACCGTGGTAATAAAAACTGGATTAGCCCAAGAAAAGTGCTTAATGCTTAGAGTGAGATGCTGCAAAGAATCCCAAACAACTTGGCAATTAAAAACGACTTTGCAAGGATCGGATAGAGCGATATAATTCTGAGGAAAGAAAAACTTAAACTTCAGCTTCTTAGCTATCACGGTGATTGTTTTTATCAATCATAGGTTATGCAAATAGTTAAATATGAAATATGATGAATGGAGACCAGCTTCCTCAAGTGAGCAACTGTAGAATCATTCCCGACGCCTCTAAGATTCCAAAATAACGACTTAATTGTCATGGGAAATAGCGGAAGAAGGACCAAATTGGGATTTTTCTTGCATCTTTGAGCGAGTAGTTCGCGTAGAAAGAGCAATAGGTGGCTTACGAGGCTTTTTCTATTGAGTACCAGATGCCAAATGAAGAGCTTCAATTGAAATATTAGCCATAAGGGGATCTTCATCATCAAAGCTTTGTAAAACCGCAAACTTGTTTGGCGATGTAGTAATATGATCACCTTCTGGATCACCTTCTAATTGAGGATCTAAGCCTTCATTAATGACAGTAACCTCAATAAATTCATCATTATTGACTTGTTGATTAGTGAAGTCAGATTGCGGCTGATCATTAACATTCTCACTAGTCGCGTGGGGACTTTGGTGAATTCTGTGACACTATCGGCGTGTTAGGGAATAGGATCGAGTGGGGTGCCGGGGTTGAGAAGAGTCATGATGATCATCTTGAACCTCATTCAATGGCTCGACTGGGGCGGGATTACTTGGAGTAGAAGTATCGGCTTGGGGAGGATCATGAGATTTGGGCTTCCAGACCATAGGCTTAACAATATTAGGAGTTTCAGCCGCAACCTTAGACTTAACAATGTTAGGGTTTTCTGCCGCCACCTTAGCCTTGTCTTTGCGTTCCTGTGAATTATCATTATCAACTTTCTTCTGATTGGAATTTGCCTTGCAAGAAAAACCATCATGCCCTTGCCTGTGACACCCAGAGCAATAAAGTGGGAGCCTCTCAACTTCAATTGCCTGCCAGAATCCTTCTGAATTACCACTAGCAATCCATATGCGTTTTGGAATGGGCTTTGTGAGGTCGATCTCAATGCAGATTCGCGCCACACTTGGCCTAGATAAATTTGCAGTGGCTGAATCAAGAATTAAGGGCTTGCCGATCATGTTGCCGATAGAAACAAGGCTTGTTTATTAAACAAGTAAATAGGAAGGCTGGGAAAAGAGAACCACATAGGAACTATCGGACTTTCAATGTCAGATCTAAATTCAGGAGTCCATTTAAATACTATCATCGGGAAAGCACCAACATACCATTGGTCTTTGATCCAAAGGCGCTGATAATCAGCTTCGTGGTGAGTTTGAATCAGAACATGTTTTGTGTCCAAGTGACCAATAACAACATCTGTTTTAAGACCAAAAGTCAAGAATTCTTTGCGCATACTCTCTAAGGAAGGCCTGTCGTGGGAAATTTTACCCACAAGAGTAAACTGAAAGGGTTTAGCAAAAGCCGCCACTTGAGAAGCAGATAATCGAAGCGAAGGTTCACCTTTGTAGGTTGATGGGGGGATGAGAAGCAGCCGCCTGATCTGTAAAGAGGGAAGCAAATGACTTGGTTTGGGGAGGGGGAGGGGGAGCCGGAGGTGGAGGACCATCAGTCCCCGCCTCGGCCGTGGCCGATTCCATGGAGGCCGAAAGAAGCAAGCTGAAACCCTAGCCGGCCAAAGAGAGGAAGATTTTTAGAGAGAGAATTTTTTAGATCTTACTTGTATCTCCTTTATGTTCAATTCTTAATAATTATCATTCAATTTCTTGGGTTCGTTCACTAAAGATAGATATAGTCTGTTGAACAATTGGTTCAGCCTCCATCCCCGCAAAATTCATCTATTCTATATCCTAAGCACAAGAACTTTAATCTAGCTGTCACCTAGATTTATGATCTATCTGTCACCTAGATCATGTATGAACCTGGTCCTAACTTATCACTCTCGTGCATCGATAGATCCAATTTATTGTGATGGTGAGCCAGTGTACAACATATGCACATTGGTCATGCAGTTATCCGCACCTCTAAGCCTTTATTATTTGTGATTACATTCATTTGTTCAAAGCAAAATAATATAGGGGTTGATAAACACCACAATCAACAAGAATTGAATGAACATATATGAGAATCAAAACATAAATTCGATACAAGTTACCTCCCACCTCCTAGATTATGGATGATTTAGTTCATCATAGACAATGAACATCACATGGAGATGATCGGATACATGATTTGATCTTCAATACTTGTAATTACACAATCTAACTATGTTATACAATCTAAAAACTATCTAAAATCTACCTAAGAATGCTTCCAGCCGTCTCCTCCCTCTGGCTCTCGGCATCCAACTTCAATATATACTCGGGAGTTGTAATCCAATTGAATCACTGTGTGAAAATCCGAAAATAGTGCATTCTGACCACCTTGCGGTCGCAAGGTGTTGAGTACCTTGCGCCTCGCAAGGTCTCGGTGTCCGGCCTTTGGTTTCTTGACTTTTCATCCGACGCTTCACCTTTAAGGTCGCAAGTCCGAGGTACCTTGTCCGTAAGGTCTCCAGAATTGACAGCTTCTGTTCCTTCTTCATTTTTCCTCTTTGGCCCTTCTTGGAATTTGCACATAAAACCCTGGAGTTTTGCATATTTTCACTAAAAACCCTGAAACTTACAAAACTCACCGAAAACATATATCAGTAGCCAAAAACCTCATGAAATAGCATAATTTAAGTCATAGAAGCATATAAAATCGACGTATAAAATACATCGATCAGCATCCATCTGAAAAATTTTCATCTGAAGATAGTTATTCATAGTGCCAATTGATATAGATATCTGTCATATGAATAAGTATCTCAGAATCATCATGATAATCTTCCATCTCATGATATTTTTGAAAACAAAATAATTTTTTCAAAATAAGTATAGTTTTCAAGAATATTTTTCTCAAACTCATTGCCTTGACAAAAGTTGAATAAAACAAGTTTTTATTTTGTCATGCATTTGAACTGAGCATACGAAGATCACAACTCTCAGGAGGTTACTCCTGACATAAAGCTAGAAGAGCCTGCTCTGATACCAATTGTTGGTCCACAATAATGCTCAAATAGGCTAGAAGGGGGGGGGTGGTGAATAGCCTATAATGCCAATGTAAAAACTTTTCTTTTACATATACATAAAGCGTAGTTTAGTTGTCAAATATAATTTATCAAGTTGAGTATGTCTGCCGGTAGAGGCTATCGGTAGACTTACTCAAAGCAGAAGTAATAACTCTGCAGATAAACTGTTTAATCAAATCAAAATCCTGATAAAAGATTTGTGCAGCGGAAGATAAAGAGGCTAAGATTTGGAGAAGTCTTAAGTGGCTGTATACGAATATATGTTCATAACAACATCACACTTATTTCTTCTTTCAAATGTAGGTTAGGAGATCAGGTAGAGAATGGTTTTTCTAGAGGTAAATCATTTATAAAAACCTCATAGATATTTAATGACTGAGAGATAAAGCATTAGTGAGAACATATGAATTTATTCAAAGATAAATTACATATTACATCAGTTTAAATAATCTATGTACAGTTTTCTGGCTTTGTCTTCCTAAGTCTCAGTCCTTGCTTAATTATCCATTCAAGTATCATTAACTAGCAAAGGAAAATAGGAGACGAAACCAAGAAACTGTTATGAGAAAATGATTTTCAAGGTCATTCAGAGATAAAAATATATCTGAACGATTTGAGTGCAAAACACTCATCCTCCCATGATGATTGATAATTGCACAATCAACAACATTTGTATTGGGATACAAATCTGAAGATATGAATGCAATATCTACAGACAGCTCTTCATTTTCTTCAGACATTGTCTAACATCAATCTTCAGATCTTGATCTCTGCCTTTTGAAGTTTCTGATCACTCGCATCTCTTTTCCAAGCTTTTCTTCCTAGCAATCTACTAAAGGTGTTTTGCTAAGAGCTGGATGAGTTCACTGCAATCTGTTGTAGAAATCTGAGATGCGTTGGTGAAGACGATCTCTTTGAAGATTTCTTTTCAATGAAGCTCTTGAGTAGATTGAGTTACTCGTTGCTCACAATGTATCGTTAGATAATCTTCGATGTAGCTTACACTGTCACTCCCCTTTTTTGTTTGAGCAAGAGGAAGGTGTTTATATAGGCGAGAATCAATATGATCGTTGAGAGATGAAGACTTGAAGATTTCTATCCGTTGGAGATGTAGAGGTTGAAGAGTATCGAATAGAGATCTTTGTCCTCAAGATCTTTGATTGTCTGGAGCAGAGATTTAGTCCTGTAGATCTTGGAACTCGTTGTCTGTCAGATTATGTTGATAGGTCTCTCAAGTGTAGATCTGATGTATGTTGCACTGTCAAGTGGTCTGTTCAATAAAGTAATTGCTTTTTGACTTTAACAGACTACTTGAGTGAGAGAAAGTCTTGTAGCTTTAAGTATGTCAGGCTTTTTGAGGCACAGACATATTTATCTTGATTTGAGCAGCTTCTTGACTTTTCTCTGTAGCACGTGCAGATTTTAAAATCTGCCGGTGGAATGCTTCGGGCCAGTGGAAACAAGTCTTCCGGTTCTGGAGAACTGATGTCTACCGGTGAGAGCATTATAACTTGTAGCATGTCTGCCGGTGATGACTCTTAAGATTCTTCTGATCTGTTATCACTGAAGGCTGTTGACATAGCTGCAGGTCTTCCGATGCTGAGTGCATAATGAAGTGTTGTCTATTTTGATCATCATATAGGGAGGTAGGACTAGATCAGGTCACACCTAATCTAAGACCTATGTGAAATCATACAAGTTGCCACACTAACCGGTACGCAGACCTTTTAGTCACTTGTGATGATTCACTTGTAATGGGGGCAAGCAAGTCAACATATATAAAATATGCAAGGTGATAATTAAATTATCAAGAAGCATATTCCAATTATCAACACTCACCGCAAAGGCAAACAGCGCGTGGCCGATGAACCTGCCTCGATAAAGTGGACTGACTTGACCTGGGAAGAAGATGTGTCTGCCTGGTTCTATTCCTTGGGCATGGCCCCAAAACCTACCGAATCATGGCCATCGATCTGGATATCGAGAAGAAAGGCCACAACTATAAGGGCAACCGAATGGTCTTTTACTTTGATTTTTTCCTGGTCGACCTGAGACTTCCCTTGGACCCCTTCATCGTCGAATTCCTTCAACTAAACAATGCCCTCCCCTTCGGCCTGACCCTTACCACAAATGAGTTTTCTGGTCGCATACACCGTAGCTTGCTGGCTGCTTGGATTTGAACTCGACATGACCTTGTTCCAAAAGTTTTTCTTGTTTTCACAAGACAACAAGAAGGGACACATCACGGGTCGTTCCAATCCTAATTACTTCAAGCTGCTGAGTGACGACCCCAACAAGGTTGATGTATGGGACGGGAAGACTCTGCTTGTTGAATCTTGAGTAGGATGGCCCTTCGCTGCCTATTTGGAAGACATGGGGATTCCAAAGTATGATAGGAACGCCTTTCGAGCTGGCAAACCCCGGATAGCCAAGGCATTCAGGACTTTGCACGGTGTGAGAGAAGGCCGAGGCGGGCAAGATTTGGTTATGGACTGGGTGGCCTTCATATCTGACCCCACCCTTCTCCGTTTGGCTAGTGAATTAAGTTGGCTTGTAGAGGTAGTGGAGCCTCGAATCACTGTTGAGGTCGAAGAGCCCCAACCGTACTGGGGTAACTGTCATGGGATGAGATTTCCTAGCAAATACCCTGATTGCGAGCGGGCTGGGACTAGTTGCACTCCTGCCTTTTCACTAACTGGTCTGCATATTAATTTTCCTGGCTTGCATCTTTCATTTTGCTTCTACCTGAATTTTTCATGATTGATTCTCCTTTGTAAATTGACTTGCACATATGAAGCAACTTGAGAACACCACATGAAGAGGGGCTTTGTGAGGAGGAATACTCAACTGGCCACTCAGGAGCCTGCTCACCTCCCCACCGTTCCCGCTGCAAATACAAGACGAGGAGCGAGCCGGGGACATACTGAGCCGAGTCAGGCTGTCACTCCTGCCCCCGTTACTATTCCTGCCACAACTTCTCCCGCCATTATTTCTCCAACTACTGCTGCCCCAGCCAATCTCATGCCCATCATTGAAGCAATTTCGAACAAGAGGCCTGCCACCGACCATCCCACTGACAGGAGAACCAGGTCGCGAACAGAGAGGAGCGACCAAGGGATAGCATCTGGCTCCCATTTGCCTTCATGGCATAAAGATGATTTCCATATACCTGAATCTTGCAAGGGTGCGGGCAAGTTGATCACTGAGGTAACTAATGTGTGCGATTTCGAGAAGCCCAATTTGTATAAGCGCGGTGGTCACCTTGCCACGGTTGGGCTAAGAGTTTTGAAGAGGCTCTCTCATAGTGGCATCCGGAAGAGGAGCTGCGAGCACTCAAGCTCACTCTTGATCGGGGTGGTTGGAATGTGCATGGTCGAGGTAATGACCGATTTCTTTATACATAACGTAATTGAGCTTTGGTCGCTTTTTCTAACTTTTTTCTTACATTTCCAGATGGACACCAAGGCCGAGCTGATCTATGACTGACTTATGGAAAACATCAACACCTTCGTCGTGCTGTCCAACGAGAAGAACAAACTGGATGAGCATGTCAACTCTCTTCGATCCGAGCTGAAGTAGAGTGAGGAGGCTGTTACTGCTAAAGTTATGGAGCTCTCCAAGGTTGAAGCTGAAAGGAAGAGCTTGGAATCCCACCTTGACTTTTCCAAAAAGTCTAAAGAGGCTGCCATAAAAAAACATTAGCGAGGTGAGGAAGGAGCTCCGGGAAGCAATAAGCCAGCTGGAGCAAGCCAAAGTTAAAGCAACCAAGCAGAAGAGGAAACTAAAGGAATAGTTATTATTCTCTACCATAAATCAAGTCAAGGCAAATACATTGCTCACAGCCAATTAATCTTAAAAGATCTCAAGTCACCAATTAAATCAAGAATAACATATAAGCTCACCAAGAATCATACTATGAGGTCTATAATGGTCCTCTACTCGAAATCAAACCAAAGACTACCCCGTAGTCATAACCTCGCAAGTGCCTTCATGTGCACGCGACCAAATTCCCTAAAAGTGAGAACTCGCTCAATAATTATTTCTCAACCAAACTCGAGACCAAAGGTTGGTCTCTAATGTACCGTGCTCTCACGAGCACGCTCTAAATAAATCCCCCAATGATTATCCATATCATGGGTGTCACAATTGGACACAAAGCGAGATGCTCGGGTACGCACAAACATAGCCATCCATAACCCGAACATCGTAGGGTTTCAACCCAAGGCTCATTATTATATTATTGATCTTTCAACGACTCTGTTGAGTCTTAGTTCTACATTTCATTCTTTATGTGTTTCATAAACCCACAATTTAACACTCTATTCAAATATACAACAAAATCCCAAAATTCATTCGAGCTTGACTCCCAAGCCTAAAAATCCAAGAACTCATTGTAATCATAATCCCACTTAGAGTTTAGAAACTAAGTGCTCCACAATCATAATCAAACGAAACCCAAACATTGTAGGATTTCAACCCAAGTTCATTAACACATTATTGAACTTATAATGACTCCGTTGAGTCCTAATATTAAGTTTCATTCTTTACACATTTCATCAATCTCGACATTAACACCCACTTCAATTATAACAATTTCCCCAATAATTTGGGCTTGATTCTCAAGCCCTAAAATTCATAAAAACTCAACATAAATCATAACCCATTTTTTACAACACACAATATCATTCAAATCATCTTATTCATGATATTAACAAGTTCATAATTCCAAAATCCCCAAAATGGGCATACATAGCATACCAAGTGTTCATTGCCCACAAATAGCACATAGATTGTTTTCCTTAGGGCCAATGAACCAAAATCAAAAGAAAGTAACTTACCTAGCTTGGATGAAAACTCCAAAGAACGAAAATCGGATCGGTGAAGTTGTTTTACTCGTCGAGGGCTTCAAGTATCCGAAGTTTGAAGGCAATCCGACGGTTGGATCTTCATGGATCAAAGAGAGAAGGGCTAGGGTTTCAAATCTCCCATGGACTCTCTCTCTCTCTAACTCACAATTTGGGGGAAAGAAATGAAGGAGGAATAATGGCTGAAAATGGTTGGGTGTTTGTGGTTATAACACCCACAATTAAAGAGGGTAGAATAGACATTGCATTGGTACACTTAGTGAATGTTTAGGGTTGATTGCAACTTATTTTAGGCTAATGATGCTCAATAAAACTAACCCAATGCCTTAGGATTCAATTAGAACTAATTAGGAAGGTTAGGGAGGGTTTAGGATAGGTTTTAGTAAGGGTGAAATGGGTAAAACCTTCAAAATCACAAAATAGGGCAAACCAGGTCGGGGCACCATGCGGTCGCATCGTCCCCTAGCATGTGGCTGCATCCTCTTCATGCTTTCTTCTGTTGACCTTGCGGGGGCAAGGTCATTTCACCTTGCGACCGCAAGCCTTCCAGAGTAAATAGGGCTTAGAATTTAACCCCAAATGACCCCAAACACATAACCAAATCAAACAAGTTTCAAACCCCATTCAAAGTAGGTCTAGAACTCCCACAAAACACTCACAAACATCCCACGAAACAACTCGGACCGAAACCGGAACAAGGTGCAACATCGTGCAACCGAAACGACAAATGAACTAGCAATCGAACGAGAAATGAAAGGAGAATTAAAGAAAGTCTAAAGGCTTAATGAATAGGCTTAAATACTTCTAAGAAGTTAAAAACAACAAGGGTAATAAGGGCTTTTGAAGAAGAGACGATTACTCGACTCAACCTCGAACTACGCGATAGAGACGAAAGCTATCTCCAAAGCTTCCAAACCATCAATAGACTTAAGGAACATCTCCAACTTGAAGTCTAATACATCTAAACATGTTAATAAATCATCATGTAAAGGTCTAGAACCAAACGGAGGTCACGAACACAATATACAAGCAAACTCTCAATCGCGTCGCATTCCGACTATCGTCGAGTTACGACTTGTGACTTTAGAAAGTCAACAACTATATGGAATCTCTTAATAGTGTTTTGCTCTTAATGTGGTCTCTCATACACATCTATACTCTCTCGCAAACCAAACATATGATCAACAAAGGAAGAAATACGAGTATGGTACGCAAACCAAGCTAACGAAGGATCTGGGGTGCCACAATTCTTCTTTTATTGGTTGTATGATTGGTTGGTGAGATTTTATAGATGTGTTTGAGAGATCACAATAAGACCAAAATACTATTAAGATATTCCCAATAGTTTTTGACTTGCTAAAGTCACAAGTCGTAACTCGATGATAGTCGGAATGCGATGCGATTGAGAGTTTGCTTACGTATTGTGTTCGTGACCTCGGTTTGGTCCTAGACCTTTACATGATGATTTAGTTACATTTTTATATGTATTAGACTTCAAGTTGGAGGTGTTCCTTAAGTCTATTGATGATTTGGAAGCTTTGGAGATAGCATTCGTTTCTATCGCGTAGTTCGAGGTTGAGTCGCGTAATCATCTCTCCTTTGGAATTCTTATTCTCCTAGTTGTTATTCAACTTTATAGAAGTATTCAAGCTTCTTCATTAGCCTTTAGTCTTGTTTTAAGTCTCCTTTCATTGCTCGTTCGATTGCTAGTTCATTCGCCGACGATGTTGCACCTTGTTTTTGAGTTGTTTCAGGGGTTGTTTGTGAGTGTTCTATGGGAGTTCTAGACCTATTTTGAATTGGTTTTGAACCTTGTTTGGTTTGGTTATGTGTTTGGGGTCATTTGGGGTTGATTTCTAAGCCCTTTTTGCTCTGGAAGGCTTGCGGCCCCAAGGGGGAAGGACCTTGCCCCCACAAGGTCATCATAAAGTTCAACTTTTAGGGAAACCAGGAGCATGCGCTCGCATGGTGTAGGGGCCATGTGACCGCATGGTCCCCCGACACTCTCTTGCCCTGTTTTGTGATTTGACGAGAAATACATATCCTACCCTCATTAAACCCCTCTAAACCCTTCCTAACCTCCCATACTTAGTCCTAATCATGTCCTAACATTAGTTGGGAGTTAATTGAGGATGGATTAGTGGTTGATTACATCTAATCTTCACTAATTGGTTCATGGAAATTCCTATTGTGCCCTCTTTATTTTTGGGGGTATAAATACCCAAACCCACTTCGGAATTCAGCAATTCCCTTTCATTTCTTCTCCTCCTTCATACGTATTAGAGAGAGAGAGAGAGAGAGAGAGAGAGAGTGCTTGGGGGTTTTGAGCCCTAGACTTCTTCCTCCTTCGATCCACGAAGATCGAACCGTCGGATTGCCTTCAAACTTCGGATTCTTGAAGCCCTCGACGAGTAGAACAACTTCACCGATCGAAATTTCATTCTTTAAAGTTTTCATTCAAGCTTGGTAAGTTACTTTATTTTGATTTTGGTTCATTGGCCCTAAGGAAAACAATCTATGTGCTATTTGTGGGCAATGAACACTTGGTATGCTATGTATGCCTATTTTGGGGATTTTTGGAGGTGTGAACTTGTTAATATCATAAATATGATGATTTGAATGATATTATGTGTTGTAAGAAATGGGTTATGATTTATGTTGAGTTTTTATGAATTTTAGGGCTTGAGAATCAAGCCCAAATTATTGAGAAAATTGTTGTAAATTGAAGTGGGTGTTAATGTTGAGATTGATGAAATGTGTAAAGAATGAAACGTAGTATTAAGACTCGAAGGAGTCAATATAAGTTCAATAAAGTGTTAATGAACTTGGGTTGAAATTTACGATGTTAGGGTTTTGTTTGATTACGCTTGTGAGGACCCAAGTACCTCAATTTGTGTTCAATTATGACACCGATGTGTTAGAGACATTGACGGTGAACATTAGGTGACGCTTTACCTAATTAGCAAGCCGTATTAAAGAGCTACTAAAATCTCGAGATTTGAATAGTTAGGGTGTGACTCTTGGAAATGTATTTAGAGCGTGCTCGTTAGAGCATGGAGCATTAGAGACCAACCTATAGTCTCGAGTACCATTTAGTAATGATTATTGAATGAATTCTCTCTAGGGAATTTGGTCGCGTGTACATGAAAACACTTGCGGGATTTGGACTATGGGGTAGTCTTGTCATTCATGAGAACGGTCTTGAGGATGTCGATTATATACGACGGTTAGGACTATGGTTGAATCTGGTATGCTTTTATGTATAGACTAAATACTAAGTCTTGATTTATGGTTGTTCTTAGACTAAAATAATGGTCTTTGGTTTAATCTTGAGTAGAGGACTATAGTAGATCTCACATTGTGATTTATTGAGCTTATATGCTATTATTGATTGGGTGATGACTTGAGGATTATGAGCACCTCACTATGTGGTTCTTGGACTAAACATACAACTTAGTTGAACATGTTAAGTGTGTACAATTATGTGCATTGTTTATTGGGTTTTGTAGAGCATTATGACGTACTTGATTTGATGAGTCCGCTCGTGTCGGACTTGGTCTTTATTTGTTTATTCAAGTAAATATCTACTTGAGCATCTTGATTTGAGTCCAGTTGGCGTCTTGGTCGTTGTGTTGGCAATGGGACGATTCATAGCATTGGAAACAATCGCTATGAATTGCCGCATTGGGTCCTTTTCTCCTCACTATTTGGCCAATAGTGGGATGTGGTCTCGTGTTAGCGCCATCAAGCCTGATATCGAGCTCTCATTTCTCATCCTAGGTTGGATGAAAGTAACGAAGTACTCATTAAAGAAAACTGATGAGTTGTGATCGTTTGAGGATAGAACCCATAATATGATCAATTGAGGGTTGGACCTAGATTTTGACACCGTTTGAACTCGATTCATGTTTCTTGTTATACGTGACTATTTATAAGCATTATGTGAAAGACAATGTGCTATGTGGTTTATGTGAGATTATGTGCTTTTATAACTAAGTACATGTTTATTGTTGGTATGCTAGTATGATGCCATGATTTCTACATATGCTTGCACATTATGCCATACCATTTCATGATATGCCATGCTATGTCATACAGTTGCATTTAGTAACTTACTGGGTCATTATGACTCACTCCGTGTGTTGTTTTCCTTAGTGTGTGCAGTGATCCCGTTAGTACGCGTGGCGACTTCGGATAGTGATTTCTAGCAAGTGGTCTTCCGGGCAATAAGCTTGGAGTTATTATTATTATTATTATTTATCCATCTTGTGAGACACAGATGTAAAGTTATGTAAACTTTACTTGGGTAGTTTATTTTGGTATTTTATTATTGTATTAGTTTGGGAGCCGGCTAGTATGGTCGGGTTGTTGTATTTAATTTGAAGTTATTCTATTGTCTCTCCGAGCAAGGTTTTAGCTCGCATATCCTAGTATCATTGTTGTTGTTATCTCCAGCAAGTTAGTCGTGAGATCTTGGTTTAGTTGTTAAGTTTTGATCTCTTATTCTTTTAGTGATTTGTCCCTCCGGCATGTTATAGTCGTTGAGTGGTTGTTTATCAGATTGGTATTTGTTGCCTCGCCGGCCTTAGATTGCCGATGGTTTGTTGCCCGTGCGCAGTGTTGCATCACGTGAGTTGTAGAATTGTCGAGAGATATTCATCTCTCAGCCTTGCATTCCACGACTTGGAATTGAAGGCTTGGGTTCCACTTATGATTTGCTTCCGCAGGTTTTAGATTTTGTTATTCCGTATGGCCGTTATGGCTTTACATTCTTGTTTCAATCTTGTTGGCTCAGTTTCTAACTTGCACCATTATGCCTAGCAGGTGCTTGAACGTCTCTTAGCTTGTCTTGACGGCACGACCTTGGGATTTCGCATTGGAGTCCGAGTTGGGTCGTTACATATTGTGGGCGGTTGATAAGCCACTATGCTAGATCAGCTTGCATGGTTTGCTCAAGTCTTGTTAGGATGACATCTAGAGGCTATGTATAGGATGCATGTCAGATCTGTCATATCAGAGTAACTTGTTTAGGGTATTGCATGATAAGATCATGATTGTCATTGCCTAAAGATTATGTCATGTTTAAACTGTTGCATGATTATGTGAGACTGTAGGGAAGGATGCTTGAAAATTTTCTCATGAACCTTCACATCTTTGCAACGGAAGCTTTTGAAATCCAATTTAGCCGGTACCCTAAATTGGTGATCAAAAGAGGTTCGTTGGTGGACTAGGATTGGTAGCAAGTAGGTTAGAAATTGACTAAACCTCTTACCAAAAGGAAGGAAAAGAAATGGAATGAATTTTCATTCAATGTTGTTATGTGCTTTTATGTGCTTTGTCCATGATTTGGAAATTGTGAGTGTGGCTTGCATAATCATGAAGATTGGTTTGCTTGTTTAAGGAGTGTGTTGTGGAGCACTCTTCTCTGGTTGTGAATTGCTCTATTGACAATCTTTACGTCTCATCGTTTAGAAATTCTTGCATTTAAATCTCATGTTGTAGATCGAAGCAAATAGTTTCGGGAGATTTATGTTTATAATGTCCTTGAATATGCTCTAGTGATATATTTGAGATTCACATGGTTAATTAATTAATAATAGAATTTATGTGTGTTTTTGTGACTCAAGTATGAGTCAAGTTAATTTCAATCTCAAGTGTTTGGTATTGCTATGATTATTGGCAATTTTTGAACATGTGAATGTGGGATTTCTGTAGTTTAATTCTTGACTACTTGGTTTGTTTATTGTGATAATAGACTCGGAGATTGAGTCTAGGTTTATGGTTTTGAACATTGAGTGTTCACTCGGAATTGAGAGACACCGTAGTTGTGTATGGGTATTTGTGGTTAGGTGATGATCTAACGTTGGTTTGTGATACGGTTTAGAATTTGGGTTGAATTCTTTTTAAGGGGGAGAGGATGTAATACCACGATTTCCGGTTAGCTTGAATTGCGTGCAATGCTCGCATTTCTTCCTTTGTTAATGCCTTGTTTGGTTTGTGAGAGAGTCTAGATGTGTATGAGAGATCACATTAAGACCAAAATACTAATAAGAGATTCCATATAGTTGTTGACTTGCTAAAGTCACAAGTCGTAACTCAATTATCGTCGAAATGCGACGCGATTGAGAGTTTGCTTGCGTTTTGTGTTCCTGACATAGATTTGGTCCTAGATCTTTATATGATGATTGATCAACATATTTAGATGTGTTAGACTTCTAGTTGGATGCATTCCTTAAGTCTAGCGATGTTTTGATGCTTCGAGGATAGCAATTATCCTTATCGCGTAGTGCGAGATTGAGTTGTGCGATCGTCTCATCTTTCGGGAGTTCTTTTCTCCTATTTGTTGTTTAACATCTGAGAAGCAATTCAGTCCTATTCAATAGCCTTTTGAAGTATTTATAATATTGGGTTTTTGCCCTTCGGTTTGTGGTTTCATTTGTCATTTCGTTAGCAAGTTGTTGTACATTGCTTCGGTTTCGCTCCGAGTTGTTTCGGGAGCTGTTGTGGGAGTTCTGGACCTACTTTGACGGTAATTTGAGACTTGTTTGGTTTAGCTAAGTGTATGAGGTCTTTAACGGTTGAATTATAGACCATTTAGAAGCTTTAAGGCTTGTGGTTGCATGCGGGAAGGACCGTACCCGAACGAAGATTATAGAAACTCACCAAGGGCATAAAAGGGACCAAAGTGGTTGCATGGTATAACACCATGCAAGTGCATCCTCCTTTGAATTGCCCACTCCCTATTTTGATGTTTTGATGTGTATTTCTTATTCTACCCTTACTAAACCCCCTCTAAACCCTTCCTAACACCCATACTTAGTCCTAATCATGTCGTAACATGTTTGGGTAGTTAATTAAGGTTTGATTAGAGGTTGATTACTCCTAACATTCACTAATTGTACCAAGGAAATCTCTATTGTGCCCTCTTTAGTTGTGGAAGTATAAATAGGTTAATCCCTTTGTAAAATTCAGAAATTTCTCTCATTTCTTCCTACTTCACATACGTATTAGAGAGAGAGAGAGAGAGAGAGAGAGAGAGAGTGTGTGGGAGACATGGGGTCTTTGAAGCCCTAGCTTCTTCTTCCTCTAATCCATGGAGATCCGACCGTTGGATCGCCTCCAAACTTCGGATTCGTGAAGCCCTCGACGAGTAGAACAACTTCACCGATCGAATTTGGATTCTTTGAAGTTTTCATTCAAGCTAGGTAAGCTACTACAATCCTCCTATGGATTTTGTGCTCATTGACCCTAAGGAAAACAAAGAGACTTGGTATTTGAGGTCAATGAGTACACATGTATGTTGTGTGTGATTTTATTTTGAGTTTTGGATTTTTGATTGGTGAACTTGTTAGAAGCATGAATAAGATGCTTTCTATGTTTAATGGAGTCTATTATTGAACCTCATCTTGTGAGTTTGGACTTTGAGCATGATGGTCATGAATTCCTAAAAACCTAGGTTTGACTATATGTTATGTAGCAAATGGGTTATTGATGATATGAATGATTTTTGGAGAATTTTATGGAATGTTATGAGTTGTTGGAATCACACATGTTATATGTTTAAAGTTTGGAAGTATACTTGATGAATTTCTATTTTGGTTGTGAGCATGAAAAAATTAATTATCACTATGGATTACATGATAAAAATGTAATGTTTGACTTTCATGGAATATGTTGACTTTAATGTATATAAGAGTATGTTGTTCAACTCTAATTCATGAATTTAAGGTTATGAGCATGTTAAATGAATTTACATGTTGGTTATGAACATGCTAGATGAATTTACATCTTGTTTAGATAAATGGTTATTTTGGATGAAAACATGTTTGATTAAATGCTATCTTGAGATACATGCTTGAAATGTGATGGTTGACTCTAAATGTTAAGTGTTGACCTATGAACCATGTTTTGGGGATTTTGTTGGGAAGGTATGGATTATGTTGGGTTGCACAATGTTGCTAACCTTGAGAACTTAGCCATGAATATTAGCTAATGAATAATAGGAGGGCTACGATGCAAATAGCTTCTATGCCTTCAAATTTGAAAAGAGTAGAAATGACTCAATGGAGTCGATTATGGATTTATATGAACATAGAGAATCACATATTGAAATCCTATGGAATTTTGGATAGTTTTGATGGAGGTTAAGCCTCCAAGCGCTTTCAAGTGTATGAAGAACACTTGGGTATTAGAGACTTGATATTATTGCTCTAATATGTTTATGTGTTAGTTAGCATAGAAATGCATAACTATGTAATTTATAAGTAAATATCTACTTGATTGGATTAGTACGGTGTGTTGTACTTTCCTTTGATTGAGCATGTGAGTATATATTATCTGTGCTTGTGTTGAGTCCAGCTGGCGGTTTTTGGTTTGAGTTTTTGGCGGGACGATAATGGTCTTCACGAATTGTGGGATTCGTGATCGCAATGGATCGCCGCGCCGGGTTGCACACGCCCCTCCATCGATGGCCATGGTAGGGATGTAGCAGATCATTGCTAGAGTAATACACCTACCTTTGATAGCTATGGAACCTAAAACAGGGACTGTTTTCGGGGACGTCGATATCCACGAAAGGGATATCGAGGACACATAAGGTTGCACGTGTTTTGCAGGAGCTACACGGCAGATGCAGAAATGGAATCATCTTCTCTCTCTCTCTTATGTGGTTTATTTTACGAGCACGTATATGAATTGTTGTGCTACATGGTTAATGATATGATTTACATGAGATGATGATTACTTGACGAAATGTTATAGTAAAAATATAACATGCTAATGAAATGATGATTTTTATGATATGATGTTATACTAGAAATATAACATGTTATTTATGATTAGAATGTAAACAATAGTCTCCCATCTATGAATTTATATGAGTTGTGATAAATGAAGAATTATGAGACTCATGGTATAATTGGGATATGTAGTTGGTGGTTTGATGATAAGATAAAATGTGGAAATAACATGCTACACATTTTTGGAATTGAGAATCATATTCTATTTGATATGAAATACTTTATGATAAATTATGAAGAACCATGTTCTATGTGACTATGGATGAAAATTGGTTTATATTGAGAATTATACCATGAAATGTTATATCATAAGTATGACATGAGATGTACATGTTTTATTTAAGCATTATGTCATGCCATGACATTGCATCTTTAGTAGCTTACTAAGTCATTATGACTTACTCGTTTACTTTGTTTTCCTTAGATTCGAGCCGAGCTAGTAATGCGAAGGAATCCGCCGAGTCTACGATAGAAGTGTAATTTTTATGAAGGTTGCTACCATTATTATTTTTGTAGTCTTGGTTTTGGAAAGGACGTTTGGGAAGTGAAGTTAAATAGACTTCACTATAGGTAGTAAGACTTTTGGATATTTACTTGATACTTGTACTTGTTAAATTATTAGTACTTGGTTTTTGTGAGCCGACAATTGTTAGTCGAGCCATGTTTATTTAATTACACATTTATTCCATCTCGAGTTGTTTATATTGTTGGTTGTTATACTCTGGCATGTTTAGCGGTAGAGTGTGTAGAATAGAGTTGTAGACTTAATTAGTTAATGTTGGGTTCCGGCTGTAATGTCGCCGATGACTTGGTTATATATTGTTTATAATTGTAATAGGTGGTTTGTAGTACGTGCCCAATGTTACGTCATGTGCATCGAATTTTTGGGTCGAAAGATTTACTATTCTTTGGTTGTTTTGTATTTCGGAGCTTGTTAACTCGGGTCCATTTAAGTTATTCGCTTCCGCATTTGTTGAGTCGTTGGCGTATCGATGTTATAGTCGTTTTCTTTTGTTTGTGTGTTTTGGCGGCACAACCTTGGGGTCTCATATTGGGATCCGGTCGGGTCATCACACCTTTCCTCCCAATGCCTTTGACGTGGCAGTGGCGAGGTCCATGTTAGTTATTTTGCTTGCAGGTGAGGGAGGTGGTATGTTTGCTCCTGGTTGATCTGGTTTTGTGGGAGTTTGTTTATCCATTTCTTAGAGTTTATGGTTTAGTGATGGAATACGACGATTCCCGGCAATGGAACCACTTGATCACGCCACAAGGATGGGGTGACTATGCTGGTGATCCACGTAATGGACCGGAGCTGACATGTCTTTGGTAAATGTCCACATCGGTGTACATGAGTACTTGATGTACCAAAGTTGATAGGATATTTGGGCTTTGTGCTTGTTCTTGATCTTCGGTTACCTGAAATAAGACTACCGTTAGGGTGCCGGGGGTTTCCCAACTACAGCCCCTCGTATAAGAGTCGAATCGTGAGTATAAATGTGGAGCTAGCCCCTTAAGCTTCCTAAGTGTGATAGTGTATGTTGCTTATTGAGCTTAATGCAATTGTGTATATTTGATCAAGTCAGCTTACCTTTCTTGTAAGGGAATGCTTCCTTTTATAGTAGTGCCCTCTGGGGGTCATGATTGATGTAGGGGCCCTTGAGCATGGGGACCTGTTGTTGGTCGGCTGGCTAGCATGTAACGACCCGACCCGGATCCCAATACGAAATCCCAAAGGTCATGTCGCCAAACACACAAAATAACAAGCAATGACAAAGAATGGGTAAGGCCATAACGGCGATACGCCAATAACTTAAAACATATGCGGAAGCTAAACAAAATATCCTAGTGACGCCCGAGCTAACAAGCTCAAACCAAATACAACCAAAGAGATCATAAATCTCTTGGTCCGAAAATTCGACGCACGTGCCGCAACATTGGGCACGTAGAACAAAACTCCCTGTCATGCAATACAAATATATAGCACAAATAACCAAGTCATCGGCGACGTTACAGCCGGAACCCAACATTACACTAAGTCTAAGACTCTAGTCTACACACTCAACGGCTAAAACATGCCGGAGTACCACATAACCAATAATATAAATAACTTGAGATAGAATAGATATGTATTTAAACAACTTGGCTCGACTAACATTTGTCGGCTCACAAAAGACAAGTACTAATAAAACATTACAAGTTCGAATCAAAAACACAATTTTACTACCCAAAGTGAAGTCTATATAACTTCACTTCCCAAACGCCCTTTCCAAATAAATCAAGGTTACACAAATAATAATACTAGCAACCTTCTTAACCATATCTCGCTCCTATCGTAGAGTTGGCGACTTCGGATTACTAGCCCTGCTCAAATCTAAGGAAAACAAAGCAAACGAGTAAGTCATAATGACTTAGTAAGCTACTAAAGATGCAATGTCATGGCATGGCATAATGCTCAAATAAAACATGTACATCTTATGTCATACTCATGATATAGCATTTCATGGTATAATTTCCCACACAAGCCAAATCCAACCATAGTCACATGGCATATAATTCTTCATAAATCATCATGAAATAAATCATATCAATAGATTATGATTCTAAATTCCGTTATATGTAGTATTTTATTTCTACATTTAAACTCACATCAAACCATATAAACCAATTGCACCATGAGTTTCATAATTCTTCTTTTATCACAACTCATATAAAAATTCATGAATGAGAGACTATTGTTCCCATTTTTATCATAAATAGCATGTTATATTTTTAGTATAACATAAATCGTAAAAATCATCATTTCATTAGCATGTTATATTTTTACTATAACATCTTATCAAGAAATCATCATCTCATAAAAATCATCTCATTAACCATGTAGCACAACAATTCATACGTGCTCATAAAATAAACCACATAACCGAGAGAAGATGATTCTCTTTTCCCTGCTTCAGTAACTCCTGCGGAAACAAACGTGCCCTCGATAACCCTTTCGTGGTATCGACGCCCCGAACGCCTCCGGGTTCCATAGCTATCAAAGTCATGTGTATTACTCTAACTAAGATGAGCTACTTCCCCACCGTGGCCATCGGTGGAGGGGTGTGTAGCCCAAGACGACGATCCATTGCAATCACGAATCACGAATTCCCACAATGAAGACAATGTATCGCCCCACCAAAAACTCAAACCAAAACCGCCACCGACTCAAACTCAAGCAATGTAATATATACTCACATGCTCAAATAAAGGAAAAGTACAACACACCGCACTAATCCAATCAAGTAGATATTTACTTAAAAATCACATAGTTAAGCATTTCTATGCTAACTAACACATAAACCTCTTAGAGCGATAACATCAAGTCTCTAATACCCAAGTGTTCTTCATACACTTGAAAACGCCTGAGGCTTGACCTCCATCAAAACTACCCCAAATTCGTAGGATTTCAATATGTAGTTCTCTATGTTCATATAAATCCATAATCGACTCGCTTGAGTCATTTCTACTCTTTTCAAATTTGAAGGCATAGAAGCTATTTGCATCATAGCCCTCCTATTATTCATTAGCTATTATTCATGGCTAAGTTCTTAAGGTTAGCAACATTGTGCAACCCAACAATCCATTCTTTTCCAACAAAACCCCAAAACAAAGTTCATGGTCAACACTTAATATTTAAGTCAACCATTACATTTCTAGCATGCATCACAATATATCATTTATTCAAGCATGCTTCCATCCAAAATAACCATTACTCTTAACAAGATGCAATTTCATCTAGTATGTTCATAACCAACATGTATATTTATCTAACATGTTCATAACCTTCAATACATGAATTATAGTTGACCAACATACTCTTATTTGCATAAAAGTCAACTCAACCCAATAAAGTCAAACAATACATTTTATTCATACAATCCATAATGATAATTCATTATGCATGCTTACAATCAAAAATTCATGAATTAGATATCAACATACTCTTATTTTCATGAAAGTCAACTCTTATTCTCAAGGTCAAACGAAACATTCACATGTAATCTATTGTGACAAATTCATCCCTCATGCTTACAATTAACAATAGAGATTCATCAAGTATTCCAACATGTAACCCATTGTAGAAAAATTCATCCTTCATACTTTTATATACATGAAGGTCAACTTTATTTTCAAAAGTCAAACGAAGCATTGTAACATGTAACCATTGTAAAATTCCCTTTTCATAATCACAACCTAAAATTTGAGATTAAACAAGTATTCTCCCAAACTCCCAAACATATATCCTTATGATTCTAACATTTCATATTATCCAATATCAACCTCCAAAATTATTCATATAATCAAGAACCCATTTACTACACATTCATCATATCAAACCCTAGGTTTCTAGGGGATTAAATGCTCATCAATCTCAAGTCCAAAAATCACAATTGAAGCTTAATAATATACTTCATGAAACATAGAAAGCATCCTACTTGTGCCTCTAACAAGTTCACCCAACAAAAATTTCAAAACCAAAATAAAACCACACACAACATGCTTGTGTACTCATTGACCTCAAATAGCAATCATCTTTGTTTTCCTTAGGGTCAATGAGCACAAAATCAAGAGAATAAAGAAGCTAGTAGCTTACTTGACTTAGATGAAAACTCAAAAGAATCACGATCCAATCGGTGAAGTTGTTCCATTTGACAAGGGCTTCAAGAATCTCAAGTTTGGAGGTCATCCAACGGTTGGATCTCCTTAGATTTGAGGAAGAAGGAGGCTAGGGCTCAAAGCCTCCATGGTTTCTAACTCTCCTACCCTATACGTATGAAAGAAAGGAGGAAGAAATGAGAGATTTCTGAAGTCTCAAAGGGGATTAGGCTATTTATACCTCCCAACTAGTAAGGGCACAAATGAGATTTCCATGGGTACAATTAGTGATGTTTAGGTGTAATTAACCCTTAATCAAACTCTAAATAACTCCCCAAACATTTTAAGACACTCTTAGGACTTAGTATGGGTGTGGGTAGGGAGGGTTTGGAGGGTTTGGAAGAGGTTTAAGAATAGGAAATACACTTCAAATCACAAAACAGGGACAAGGCTGTCACGGCACCCATGCGGTCGCATGGGCTTGTAGGAAGCGACCGCTTTGGTCCTTTTAACCCTTGGTGACAATTTCTGCAATCCTCGATCCGTTCCGGTCCTTCCCGCATGCAACCGCAACCCTTAAAGCTTCGAAACGGCCTATAATTCAACCCTTAAAGTCCTCAAACACTTGGCTAAACCATCCAAGTCTCAAAACACTTTTAAAGTAGGTCTAAACTCCCATAAACAACACCCGAAGCAACCCGGTGCAAAACCGGCGAAAGGCGCAACAACTCAGTAACGAAACGTCGAATGAAACCGCAAATCAACGGGCAACAACCCAAGGTTATAAACAATTCAAAAGGCTACTAAATAGGCCTGAATGCCCCTCAGATGGTTAACAACAGATAGGAGAAATGAGCTCCCAAAAGACGAGACGATCTCCCGGCTCAATCTCAAACTACGCGATAAGGAGAGTTGCTATCCTCGGAGCGTCGAAACTTCATGAGACTTAAGGAATACATCCAATTAGGATTCTAACACATCTAAACATGTTATTTAATCATCATGTAAAGATCTAGGACCTAATCGAGGTCAGGAACACAAAACCCGAGTAAACTCTCAATCGCGTCGCATTTCGACTATCGTCGAGTTACGACTTGTGACTTTAGCAAGTCAACAACTAAATGACATCTCTTAAAGGTGTTTTGGTCTTAATGTGATCTCTCATACACATCTAGGCTCTCTTAGAAATCAAATAAGCCATAAACCAAGGAAGAAATGCGAGCGTTGCACGCAATTCAAGCTAACCGGGAATCGGGGTCTTACATAGCAGCTTCCTACTGGTTGGTAGATAGCGTGTGATACATTTATTATGGGTGATTGATAAGCCACTATGGTAGATCAGCTTGCATGGCTTGCTCGAGTCCTGTTAGGATGACATCTGGAGGCTATGTACAGGATACATGTCAGGTCTGTCATATCAGAGAAGGTTTGTCGGGCGAGCATGATCATTCCTCGTCTTGGTGGTCGGGTCATGTCTGTTGTTCGAAATAGTCCTCGGTCTGTCGAGGATCATGGTCGATCCCTTAATGGTCGCTGGCTATGGTATGGTCGGCTTTCCTTATGTATGTTATATGATGGGTCCTACCCATGTCCTGCTGGAAGCCACGTGGTCGCTCCACGTGGGTGGACCCAGGTCGGGTCCCTTCAGTTACTCTTTTGGGAAATGTGGATTACGTACATAAGATTGTAGTTGTTAATATTTTCCATAGTTCAGCTTCAGCATGTATGACCACAAGGATAAATGAAAAAGAGTAATTCTCCTATAAAACCGTCTTACGGATCTTAACTCGTAAGATAGAGTTTCACTCTCTCACAGGGGCGAATCCAGGAATTTTAAACCAGGTGGGCTTGGTATTTAAAAAATATTGTAAACAGTAACAACTTTGAAAAATAACTTCATTTATCAAGATTTTTTTTATTAATATTAAGTATATAATTTACATAATAAATGATATAAATCAATAAATCAAGATTAAAAAAATAATTTCAAGATTAAAAACAAAAAATAAAAATACCAAATCAAGATTAGTGGATTACCTTTTAGTATTTGAGGATTTCAAATTAATGGAATGGGAAATCGAATGGAATAAGAATGTAATCATGGAATAAGAATGCAATCTACTCTGCTTCTGCTCGTCCGGGATTTGGAATTTTGGATGAGGGTGTAAGGGAGAAGAAGAGGAAGAAGGAGTGGTAGTGTGTTGTCCGATTGTGATATCATTTTTGTGTGTGAGAGAGAGAGACTCGGAACTAGGGGGAAGAAATTTAAAAAATGGAGGAATTGATGGAGTGTTGAAGGCATGAATGATGATTGATGAATTCAATTGGGTTGGACAATTTGGATTAGGAGTGTTCAGTGTAGACTAGCCATAAAAGAGTATTTGTTTTTAAGTGAGACTATAAATGACCAAGTCATCTTTGACTTGACCATTTTTGTAAATTTCCCCATAGTCACTACCTCACAGCTAGAAACTAGCCTGTCTATCTAATATACAATATAGTTCATGCTCACACATGTGCAATTGACTAAAGCTTATTTAGAAGTTGAGATTAAATTATCTTAAAAAATTGAACGGTTGTGATTCACCCTCATATTCACATGTGTGAGAGTAGTTATCCACTTTTAACTCACTATTACAAAGTCACCCCCTATAATTAATATTACGAACAGTCACTATTTTTTCTCCTGAACAATCATCCCATATAAAACATCATTTTTACTTTAATATATAACCTCACAATAGAGCTCAATTAATTGACTGCGGCTATCTGGCGGTGGAGATTGATTCTATTCAAGATCAAACGCATGGGTCAGTTACATATAAATCCTTACAAATAACCCTCCTCAACTATGGTTTTAGTGGAGTTTACAATCACACTTTCATTTAGACGTTATGGTTTTAATGACAAAATCATATATACAGATACCATGCCCTAGGCACAGGTATGAAGATCTAGTCTCAAATTAAGATAGCTCACAGTTTTGCATTGTTGCCTTGTTCTTTGTCGTTTTGTTTGTGGGTGTGTGACTAAATAATTTTTTATTTTTTTAAATGGGTGGGCTTGATCCTTACCCGACTATGCTTTAGATCTGTTCATACTCTCTCATAACTCAACCCACTAATATATGTCTGGTCCGGTAAATATGATCCGTCTTACAAAAAATATATGTAAGGTCGTCTTACATAAGTTTTTGCCAATGAAAAATATTATCTTCCAGTTTTAAAAAATAGTTTTATTCGACTCTATAAATAGAGTAATTACAATTAATTAAATTAATTATAATTATTAGGAAGTTGTGTATTTTTTAATGATGTTCATATGGAAGTGTGACCAATCAATTAAAGTAACTAGTAAATCAATGGCAAAATGGTAAAAGTAATGTTTCTAGTGAAAAGAATATCCCCTCCGTCCCAAAGTTATTGTTATGTTTTTTTCTTTTTCGTCCGTCCCAAAATAATTATTTTGTTTGAAACTTTCGTTTTTAGAACAATACTTTTAAGATTAATGTGGTCTCACTGTAAGACGGTCTTACGGATCCTTATCCGTAAGATGAGCCTCATTTAGGAATTCATGGGTTAATAACTAAACATGTTAATAAAAATCATAATACTAAGTTTGTCAAGTTGGATGAAAGTGTCGCTTGAAGATTTAGTCACCGAAGGTTGGCTGTTTGAAATTCCTTAGCTACATAATTTATTTTTAATTTTCATTAATGAGAAGTTCCTCTATTTGCTCCGGTGCCCCTGCACTTTCATTGTTTACCGCTGAAATTCTTATGTTTCTCACGCCTTTCAGTTTAATCCTTTGTCACTTTTTAGCATTAAAAGTGTCACTTTTTAGTATTAAATGTGTCACTTTTAGTATTAAATGTGTAACTTTTTAGTATTATGAGTGACACTTTTTAATATTAAATGTGTCACTTTTTAGTATTAAGAGTGTCACTTTTTAGTATTAAATGTGTAACTTTTTAGTATTAAGAGTGTCATTTTTTAGTATTAAATGTGTAACTTTTTAGTTTAAGAGTATCACTTTTTAGTATTAAGAGTGTTACTTTCAACCTTAAAATGTGTCACTTTTATCTTTTCAATATGTCACGTTTGGCTTTAAATGTGTCATTCAACATTTCGTTAAAGTTCATTAAGGTCCGTCAAGTATCCCAAGGCAATTGATGCTAACGGATGACTAACGGAACTGACAAAAGATTAAACTGTAAGGCCTCCCAACAATTGCCCGCTTCAAGCAAGCGAATTCCCTCCAGTATTCATGTACCCTCAAAGCAGGTGAATGAAGAGTAGAGGGCAGACGACTAGGCAGAAAGCATGTATAGCCGCTAGAATCCGTCCCACCAACATCACCGTCGACAGGATCATCACCGTCCCACCAACATCACCGTCCCAACCAAGTTTTGGTAGTCAACGTTAGTTTTAAAGTGATATTTTTTAGTATTAATTGTCACTTTTTAGTATTAAATGTGTCACTTTTTAGCATTAAGAGTGTCACTTTTTAGTATTAAGTGTGTCACTTTTTAGTATTAAGTGTGTCACTTTTTAGTATTAAGTGTGTGTCACTTTTTAGTATTAGGTGTGTCACTTTTTAGTATTAAAAGTGTCACTTTTTAGTATTAAATATGTCACTTTTTAGTATTAAATGTGTCACTTTTTAGTATTAAGGGTGTCACTTTTTAGTATTAAGAGTGTTACTTTGTATTTTAATAAAAATTATAATAAATTTTCTTTTATAGTGTCACTTTTAACATTAAAATGTGTCACTTTTGTGTTTTCAATGTCTCACGTTTGGCTTTAAATGTGTCATTTAACATTTCGTCAAAGTCCGTTATGATCCGTCAAGTATCCAAAGGCAGTTGATACTAACGGATGGTTAACGGAGCTGCCAAAGAATTAAATTGCAAGGCGTAAGAAACATAAGAATTTCGACGACAAACATTGAAAGTACAGGGGCATCGGAGCAAATAGACGAATTTCTTATTAAAGAACATTAAAACTTAATATTGTAAGCTTAAAGAGCATTAAAACTAAGAGTGTCACTTTTTAGTATTAAGAGTGTTACTTTGTATTTTAATAAAAATTATAATAATTTTTTTATAGTGTCACTTTTAACATTAAAATGTGTCACTTTTGTGTTTTCAATGTGTCATTTAACATTTCGTCAAAGTTCGTTATGATCCGTCAAGTATCCATCCAAAGGTAGTTGATACTAACGGATGGTTAACGAAGCTGCCAAAAGATTAAATTGCAATGGTGTAAGAAACATAAGAATTTCGGCAACAAATATTAAAATTACAGGGGCACCGAAGCAAATAGACGAATTTCTCATTAAAGAGCATTAAAACTAAATATTGTAAGCTTCAGACTAAACCTTTAAGGGATGCAACCAACCAACTCAGCTAATATGCCATTATAATATTTGTTAACATGTTTATTTATTAACCCATGAATTCCTAAATGGGGTTCCGTCTTACGGATTTAGGATCCGTAAGATCGTCCTACACAAGTCTTTGCCTTTAAGATTTTATCCTTATTTTTTCATCTTATTATAATTATGAGTCACATATACATGAATTTTAAAGTAAACTACACATCAAACTACTATTAATATTCCGGTCAAATGTGTTTTCTTAAATCGTACATCAAATCAACCCAAACGATAATTTTGGAACGGAGGAAGTATTGATTATTTTACAATGTTACGATATGTTGTTTATTTTGTAGCTTTTGTTATTTTTAGGATTTTGTGATGATAGGATCTAACAGGAGGTAGAAATAAAGAGAAAAAATGTGTGGAACCAATGAAAAAGAAAGTAAAAAACTACGAAAAATTTTTACGAACTACAGAAAGAACTACGAAAACGAAACGAGACTATGAGAAAGTACTCCCTCCATTTTTAAATAAGAGTGGTATTTTTGACTTTTATAGTCAAACCGTTGTTTATAAACTGAAAATTTGACATATATATTTTTATTTTATTTTTCTACGTAATTCATAGTGCACGAAATGTATTAGGAATTACCACGTGTCATGTTGTTTTGAAAATTTTCTTTGTGAGTTTTGGGAATATTCTTATTCTTAGGTCTGCGATTTATATTTATGAATTGAAAGATAGAAGGATCAACTCTGAAAAATCAGTTGTTAGAATCATTTCTTTGAAAAAATTGAAACCCGTTTTATTGAATGATCATGAAACTTCCGAAAAACCAAAATTCTTGGAAGGAACAATATCGCTATTTTTGTTCAATAAAAAAAGATAATTAGAAATATAAGGCAATCATATATTTAAAAAACAATCATTTTGACTTTTTAACGTTAAAACATGACAATTATTAATCGTCTACTCTTATCTAAGAAAAGTAGGTCTCTTGTAAAATCATTTTACGGATCTTAATTCGTAAAACGAATCACCACTCTCTCACAGTTTAACCTACTAAAACACAATAGATCGAGTAAAAATGATTTATCTTATGAAAAATATCCATAAACCGTAATACATATCAGGCAAGTCCAGAAACTAATAAAGATGGAGCTTTTACTTGCCCAGGTGGCAATTAAACCAAATGGTCTTCCAAAGAAGAAGAGATACCTAATGCATAACAATGGGAGAAATCAAAACCCCATAGCCATCTAAAACACCAATACCCAAGCAACATAATTGGAATAATCTCATTTGAAAGAAAACTCAAGGCCAAACCGAAAATCTTAATTCAATCACATTCTCCATACAAATATATATATATATATATATAGAGAGAGAGAGAGAGATAGGTCTCAGGATATCCATCAAACTTCAAAAAATACCTGTTGGTGCAATAAACAGAAAAATGGCAATGAGACCAATTCAGAGTACTGCCGGTGTTGTTCCTAGCCGTCGTCGACCGGCCGTTAGACCCATCTACGAAGATTTCAATCCCGTGCATGAATGGAGTCGGCAAGACAAAGCCGATACTATACTCGTTCATCTTCCTGGTACGTGCGCATCGACCTCTCTATTTTTTTTTTCTTTTATTCGAGAGCCCGACTCGAGATGTGTGCCCACCTAACGAGCACTTAAGTTATAAGTCTGTTATCATTCTCCCTTCTATCCGATATAGGTTTGGGATATTACATAGGTGTGTTAATTAGCTAAATATAATTATGTACTCCCTCTTTTTTTCAAAATATTGTTTACTTTGATTCAACACTCGTTTAAGAAAAACTAATTGATCTGTATTATAAATATTGGTGAAATGTATAGTTTCTTTTAATGCCTTTGAATATGTGGTCATAATTAAAATATATAAAAAAAAATATAGGTAAAGTGATAAAAAAATATTTCTTAAAAGGGAAAGTTTTGAAAAAGAATAATTATTTAACAACGATGAAAAAAAAAAAATGGATGATAATTTAAAAGAAATGAGTATTTTTTTCGTCTCAATAAAATACTCTCACATTTCTCTTCGCTTTGTCCTAAAAAAAAGTCTAATATTAACAATTATATTAAATAAGTAAAATAATAACATTAATAAGTTTGATTCATCGAATAAAACCAATTATGTTGCTCGGGTGTTTGGTGTTCACTGTTTTTTGATAGGGTGAGTGGTGAGATAGTAAAATTTCATCTTACATCTTACGGATTAAGTCTTACAGTCACATGAGACTTCTTTTATCTATTTTTTTTCTTCCTCTACACAATTTCTCATGTTTCATTTCTCTATTTTTGAAATCATTTGACTATAATACCCTCGCTTACTACGAGAACAAAATTCGGAGAGCATATTGATTTGACACCACTAGAAGATTTGTTAGGGATCACTTAAAGTCAATTAATTTATTAAAATTCATTTAAAAAATCAATAAGTACTTATTTTAGGGTGGTGGAATTAGTATAGAAGGTTAATAGGACAGATGATTGGGTGGATTAGGTTGGATATGAATTTGATCAAAACGGACAACGGGTTAAAATGAGTCGTGACCCATTTTAATCCAAAATTAAATGGGTCAAAATAGATTTGGTCCAAACGGGTCATATTCAAATGAGTAATAGGTCGGGCGACCCACATATTTTCATCAAAAAAACTTACATTTATACAGTAAAAAATAACTAGACCCACATATTTTCATCAAAAAAACTTACATTTATACGGTAAAAAATAACTAGACGAAATGAGGCCATTGTGATCATCTCTCTCCCTGTGCATGCAGGTTTCGTGAAGGAGGAAATCAAGGTTACAACGGAGGACCGGAACATCGTTAGGGTTCGTGGGGAGAGGCTATTAACAGGAAACAAATGGAGCCGATTCCAGGAAGATTTTGTTGTTCCTGAATATTGTGATATGAGTGGGATTCGTGCAAAGTTCGACGGCGGAATTCTGGCCATAACTATGCCCAGAAAGATTATTGCCACCGTAGTTGCCCCAAAAGTTGATGCAACTCCAAGAATTAGAACAAAGCATGACATATCACCACCAAAGCCGATTCGTCGTCCTCGATACAATCAAGAGGCTAATAATATAATCGATCCTGAAGCCCTTGCCTCGGCTTCTTCTGCAAACTTGGAGAAACAAGGCAAGACTCAGAAAGACCCAAAAATCCGTTCAACCGATGTTGATGCAGAAAAAGAAAAAGGAAAATCAGATGGCCCGAAAAGTTCTATACCTCGACCACCTCCTACTAAGGCTTCAGATGACGGTGGCATTCCTCGTGTATATGTTCCAATGTCATCCATTGATGATCGAGAAAAACAACAAGATCGAAAGACTAGTTTGGAACAAAAACAAGGAGACCATCACAAGCCTTCTGAAGCTGCAGCAGCAATGTCGTCCCAGATCATTAACGCTACTGGAAAAACAAAGGATAAAGGCAAAGAACCAATTGACGAGGCAGCAAGTAGCGTTGCCGAGAAGATCATAGCGAACCCAAACGATAACACAAACGTGACGAGCTCATCGTTAGCTATGAATAAACTGGAAGATTATAAGAAGATGGTGGCTAAAGGGCTTGGCAAGGGAAGGACTGAAGAGAGAGAATTGCTGGTGAATATGGGGGTGGCTATACTGGTGATTGTGGCATTTGGGGCTTATGTTTCTTACACTACCTTTGGATCATCATCTGGGAAAGCTTAGCTAATAACCATGTATGACTTTCTTTTCATACTCAAAGGGTATTATATATACTAAATGAAGCCTTAATATTCCTTCTATCTAAGGAAGGGTTTGGCCAAACTCTTAGTCTTAGTTTTATCCAAGTAAATAATCCAACTTGATGTGTAAATCATTTTAATCTATCAAAATAGAGTGGATATGTTATTTGTATCGTAATAGATAGTCTTTGATTGATTGATTTGAAAATTTGAACTATTTTTCGGATACTTCGGTTGACGTGACTTCCTCAGCACCAAATGAACTCTACACAGTTCAAGACGTTTCTTCCTCACATGCTTTAAGGTCCCGACCTCCCGGGTGAGCGAGCGCCCGGTGACCTATTCTAGTACTCGGACTCAGGGGAGCCCTACTTAATTGGCGATCTCCCAACTTCAACCACCAACCTGGTTTCAAGAGCTTTCTAGCTTGATTTGGTAGGGAGGTAGTTCCCTGGAATAGTCCTTTGGTGGTGGTGGTGGTGGTGGTGGTGTCGTGGTAATGGTGGTGGTGGGGTGTGTGTTGGTGGGGTGCTGGCCGCTTGGAGAAGAAGTCATTCCAAATCAATTAGATGAAGAAATATGTATGAATTTGCTCTTGGTTGATTCTAAGGGGAGTTAATAATATACTACCTCCTTCCAACTAGAAATCTTAGTTGACAAGTCAATTTTTTAAAAATTATATTCCCTCCATTTTTTTTAATTATTATCATCTTTGACTCGGTACATCGTCTAAAAAAAAATTAATTGACTGTATTATAAATATAAATGAAATATGTGGTTTCGTTAAATATTTTTGAGCATGTAACAATAATTAAAGTAGGTAAAAAAAGTAAGGGTAAAGTGACAAATATGTGTTCCTAAAAGAGAAAGTTTTAAAATAAGGTAATTACTGCCTCCGTTTTGGATAAATAGTTAATTATTCTATTTTTATATATTTCATTTAAAGAATCTATTTTCAGAAATTAATGTATAAAAATATCATTTTATTATTAATGAACTATTAAAAATATCATTTTTCTTAAAAAGTTTGACTTTCAAATTAAGATTCTTTACCCAAAACGTATGAAATATTTTAAAACAAACGAAAAAAAAAAAAAAAAGATGATAATATGAAAACGGATGAGGTATCATTCTTTGTTTGTAACTTCTTTGATTCCCTTGTAGATAAACTATTTTTTAATTAAAATAAAAGACTATTTTAATTCTTTTAAGGATGTAGAAAAACATTTAGGCACTATTTAAATTAACAAAAAATGCCCATGAAATTCACGGTACCATCTTAGATATTTTTTTAATACCATAATATCCTTATGGTATTTCATTTTTCTATTCGCATGCGTTCTAAGACTTTTTTTAGGGGTATAAATCAGAACCACTGAATCATGAAATCGAACCGAATCAAATTAAATCAGTCGGTTTGATTCGGTTTTGGTCAAAAACGGTTTGGTTTTGGTTTCAAATTTTAGAAAACCACCCGATTCAATTCGGTTTACGGTTTTTGGTATCAAACCAAACCAAATCGAACCGAACCAAACCAACCTATATATTTTTATTTATTTATTATATAATATATATTATATTACATTTATTAACTATTCTGAACCTTTGGATCATCTTATACACATAATCTAGCTCTTTGATTTATTCATATATAGACATATACTAAACAAAACAAAATCTTAATTGTTGGAAAACTATTATTTCTTACATTGTTTGTGTTTATTTTAGAATTTGTATTGTTTTCTTTATGATAATTTGTTGTTAGTAGGTTATTTCCTAATTTTGAAGTTAATTCCAAATTAAAATCTTATTTTTAATGTTAGTTAATTTCATTAAAAATAATTTATAAAAACTACAAAACCGAACCAAACCAAACCAAATAATTCGGTTCAATTCCAAGTCCTACTTGGTTCGGTTCGGTTTGAGATTTTTGGAACCAATACGGACGGTTCGATTTGTAGTTTTGACATAAACCAAACCAAACCACTTACACCCCTACTTTCTTTTTAATCCCCATGTACAAAACCAAGCTATATTTTTCTTGCATTCATCTCTAATATCTCCTTGTTATGTGAATATCTACTCATAGTCTTCGACTCTTCAAGTGAAAATCAAAAAACATAGGTGTACTTAAATAAAAAGTGCGAGTAAAAAAACTATTACAGTTGAAAAATAGATTACTTCAATTGATTGATGAGAGGAGAAATTCAAACCTCACCCATACTTGGGGTAAGTTATCTATAATTTACCTACCCCAAAATCGCTCCACTTTTTATTATTGTTTATCCAAACTATAAAGTATCATTTCTAAATTTCAGAATATAAAATTCCTTATTTTTCAAAAAAAAAAAATTCTTTTGAAAAACATGACATTGAGTAGGTCTTCTGTAAGACCGTCTTACGGTTCTTAAATTGTAAGACGGAACTCACTTTTTTACAACTCAATCCACAAACACAGTTGGATCAAAGAAATTCATTTTATATAAAATACTCGTAAGACCGTCTTTCATAAATTTTGCCAATGACATTTACTCATTCTCAGTAGAAACAGAAACAATAGAAAGGAGAACTCTCCTTTATAGCATGCATCCATTAGCTTTAAAATACACATAGCAGACTACATATAGTATCCACTCTGGAGATTAAACTTTTCCGCTTAACTTTGTGCAACCAAAAAAGACACAAGGACCTACACATACTACTGCTTTAGTTGTTATATATTCCTATGATGGATTTCGACAATGTTAAACTTGGTTCATCATTTTACCTGTTTGATTGCGTAAATCCTACAAGCCCGATTACTGAAAATACCAAGAACGTATAAAAAAAAAACTAGCTGCATTCTCAGCGAAGAGAAAAAAGAAGAAAAAGAAGATGAAGGGATTTCATAAATTACAGATCTAAAGAAGGATTTATTTAATCCACAACATCATCTGCAAATAGGTTAATACTAGCTTCATGTTCAACTACAGATTTGTTTTTAGTTTTTGAAGATTTACCCGAAGCTTTCATCTTCTGCAGAGGTTTCTTAACCTTATCAGCCTGCAACTCCAACACTTTCTCTGATGGCTTTCGTCTTCTTTTCATGCGTGTTCCCCCGGTGTCTTCTGGAGCAGAAGTCTCCATTACTAAAACAAAGTCAAGACACATTTTAACAAGAATTGAAAAAAACAAATAATATCTGAAAGTTTAGAAGACTGAGATATTAAGGAGGTAGCATCCATACGTCTAGTAGGATTATATTCCCTTGTGGTTCCAATAAAATTTAAGATGAAAAGCATCAGCACTTTTCACCATATGGCATAAAAAGCCTTCTGAAACATTCTATAGAGTAGTGTAGAAGGTTTTTAACATGGAAATTTCGACTTTCCAAGGAGGATTAATGTCTTGGGACATCGCAAAAGGGTATAGGAACAATTTTTATTGGAACAGAGAAGAGTTGCCCTTTTTTTCTTTTTCTTTTTTGTTTTCTTTGTAGTACACATGATCAGAGCTTTGTTCTATTATTAGCAAAACCAAGATTTTGGTACTAGCACTGTTGACTTTTTTCATGTTATTTGAATATACAATGAAAAATCAAAGTGAGCTCTTCACTGCCAAGTATTACTTCTCTAACCCCTTCAATTCATAATATACACCACGAGTCTTCCCCATGTTAACAGGCTTCCTCTCGACACCTCCTTAAAATGTGTGGCCTAAAGGAAGAAAAGTCATTTAATGAAAGCTGGTTACACTTATTCTTTTGAAAATGAATGTTACTACTTCCTAGAATGTTTATTATACACTACCCACCACCCACCACTCACATAGGAGTTATAGGGTTGTCTAATCAAGCTCAGGCCTTTCCATTTTATGAGGTGAAATTCCTTATTCAGTTTTACATCCCTTGCAACTTTATTTTATATCTCCTTGTGTCTTTGGCAGCAAGTATTTTGTTTGTGACATTAAGGGTGAATCTTGAATTGGTCTTATCTTTAAAAGAGAAATCAGTGTTTTTCTCTAAACTTAGGTTGACATCCTCTCCTAATGTGCATTCCGAGTCTACTACTTTATTTCATGAGTCTCCTAGATGTGTTAAGTATTTTGTTCGTGACATTAAGGGTGAATCTTGAGTCTCCTTTTGAAAATGAATGTTCCTACTTCCTTAAATGATCCATTATACGCTACCCACCACTCACATATGAGTTATAGGGTTGTTTAATCAAGCTTAGGCCATTCCATTTTATGAGGTGACATTCCTTATTCAGTTTTACATTGCTTTCAACCTTACGTCATATCTCCTTGTGTGTCTTCAGTAGTAAGTATTTTGTTCATGACATTAAGGGTGAATCTTGAGTTGGTCTTATCTTTAAAAGAGAAATTGGTGTTTTTCTCTTAACTTAGGTTGAGATTCTCTCTTAATGTGCATTACGAGTCTACTACTTTATCTCATGAGTCTCCTAGATGTGGCAGTCAAGGGGAGGATAAGACTTAATCGATAATCTTGTGCTGGGCCAAAGAGAGTGGCGCACAAGGATTCCTATAGCCAACACCAAGTAACTGGAACAAAGGCTAAGTTGAGTTAGTAGACTTGAGAATTTCATATCCAATAATAAGAAGAAACTCATTACCAATAATCACATATAATTACCAATTTTCACTTTAAATGCTTTTGGAACAATGCAAAACTATTATCAGTTCACATCCAGTTGTAAATACTCCCTCCTCCCCAAAAAAACATACTGCTACTTTCCTTTTAGTTCGTCCCAAAAAAATTTACCACATTTCTACATTTTTAAGCTACGAATCTCCATCTCTTTCCACTTTCTTTCATTTCAAAAACATGATGTTTATCTTACGTTTCATACAAAATATAAACAAATTTGGGGCAATTTAAGGAAAGATATAGAGGAGTAAATTATGATAATCAGAGAGCTTGACTTTCCAAATGGGACTATTCTTTTGAGGCGGAGGGAGTGACGTTTAACTTTCCAATCTTGTCTAAAGTATGGGTATTAAGAAATTATGCAATTATGAATGCATTGAGTAACTTTTTTAAAGACTCCAAATTCAAGACATTCTATATCTTATAAACAGATACATGGAATGTCTAGTGTTACCTTCAATTGGACTTGAATCGAGGTTTGTTGCTTGACCATTCAGTCCTGGCTCTCCTGAAATAGGGGATCCAGAAAGGTTGCAGTCCACCAACTTGGAAGTACTTCCAACACACTTGTCCTGCTGCTCAGGAATATCAGGACAAGGATCAGCAGGTAAGAAGCATACTTCTTCCTGTGACACATCTGAATCACTGAAAGTCGAATCCTTGTCCACCGTTACAATATCAATTTCATCATCTTCGTTGACATCTGAATCTTTTACCTTTTCAGTTTCAGGCATCAAATCAAACTCATCTTCTCGTTCGACATACTCCTCATTTTCCTCAAGTTCCTTGAAATCTGGAGCAAATGCACTCCAATTCTCCGTATAGTCTTTGGCCCAAATATAAATCAAGCCAGTTAGTGATACTGAAACAACAATTGGGTGAACAGGATGCCACGCTAAGTCTATCAATGCTTCCTTTGGACCTTCAAGAATCTTTACAAGATGCCCAGCCCTATCCCATATATAAATCTTGTGCTCTCCTTTGCTGGCAGAACCACCAACAACCCACTCACCATCGCCACTGAAACAAGGTGCTTTCCAGTGCACTCTGGTGATGGAATCTTGAAACTCCCGGGACAGTGCTAAACACCTTGATCCAACAGCCTTCAGCTTTTCAACTTCCTCATACTCCTCTAGGGTCTCATTTGATACATCAAGGGCTTTAAGTCCATCTTTCAAGGGAAGAAGATTCTCATAGATCCTGATTGTACGATCATTTGAGTTTGTAAGAAGATACTGTCCATCCCTGCTGAATACAATGTTCTTTATCACAGCACCCCCAGAGATTGGAACAATACCACGCACCTGAATGGTTTTGTGATCTATTATAAGTATTTCCCCTTTGGAGTTCCCCACATAAACCAGATCACCGTACTTGTTAAAACATGCTGCAGTTGGAGTGAAAGGAGCTGATCCATCTGAAAATTTACTTCGTGATGGAGGGGCCATCCCATTGCCACGGTCAGAAGAGACTGGAAGCATAGTTGTGCTTCCAGTGCTCAAATCTACGATCATGGGAGCAGATGAGAGGGGACACGCCAGGCAAATCGATGGCGTAGAGGAACCGGGATGTAGACGAGCTTGCAAAGGAGTTTGCTGCAGTGTCGTTCGTGCAATCTTCTCTCCTTTTACAACATCCCAAAGTGTTAAAGATTTGTCAGCAGCGGAAACAAGTATGCGGTGGCCATGCTTCGACCAGCAAACACTTGTAACAGCAGCAATACAGTCCTTGTCTCTGAGTTCCTTCGCAATGCCTCTAGTCTCAAAATCCCAGATTACACAGCTTCCATTAGAGCACCCAGCTGGTAAAGAACAATAGATAGAAGTATCAAGCATTGCACCAATAAATAGCATGCAATACATATATAGTCCGTTAACGATATCAGGAAAGTAATGGGAATGGAGGACAGGGCGAGGGGGCAAAGGTCTGATTTGCAAGGAAGTAATTCAATAATGAAAGATCCACAACCATTTTAAGACAATAAGGCATAATCGTCATAAGCTCAGCCTCAGCCAAGAAAACTGATCAAAAAAAATATATAGACCACTCCCTTGCTCTCAAAAGAGTACCAATTTGAAAAGTTAAATGTTCAAGGGATATAACAAAAATATGTAGTCATCTTGTTTTATTTCACATGTACAGGGAAAATTTATAACATCTAGGGAATTGTAAGCCTGAATGAAACATTCCAAAAAGTAAAGTAGGACTCTTTGTGCAGAACGGATGGAGATAATATGCAGATTAAAGGAGTAAAGGGAGCTCAAAACTCAGTTCTCTATAAGCTTTGAAATGGTATCATCCGCCCCATCCCAAAAGAAATCCCTCGTAATCTTCTCAATACTCTCAGCCACACCCACATGTTCCTAACAATGAGAATCAAAATCAAAGATAAATACTAGATAGGCAATCCTAAATCAAGCTAATCCCACCACCAAGCACGAGGAACGTGAAGAGCACATGCTTTCACCCATTATTTAAGACACCCGACAATGCTTTACTCTTATCACCACATGATCCTAGAGAGAACCGCTTTAGGAAATCCTCCCCAAAGGACACCCCCTAAAAACAACAAAGACCAAGACAAAACCAGTATCCAGTCAAGGACACATATCCACTACTGTCATATTGATAGTCGATATTCAACCTAGCAAGCTCACGCTGAGAAAGGGTGATCTTGAGCGTGGAAACCAATGTTACCAAGAACTATGACCAGTAAGGCGCACGGTGCAGAAGTTAATAAATTTTGATAACTTAAGCAAAAAACCAACTTTGACCACATGTAAAATATAACAAGAGGTCCAAAGATCCTAAATCCATCATCAGATTGGTCGTAGTTTAGTTTTGAACACAATTGGAAGAACTCAAATACACAGGTAAGCTTTCACATCCGAGTCTGGTTTTTTTTTTCTTGGCACCTTGATTTTTCTAGGTGGAACGCTCAATTTTTACATTGTTGATGAAAACAAATAGTGTCCTCGAACAAATGTACCAATACGAAATACGACAGGGGTCGAGCAAATTCTGGTAACGTAGCAGAAAACAAAATCAAAGATGAATACTAGATAGGCAATCCTAAATCAAGCTAATCCCACCACCAAGCACGAGGAACATGAAGAACACATGCTTTCACCCATTATTTAAGACACCCAACAATGCTTCCACATGATCCTAGAAAGAACCGCTTTAGGAAATCCTCCCCGAAGGGCACCCCCTAAAAACAACAATGACCAAGACAAAACCAGCATCCAGTCAAGGACACATATCCACTACTGTCATATTGACAGTCGATATTCAACCTAGCAAGCACACGCTGAGAAAGGGTGATCTTGAGCGTGGAAACCAATGTTACCAAGAACTCTGACCAGTGAGGCACACGGCGCAGAAGTTAATAAATTTTGATTAACTTAAGCCAAAAACCAACTTTGACCACATGCAAAATATAACAAGAGGTCCAAAGATCATAAATCCATCATCAGATTGGTCGTAGTTTAGTTTTGAACACAATTGGAAGAACTCAATTACACAGGTAAGCTTTCACATCCGAGTCTGGTTTTTTCTTTTTCTTGGCACCTTGATTTTTCTAGGTGGAACGCGCAATTTTTACATTCTGGACGAAAACAAATAGTGTCCTTGAACAAACGTACCAATACGAAATACAACAGGGGTCAAGCAAATTCTGGTAACGTAGCAGAAAACAAAATCAAAGATGAATACTAGATAGGCAATCCTAAATCAAGCTAATCCCACCACCAAGCACGAGGAACAAGAAGAACACATGCTTTCACCCATTATTTAAGACACCCAACAATGCTTTACTCTCATCACCACATGATCCTAGAAAGAACCGCTTTAGGAAATCCTCCCCGAAGGGCACCCCCTAAAAACAACAATGACCAAGACAAAACCAGCATCCAGTCAAGGACACATATCCACTACTGTCAGATTGACAGTCGATATTCAACCTAGCAACCCCACACTGAGAAAGGGTGATCTTGAGCGTGGAAACCAATGTTACCAATAACTCTGACCAGTGAAGCGCACGGCGCAGAAGTTAATAAATTTTGATTAACTTGAGCAAAAAACCAACTTTGACCAGATGCAAAATATAACAAGAGGTCCAAAGATCATAAATCCATCATAAGATTGGTCTTAGTTTAGTTTTGAACACAATTGGAAGAACTTAATTACACAGGTAAGCTTTCACATCCGAGTCTGGTTTTTTTTTCTTGGCACCTTGATTTTTCTAGGTGGAACACACATTTTTTACATTCTGGACGAAAACAAATAGTGTCCTTGAACAAACGTACTAATACGAAATACGACAGGGGTCAAGCAAATTCTGGTAACGTAGCAAAAAACAAACTCAAAATTATGCATTATAGTAAGCATGTTTTTGAAAACCCTAGTCTCCTCATGCAATAACAAAATGGCATCAACCGTTAAGGTGTAAACAGGAAATGAGACATGCTCATCACCACCCTTATTTGAAACACCCTCGGATCTATTGACAATATCTTCGCCCAAAATCCTTCCTCTCTAACACCAATTAGAAAAGGACCAATTCACCTGGACATAAGCTCTTTAAAGTCAAGCTTAAGAACAATACCTCCCTTCCTCTCCAAGCCAAATCCTCAACACACTTCCTTTGCCACATGAGCAGCAACAATAATGTGGACACCCCCAACAAAAGTACTCTTGTATCACCCAAAAGGACCAAAACAGAACTTAACCTCTGGGACAACACCTAGTAGAAAATCCTATTCAAGCACAGAGCCAAACTAATGGAATCATAGTTAATAAAGACGAAAGGCCACAGGTGGGCGAGAGGTACCTACTGAAGCTGAGACACACGGGGGGGTGGGGGGGAGGTAAAACAAGACAACAATTTTTATTTTTTGATAAAAAGAAGAAATTTTATGGATTAAGAAGAGCGTACAGAAAGATGGACAAAAAATCCATCAACAGAAAAGAGAAGCAAAAGGTTACAATAACAAGGCATTCCAATCCCACTTGATCTTCGCAAAAGGCACCCCAACTGAAAGCTCCTCGACAGCCCTAGAGAAGCCAAAAAAAAAGCCACCCTATCGCATTACAAAGTAAGCAAAACGTCCTTATCCATGAAAATTCCTGAATTCCTTTCCAAACAAGACGACTATTAAAGAAACATATATTTAAAATATACATGTTTCGACAAATCTAAAAAGTATGTATGGATGACTATAATACATGAAATTAAGTTCAGATATAATAACAATAACACAAATATCAACTTGTGAATTTTCAATTTCAAAGCGAAAGAGGAACTTAATTAAACTTCAAGCTTGAAAGTAAACAGTCTTGCAAGCATGTGGAAAAATAAAGTCATGGAAAATAAGTGGGAAAATAATAGCAACAGATTAGTTAGTGATATTTAAGTTATTAACATAAGTCAAGCAATAATTACTTACCTTGTAAATTAGCTTTTCTACCGTAAATTAGTTTCCTTATAGTCAATTAGTTTAATCAAGGTAGATTAAATAGAAACCTCATAAATATTGATGATTACCTTGTGTAAAATCACCAGTATTTATCAAAAGTGAGACTACATGCATAGTGGCTTAGAGGAGGCGACCCGATGTATGTCATCACCATCTATGTTGCACGGACAAGGCTTTTGGCTGCCGTTTTCCGTATCGGACACAGACACGCCGGATACGGTCAAAAATACGTATTGGGACCGTATTTCAATTTCCAAAAATATTGGACACCGACGCGGGTACGGGGCTAAGGAGGCCGGGATGCATACCATTTCAGTCTGTCGACAAATCGACATTCTCCTTTACTCGTCAGTCCTCTCATCTCATCTCCTCTCCAAGAGACCACGACTCGAACGCGAGCCCTAGCCCCTGAAATACCCCTCGTCGCCAACCATCGAGGCATCGACAGACGACAGATCTGCCTCTGCCGCCGGCCCCCTGCTCCCTTTAGCCTTCTCTCCTTACGTGCGCCTCTTCTCTCCCTTCCATTCTCTGTTGTCGATTTTTACTTTCTTCAATCCATTCTCTGTGTATTCTTCATCTCTTCCTTCGATTCTCTGTTTTCTCTCTTCTCTCTCTTCATTTCTTACTGTGAAGTGTGAACTTTGACTGACGGAAAGGGTTTATTGTTATAAATTTTATATACTCTGTGAATAGAGTATATAATTGTGGCTGTGATTTTAATTTTTAAATATTACTGTACTTGTTATAAAAATTGAATTATAAATTAAATGTTACTTGTTATAACTTATATTTTGAATGTTGACATTTTGGTCCCTATATTTTAAATATTTACACATTACCCCCGTACCCGTACCCGTATCCTGTATTTTTTGAAAATCGTGTATCCCCGTGTCCGCGTATCTATGTCCGTGCAACCTAGATCACCAATACCGGGGGTTGCCAAGAATCACTCCATGAGCTGACGACTTCACATGAACTTTGTTGTCAGGATGTCCACATACAAGGTCGCCACTCGTGAATCCATTTTTGGCATCAATTATCTGTTTTGAGGAGGGTCAAGGGTATATTGGTTATTTCTTGGAATTTTGTGGCGCAACTTTGATTGCCTTTTTAGAAGACGTCGCCTTGGCCTCGCCTTCACCCTGAGGCAGACGCCTCCCTTGCTTCATAAACTTTACCTTGCCTCATGAACCCAGGCGAGAGAGGTACTCAGCCTTTAAAATTTAGGATGAAATACTCTTACCTAGAATTTCATCAGCATAATTATTGGGGAACCCACATAAAATCATCTTAATAAAATTCCCACTAGTCAGGAGAAAAACAAACACAGAAAATGTCCACACCAGGCTTCCTTTCTCACCAGCTAGCCATATATCCAGTACTTCTGATCTAACCTTTTCTTTTCTTTTTTTGACAAGTAAAAGTAAATATAAATGTGACCTTTGCATACAAGGAATATACTCAACCCAAAAGACCTATACAAAAGAAAAACTTTCCAATCAATCTAACCTTTTCTTTTAAGAAGAGCATCTATAATTCTACAACCAACTACGCCCCTCAAACGAGGTAGGGCACCAAACGTAACCCTCATTAGTTGGCCTAGAGGAACACTGACCAGCAGCTATATATCCACCACTGCTAATCTAACTTTTTTCTAAGAAGAACCTTTCCAACCAACTGCGCCTCTCTAGTCAGGGAAGGCGCCAACCTAACCCCTCATCTACAAGCCTAGAACAACAATCTATACAACTTGGTAACCCCATCCAAAATCCAAGAATGCTAACGAACAACTTCCCCAGAAGCAAACTCAATCACATCTATGATCTAGTAGAAAGCATTAAGCTTGAACAGGTCTCTGGAATGTTTAGTACTAGTTTGTATTAGTGTTGAGTAATCTGCAAGTAATTAATAATCCATATCTTTATGAAGCAAGGATACTCCAAAATGGATTCAATGCCGATGCCAAATACATTTTTGGTGCGAACATACATGGGATACGCTAGGTGCCATCATATATGTTCCATCTATATCGCGATATGAATATTTAAGATATTTCTCAGGATGCTATAAATACATTGAAAATATGGCAAGGACAATATGAAGTATTCTGATATATTAAGGGTGTATCCAGTAGACATGTGCTTTTTCACTCAGAATATTCATCAAATTTGAATAGCTTATTCAGAAAAGGCCTTGTGCAGGCAAAGCTGCCAACTGTCCCTTCCATGATTATGAACCCTCTTGATCAAGAAATAGATATTCTTGACAGTAAGAATCCATTGAAACTGGCATGATTAAAAAGAATACGACCATCAAGGTTACAATGTAGCATAACCAATCCAATGCACAAAAACTATAAGCTAGAGAAATATCACAATTTCAATCCCTTGACCACTCTTGGAGACATCTCCAGCCATTCTTTTTGTGTCAATACTTGGAAACACAAAATATCAGTTTTGGACACAACCTAAAATCTGAACAGTTCCCAGAAAATCACTATTTTCTTTACCAGTCAACCATTTTTCAATAATTTTTGGTCGAAAACAGGAACTCCCGATTTGAAGTAAGCATTACCGATCAAGTTAAACGCTAATTAGTAAGTTTTAGTAGATAACTAATTTATAAAAAGGATGCTCCTTTGTGACGGATTCCAAGTACAAAAAAAGAAACAGTTTCTCAGAAAAAGTAGACCACGTATATTAGACCTTCCAAGACCCCACAATGGCAAGAGCTGAAGCTTAGGGCGTTGGCTTATAACTTTTTGCAAAACCTAACATGCGCCATAAGGGCAGGGCACATGATTATATACTCATATAAAACTAATTTTCTTTTTATTATTAATTTCAGAAGTACCATATTCACTCTAAGTAGAAGCTCAAAATATGGCCTTATGGAACATGTTAGCCAAACACATAATTATTAGTATAATACATGATACGAAGCTGCTACAAGCTACATAGAAATCAAAATATCTTTGTTTTTATCCATAGCGAATTTCGAGCAACATTGTTAATCATGGCCAAACAGATCCTTTTGCCACAACTAGTAAATGTAGGTGGAACATAGCAACATTGTAACTATGCCACGAGCCATTGGGGAAGAGGGGGGAGGGCCGGAGGGGAGAATTGTAGAGAGAAGTGATTACCGGCAAGAAGAGTTCCACGACGATTAAAGGCAATGCATTTCATGATCCCATGTTCCAAATACTCCTCTATCACTTCAGGGAAATCCCCTTGCAATGGATCTTCACAAACCAAAAAATTCCAACCATCAATAAACTAACTTTTCACACCAATCAATACTTTATCCATCCCAGAAGAAAAAAAAGATTTCTCAAAAAAACTAACATTGGGTTCTGATTTTCATATATTTTCTTGCGTCAGCACTAATTTTACAGTTTCTTTGATTTTTTTTAAGAGAGAAAGAGCAAAGTCCTGTTTTTGATTAAAAACAAAAACTCGCAGCTTAAATCTACTCATACAAACTACAAAGGAAGCAGGAGGCAGTATGTGTTTTAGGTCAAAACAAGGGCGTCGAATTTGCCCCTGTGCTTTCGTGTGTGTGTGTGAGAGAGAGAGAGAGAAAGTTGCGATTACCAATAATGGGTGCATTCATGGTGCAATGACTTTTGGGAGCTGGCGCTGCTGCTGTTCTTCAAACGTAGAGCGATTTTGGCCGCATTGATTTCGTCGATGTGGGGAGCTGTCGGAGAGAGATTAGCCCGTCGGCAACGGGAAATTTGTGAGCTTCCAGAGAGAGAGAGAGAGATTGGAAATTGGACGAACGAGGGTTTATGTATGGAAAGAGGTCTTTGTGCTGTCCCAGGATCAATTTATGTCCGGGAGGGATTGATATCAACGTAGACGTTTGGTTTTGAAATCTCTTGAGTTAAAGGGACGAGGATCGCTATTAACACCCTTCCCTCTGCTTAGAGCGGTACAATGCGCGCCCCCCAAAAAAAAAAAAAATTCTTCAAGAAATCAAGGGCCAATGGAAGTTCCAAAAAAATCACAAACTTTGCTTAATTTGATTTCACCAGTTGAACCTCCGGAAATTATGGCTTCTTCAGAAAAGTCTTTGGACAACGCCAGCGTATGGAAGTTCCAAAAAAATCACAAACTTTGCTTAATTTGATTTCAAATCAAAAGAATCACCAGTTGAACCTCCGAAATTATGGCTTCTTCAGAAAAGTCTTTGGACAACGCCAGCGTTTTGAGCCTCCAGCCATCAAAACGATGTCGTTTTAATGATCGGTTTTCATTTAAAAAAAAAAAAAGGTCGCCGACAGGACTGACAGCACCTTTACACATGTCACGTCCTGGGCGGTTGGTCGAGATTTTGATTTATCTTCTGTTTAAGGGCAATTTTGGCATTAAAAATGTTTTTCTTTTTTAAAAAAAATACACATTTTTATTTATAAATAGAAACTTGGTTTGTCTCATTTTGATACCAAATGAATTTTTTTTACAAAATTTGAATTTATTTGTAAGTTTCTCTTCTCTTTCTCTCAAAATTTCAATTTTTTAATTAATCCATTTTAAAGTGTATATTATTTATTATTAATATTATTATTTACTACTTAAATATTTTAATTATTATTGGAGATTATTAAATACAATTGTTAAATTTCGTATTTAATTGATTATTATTACCATTGTTATTGTTAAATTTTGCATTATTATTGTTATTAGTTGGTAATATTATTGTTAATATTATCATTAAGTAATATTAGTTGTCATTATTGTATAATTTTTGTTGCTAATTTTGTTTTATTTTCAGTCATTGTCATCAATGTTTTCACGGCCGGTTTCTCGTGAAAACAAAAACCCTCAAAATCAAAATAATTAACGTTTGAATACACCAAATGAACCTTCTCTTTGTCAAAATCATCAACTCTGTGACGACCCGACCCGGATCCCAAGACGAAATCCCAAGGTCGTGCCGCCAAGAAAACAAATAACAACAAACAAGTAGCAAATAATGGGTAGGGCCATAACGGCGATACACCGACAACTCAAAACACATGCGGAAGCGAAATAAAATAAAACAGTGGCGCCCGAGCTAACAAGCTCAAACTAAAACAACCAAAGAGATAGTTAATCTCTCGGTCCAAAAATTCGACTCGCGTGCCGCAACATTGGGCACGTAGAACAAACTCCCTGTTATGCAATTCAATATATAGCATAAAATAAACCAAGTCATCGGCGAAGCTACGGCCGGAACCCAACATTACACTAAGTCTAAGACTCTAGTCTAACAACTCAACGGCTAAAAAAAAACATGCCGGAGTACAAACATAATATTTAACTAGCAATTTAACATGCTAACATAACACCAATTAACCACGCACGACTAAAACCAGTCGGCTGCCAACAAAATAAGTACTAACAGTTATATGTACTAACAACCAGAAAATATATGAAAGTTTAACTACTAACATATAACAAGCACAACCACCACCGGTTGGCTACCAAAAGAATAGGCTAACCACATAATTACAACATTACAAATACATCAAGGTTTGCTACCCAATCATGAAGTTTACATAACTTCATCTTCCCAACGACCTCACCAAAAACAAAGCCAACAACTAAGTAGCAACCTTTCCAAAAGAATTCCTTGCCAACGTAACCTTCTGGATTTACTTGGATCCGCTCGAGCGACTCGGATCTAGGGAATCACAACCAACAAATAAAAGTAAGTCACAATGACTTAGTAAGTTACTAACCGTAACTTCCTATCATGGCATAATACTCAATCATAATTCACATCATGCTATCGTCATGAAATAACCTTATATAAAAATCATGTTATGGCATCCATGCTCAACATAAATAAAACATGTTATCATTGTAGTATAACATTTCATTAAAACCCATGTCAAGGCATTTATATGCTTAACGATCATAATTCTTGTTATTGATATAACATAGCCTTCCGATGATTTACATGTCAAGGCATATAAACTTAACAACAATAATTCCTGCTTTTAACATAATGCCATATCCGAATAATATTCATGATAAAGCATATTAACATAACAACAGTAATTCATGTTATTGTTATAACATAGCCTTCCCATAATATTCATGTCAAGGCATATAAACTTAACCATAATGATCTATACCTTTGGCATAAAACCACATTCCAATAATACTCATGTGATAGCATACATGCTTAACAACATTAATCACTATGTTATCTATTAAGTATAACATGTAAGAACCCAAAACAAACACCATATCATATCCAATTCACTAAGCACGTTATTCACTTAAGCACTTGTGAAACAATTCATGTATAAGGGATATGATACCATTACCCAAATTCCTCCGCGTGTCGCCTCCCGCAAAAACACGTGCAAAACCTTTATGTGCCCTCGATATCCCTCTCAGATATCGACGCCCCGAGACAGCCTCCGCCGAGTTCCATAGTTATCAAAGTCATGTGTATTACTACAACTAAGATAAACTACTTCCCCACCGTGGCCATCGATGGAGGGGTGTGTGCAAACCCGCACGGCGATCCATCGCGATCACGAATCTCACAATTCGTGAAGACGATGTATCGTCCCCACCAAAACTCAACCAAACCGACTCAGTGGACTCAAAACCCAAGCACAAGTAATATATACTCATATGCTCAAAACAAGTAGGTAAACACTCTACTATCAAACTAGTCATGCAATTCATCCACAACTAGCATAAACATCACAACCGAGAATCATATAAGCTCTCATAATCAAGTGTGCTTCACACACTTCAAAACTTCTTGGAGGCTCGACCTCCATGAATTCTACCCAAAATTCCGTAGGACTTAAAATTATAGTTCCTAGGATTCATACTAACCCAAAGGTTAACTCCGTTGAGTTCAATCTAAGTTTTCCGAAAATTCAAGGATTAGAAGCTTAGGCTTCATCAACCCCCTATGTTCATAACTATCGCCCAAAACCACAATCCCAATGTTCAATATACTCATATAAACCCAACAAACTAATTAACAATGCAACTTAGAATAATTTAGCCATCTTGTGCATAATATCATCCAAGTCATCATACCAATCATAACGTTCAATTCATGATTTAAAATTCACATCATGGTTTAATATGTTCTATTAAGCTTGTAAAACATATTAATCAAGCTAACATCATTAGATTGCAAGCTAAAACCAAATTAGGGCAAATCACCCTCCAAGCATCTCAACAAAACCAATTTCAATACTCATGGATAATCAACACAACTAAGTTCAATAAATTCCACTAAACATGTATAACATGCTAATTAGGCTTACCATCATCTTTAACAAGCCAAATACAATTTGGGGAAAATCCCCTTCCAAGCATCTTTGTCATCCAAGCTCAATACTCATAATCAATTCATATAGCAAAGTTTAATATACTCTATTAAGCATATAGAACACATTAATCAAGCTTACATCATTAATTTGCAAGCTAAAACAAAATTTGGGCAAGACACCCTCCAAGAATCTCAACCAAACCCAACATCAATCTTCATGAAAAATCAACATAATCAAGTTCAATAGGCAATTTAGAACATGAATTTCACATAGGCATGGTCTCACATAGGCCAATCAAGCTCTAACATAAACTTGAAATCCTAGGGTTCATACATTTCTAGAAACCCTAACAATGGCTTCCATTGACCCACATAGCACACATGGTTGATTCCCTAGGGTCAATGGAGCCTAAAAAGAAGGGGAAGAAAGGTAGAAACTTACAAAATCTTAGCCCTAACAATGCAGCAAATTCGTGCCCTAGAGATGATGTCTTCTCTTCATCTCTTTCTTCAAGTTTGTAGGTAGAATGGGGAAGAAGAAGACTCCATTAATGGCCTCCAAGATCAGCCCTTCCAAGCCCTAGAATCACCACCTCTCAAGCTCTCTTCCAAGCCTCCTTGAGTGCTCTTAGAAATCGCAAGAAGGAAAGGGTCGAATTCGCCTTGGCCGATCGATGAAGTGGCCGTTGGTTTAAATATGAGGGATTAGATCCCCTAATTAAGTCACTAATTACCCCCTAATCTCCTAATAGGTGTTTAGGATTAGTGTTAGGCTAATTAAGTGAGGTTAGAATGGGTTTAGATTAGGTTTAATGGGTCAAACTTCGGACAGAATGGAAAAGGGATTAAAAATCCCGTAATGCTGTAACATGACCCTTGCGGTCGCATCACACAAGGAGGATGCGAGCGCATCCCTCCTGCACTCTTTCCTGCTTCCCTCGCCGATCCGGGACTCTCCCGCATGCTCTGTCCTTCCAAGCCAAAAATGGTCTACAATTCAACCTTAATGTCCTCCAATCTATAACTAAAGGAATCAAGTCTCAAAACCCCAACAAAACATGGCCAAGAACTCAGGCAGAACTCACCCGAACGACGACCGGAAAAGTCAAACTGAAAAGGGTTTTCGCTAGAATCAAACTAGCAACCAAACCGACGATGCAACCATCATCTAACCAACATCCAAGGCATGTTAATGATGTTTTAAATGCCCTCTAACAATTATCCATGAGGTTACAACATAAATCTTAAACCCGAGATTCAAGGCATCTCGCGAAAGAAAAGTGCATACATGCATCTCAAACGACGTCAACGATCATGCTATTGACTTTAAACATATACGGGAGCTAAATGAACATGTTTATGATGATTATCAATGTATGAATTCATGCATAGAACAATCAAGCAACATTTTAGGGTTTTACACGGGGCAAAACCGACGCAAGACGTAACAACTTGCTATCTAAACGTCGAATGAAACCACAAACCGACGGGTAATAACCCATGATTGTAAACACTTATTAGGGCTACAAAATAGGCCTAAATGCCTCTCAGATGATGAACAACAGAAGGGGAGATAGGCTTCCCGAAAGACGAGACGTTCGCCCGGCTCCATCTCAAACTACGCGATAAGGAGAATTGCTATTCTCGAGGCGTCAAAACTTCACGAGACTTATGGAATACATCCAATTAGAAGTCTAACACATCTAAACATGTTATTTAATCATCATGTAAAGATCTGGGACCAAATTGAGGTCAGAAACACAAAACCCGCATAAACTCTCAATCGCGTCGCATTTCGACTATCGTCGGGTTACGACTTTTGACTTTAACAAGTCAACCACTAAATGACATCTCCTAAAAGTGTTTTAGTCTTAATGTGGTCACTCATACACATTTAGACTCTCTCACAACCAAACAAGCGATCAACCGAAGAAGAGATGCGAGCATTGCACGCAATTCAAGCTAACCGAATCGGGATCTTACATCCTCTCCTCTTAAAAGAATTCGTCCCGAATTCTAGATCAGATCTCAAACCAATGCTAGGTCATCACCTCAACATGGAATACCCAGACACCACTACTGTCTCACAATCCCGAGTAGTAAACACTCGATGCTCAAAACCATAAACCTAGACTCAGTCTCCGAGTCTACCATCACAATAACCAAACCAGGTATATGAGGATCAAACTACCGTGATCCCAAACTCGGGTTTCAAAACCTCTTTAGATTGGAAATATTATGACTCATATTCGAGTCGCGAAAACACATATGAGCAGTACTAACCAATCTTGTACACAAACCCCAAAGTTTAAAAGATAACAAGTTTAAGCATACCATAAACATTCGCCATCAAACTATTTGTCCCGGCACATCTATTTGTCCCGGCACATCAAGGAACACAAACTCAAGGAACACAAACTTTGTTCTTGAAAGTCGAAAATCCATCTTGGTTCATCGTGAACTCGTGCTCTTTATCCCCACTCGAACCACAAACCTAGACTCAGTCTCCGAGTCTACTATCTTACAAATCAACCAAGGAGGTAAAACCCAAACTACCAAAAATCCCACATTCACAAGTTCAAAAATTTTCAATAACCATAATACCAAGCACTTTAGGTTGAAAATATCGTGACTCATACTTGAGTCGCAAAGCACTCATAAATTCCATGACTAATTAATTAAGCATGTGAATTCCAAATATATCCTCGGAGCGTATTCAAGGACTTTATAAACATAAGTCTCCCGAAACTATTTGCTTCGGAGCTACAACATGAAATATAAATACAAGAATTCAAAGTCATGAGAGGTAAAAATGGCCGATAGAGCAATTCACAATTTAAGGAAGAGTGTTCCAAAACACACTTCTAAACAAATAAGTTAACATTCAGGATCATGCTCGCAACTTCCAAATCATAGACAATGCACATAAGAGCATCATGTGAAAATTATTCCATTTATTTTTCTTTTCTTCTGGTAAGAGGTTTAGTCAATTTCTAACCTGCTTACTACCAATCCTAGTCCACCAACGAACCTCTTTTGATCACCAATTTAGGGTACCGGCTAAATTGGATTTCAAAAGCTTCCGTTGCAAGGATGCGAAGGGTTATGAGAAAAATCTTAAGCATCCTTTACTACAGTCTCACATAATCATGCAACAGTGTAATCATGGCATATCCATAAGGCATGAGAATCAAGATTTTATCATGCTATACTTTAAACAAATTACATTGCTTACTAATGCATATAAGCATGTTCATACTCAAATACAACTATTTCCGTTAGACATATTCATTACTCTTATAAACCATGTCTTTTCTTTTTAACAAAATGCGTTTACCATGCATGTTCGCGTATAAAGATCATATATTAATTCTCCTTTAAAAATAACACACGCACCGGTACAAGTTATTTCTATACTTCATAATCACAAATATATCTTACTCAAAATTTTAAATCATCAACGACATGATAAAATTCATATCATTAACAGTGTCGCATGTACACATGTATATCATGCAAATATGATATAAAATAACCAAGTATCATCATACATCTTCTCATATACTCTATGTAATTTCCGCTATTCATATAATGCATAAAACTCATGTAACTCATAATCATGCATATCGGTTAATCAAACGGCTAATATAGCGCATGAGATTTCGAAACTATTCGTACATGTTTATATCACAAAACCGAGAAGAAGTACGCATAAGAATTCCCTCGTGATAATTTTCTAAACAAGGGCAACTCTAACAAATAGCAAGGTTCGTATATTCACTATACTCGCCTAACAATACTTCCGTAGTAACTCAAGAGTAAAGAGGTATCATTCACTCTAGTACTCACAACCGTCAAAACTCTGTGAAGTCCTTCATTACCTTAGTCCAAAATCTCGTATTCGTTAAAACACACACGAAATACTCTCGCGCGGCAACGACACCCTATTAGTCGCGATTTAACGGTATACTTACTCGTAATAACCGTAATCCATCTCAAAACCACTAAGTATCGATCGTGCAATTCAAGCGCGTCCTACTCGCATAAAATCACACAACAAAGTACAATTATTTTACTGTACACATATCTCTATAGGGCATACAAATTTAACGCACCACTAGTATTTACCACTAGTAGCATTATCACATATTCAATATTCACATATGTATAACATCGCCATCCATATAGGCTTACATAACCGTATTACCTTACTGCAATCGACTGTCTACCGACGAGTCAAAATTTCAACCAAAACCGTAAACCAATCCCATACCGGGACATCCTCCTCAATAATAACCATAAATCGAGGAAACAAAAATAATTAATCCTCAACACACAATGCAATGTATGTATCAATGCGTATGAGATACCGATACAACGTGCACTCATAACAGCGATAATAGCAACCATAATATCCGTATACTGAATTACCTCCTATCCAAGGTAGGTCTCAAAACTCCGCAATGGCCAACCGCCACGCACGCATACAACCTCAAACCCTAGCTCGTCTATAACCATTTCACTAAGGGTCACTAGACTGCTTATTAGCGCTCTTAGAGTCATTAATCCTCAATTTAAGGCAATCCATTCTAATGTGATCACCACCATCAACTAAACACTTGTCTATATTGTTTCAACACCTACACTCGGTGTCCCATTTCTCAAACGAAATTTATATAACAAATTATCACCTTTTCATCTATGATTTTAGGTAAAAGCATCACTCCGCTTATTAATCTACGGATTTGCCTATACAGTTTCAGGAGGTACTAACTGTCCTCTAACCACATGATTAACCTTAATATTCCCTGAGGTCCTCTCTCAGGTGCGTTCCTTAATATTTAACTTTTTCTCATAAATACAGTCCACAGCCTCTCGAAAATCCGCAAGCTGTATCAGGATAAACTGCCTGTAATACCCCATCCTTAATCCTTAACTCTTTCACAATTTATGGAGTCTTCCTAGTCTCATCCGGTACTAAGTGTGCTACTCCAATGCATTAACTCTGTGATCTTCACTTAAATATTAATTCACAATATCATCATATTTGCCACCACTCCTGGTGGATTCTCAATCATTGGATATTACTAGTACCATCTTATATATATCAACATTGGCACCTCTACTAGTGCTAACCTCTATTCTAGTTCAAACATCTTAACATGCTATAACTCTCGACGTTAAGATATAATAAATCACACAAAACCAACCCCCAAAGCCAAGGAACCTATCCCGGCTGAAAGCTAAATTTATAATCATAGCTCGATACCGGTGACGACGACCCGACCCGGATCCCAAGACGAAATCCCAAGGTCGTGCCGCCAAGAAAACAAATAACAACAAACAAGTAGCAAATAATGGGTAGGGCCATAACGGCGATACACCGACAACTCAAAACACATGCGAAGCAAATAAAATAAAACAAGGGCGCCCGAGCTAACAAGCTCAAACTAAAACAACCAAAGAGATAGTTAATCTCTCGGTCCAAAAATTCGACTCGCTGTGCCGCAACATTGGGCACGTAGAACAAACTCCCCGTTATGCAATTCAATATATAGCATAAAATAAACCAAGTCATCGGCGAAACTACGTACGAACCCAACATTAAACTAAGTCTAAGACTCTAGTCTAACAACTCAACGGCTAAAAACATGCCGGAGTACAAACATAATATTTAACTAGCAATTTAACATGCTAACATAACACCAATTAACCACGCACGACTAAAACCAGTCGGCTGCCAACAAAATAAGTACTAACAATTATATGTACTAACAACCGAAAATATATGAAAGTTTAACTACTAACATATAACAAGCACAACCACCACCGGTTGGCTACCAAAAGAATAGGCTAACCACATAATTACAACATTACAAATACATCAAGGTTTGCTACCCAATCATGAAGTTTACATAACTTCATCTTCCCAACGACCTCACCAAAAACAAAGCCAACAACTAAGTAGCAACCTTTCCAAAAGAATTCCTTGCCAACGTAACCTTCTGGATTTACTTGGATCCGCTCGAGCGACTCGGATCTAGGGAATCACAACCAACAAATAAAAGTAAGTCACAATGACTTAGTAAGTTACTAACCGTAACTTCCTATCATGGCATAATACTCAATCATAATTCACATCATGCTATCGTCATGAAATAACCTTATATAAAAATCATGTTATGGCATCCATGCTCAACATAAATAAAACATGTTATCATTGTAGTATAACATTTCATTAAAACCCATGTCAAGGCATTTATATGCTTAACGATCATAATTCTTGTTATTGATATAACATAGCCTTCCGATGATTTACATGTCAAGGCATATAAACTTAACAACAATAATTCCTGCTTTTAACATAATGCCATATCCGAATAATATTCATGATAAAGCATATTAACATAACAACAATAATTCATGTTATTGTTATAACATAGCCTTCCCATAATATTCATGTCAAGGCATATAAACTTAACCATAATGATCTATACCTTTGGCATAAAACCACATTCCAATAATACTCATGTGATAGCATACATGCTTAACAACATTAATCATATGTTATCTATTAAGTATAACATGTAAGAAACCAAAACAAACATCATATCATATCCAATTCACCAAGCACGTTATTCACTTAAGCACTTGTGAAACAATTCATGTATAAGGGATATGATACCATTACCCAAATTCCTCCGCGTGTCGCCCCGCAAACACGCAAAACCTTTATGTGCCCTCGATATCCTCTCGAGATATCGACGCCCCGAGACGCCTCCGCCGAGTTCCATAGTTATCAAAGTCATGTGTATTACTACAACTAAGATAAACTACTTCCCCACCGTGGCCATCGATGGAGGGTGTGTAACCCCAAGACGGCGATTCATCGCGATCACGACTCACATTGCGGAAGACGATGTATCGCCCCACCAAAACTCAACCAAACCGACTGGACTCAAAACCCAAGCACAAGTAATATATACTCATATGCTCAAAACAAGTAGGTAAACACTCTACTATCAAACTAGTCATGTAATTCATCCACAACTAGCATAAACATCATAACCGAGAATCTCTCATAATCAAGTGTGCTTCACACACTTCAAAACTTGGAGGCTCGACCTCCATGAATTCTACCCAAAATTCCAGGGACTTAAAATTATAGTTCCTAGGATTCATACTAACCCAAAGGTTAACTCGTTGAGTTCAATCTAAGTTTTCCGAAAATTCAAGGATTAGAAGCTTAGGCTTCATCAACCCCTATGTTCATAACTATCGCCCAAAACCACAATCCCAATGTTCAATATACTCATATAAACCCAACAAACTAATTAACAATGCAACTTAGAATAATTTAGCCATCTTGTGCATAATATCATCCAAGTCATCATACCAATCATAACGCTCAATTCATGATTTAAAATTCAACATGGTTCAATATGTTCTATTTTGTAAAACATATTAATCAAGCTAACATCATTAGATTGCAAGCTAAAAACCAAAAATTAGGGCAAATCACCCTCCAAGCATCTCAACCAAACAAATTTCTATACTCATGGCTAATCAACACCACTAAGTTCAATAAACTCCACTAAAACATGTATAACATGCTAATTAGGCTTACCATCATCTTTAACAAGCCAAATACAATTTGGGAAAATCCTCCAAGCATCTTTGTCATCCAAGCTCAATACTCATAATCAATTCATAGCAAAGTTTAATATACTCTATTAAGCATATAGAACACATTAATCAAGCTTACATCATTAATTTGCAAGCTAAAACAAAATTTGCAAGACACCTCCAAGAATCTCAACCAAACCAACATCAATCTTCATGAAAAATCAACATAATCAAGTTCAATAGGCAATTTAGAACATGAATTTCACATAGGCATGGTCTCACATAGGCCAATCAAGCTCTAACATAAACTTGAAACTTGTGGTTCATACATTTCTAGAAACCCTAACAATGGCTTCCATTGACCCACATAGCACACATGGTTGATTCCCGGGTCAATGGAGCCTAAAAAGAAGGGGAAGAAAGGTAGAAACTTA
>CM028381.1:38157574-38236070 GCA_013146195.2 Codonopsis lanceolata | reverse complement strand
TTCTTTTTAAATATCTATCTTTCTTTAGCAATTAAGTCAAAAAAAACAAAAGGCATTGTCTTGTCACAATCACCCAAAGGTGATTGTGTAAAGACATTGTTTCTTTTTACTCAATTGAATGACAATTGATTTTTCTCATCTGTAAGACCCCGAACCTTCGTGTATTTGATTTTCTCGTGTTGCATGCTTTGTTGTTAATGCGTTGAGTGTTCGTCTTAACATGATAGCACCTAAATAAGTCTCATTGGAGTCTTAGTACCTTGCATATAAGATTTACAATGTTCATCTTAGTTGTTGTATGCTTGGTTGAGAGTTTAGAAGCATTGTTGCTTCGTTTGAGCCTTAGGGTTTCTCGGGAATGCCTTCGTTGCTTGTATTGTTTGTGTTTTCAACTTGCGAGAAGTTCATTTGAGTTCTAAACCAAGTGTACTAGTATTTCCCATGCTTGCACAATCAATGTTCATAGATTTGTTGCATTTGGAAATAAGATGACCAACATATCACTTCACAGATTCAGTCCTGTTTTTGGGCGAACTTCGGGAAAAGTCTGGTACCAATCTACTAAAGAGAATTTTCTAAAACTTTAGTATGTTTTACCTACATATGTTAGGATACTCTCTGTAAAATATGGTATTTTTCCAAGGTGTATAAGTACCTCATTTAGGTCTTGACTTACGGCTGTGCCAGAATTATGTTTTCAGGAAATCAGCTTCTGTACTTGAAGTTGTAGTAGCCATATTTTGATGTATATAAGTCCAAATTGAGTAATTTAAAATTCTAAACTATAGTTTAAAGAGTCTAGTTTCATAAAAATCAATAATCACCTCATTTGGAGGTGTGAGCTATTTTTGGTCGATTTTACAAGATTGACTGTCTGTTTTCCAGAATCTGGTTTTGTGAGTTTTGAGTGGATTTGGCTATTGACTCTTGAACCCTTGGCCCTTGGACGTCCATTGTGACTCAAAGCCACCTTTGTTGACTTGTCTAAGACCCTTGTGAACCCTTGGATCATGGTCTATCAATGGTCTTCATGCCTTAGCCAATAGAAAGCCTCTTAATCACTTCACTTGGATTAGGGACTTCTTGGGAAGTATATAAACACAAAATTCATCCCTTCCATCCATTTTTTTTCATCCATAACCAGAGATTCAGAGACATAGCTCCAAATTTCGTCCATGGAGGTCACACCAACTTGAGAGATCATTTCCCGGAGATCCGGTGGTCCGATCGTCGAACCGAGACCGCCAAATCGAAGCTCTCGATCTTCTCTACAACAATCCTTGCTCTAATCAACCTTTCCTCCATTAATCTTAGGACTAAGGTACGTTGAGAAATCCCTGAAATTTTCATGTTCAATAAAATGACATGACCCCTTCATTATAGTTGCTCTATTGATGATTATGAACATCTTTTGTGAAGACAAATCCTCCAATTCAACCTTTGAAACATGTGTAGGATTTTATGAATTCTCTATGAAGTTGTGATTTTGACATTTTATAAAGCATGAATGTTGTTTATAATGAGCTTGGGAATAACTCTTGTGAAAGAATATGTTCAACTTCAAGGTTTAACAAAATCACCGAAACTAGGGTTTGAAACTTCGAGATTGTGTTTAAGGCTAGTTTAAGATCATGAACGGCCTAGTTATCGAGTTCTAAATGAAAGGAGAAGTTAGGAAAGGGCAATGTTATGCATATAGTATCAATGCTCTATTTGGTTGAATTTTAGTAAAACTCACCGAGTTGAAATTTGGGAGTTATTGAACAATACCGACTCCACATTCAATCCCTATGACGTTGTAGTGCGTTAGACTAATATATTAGCTTACGTGACTTTGGGATGGATTGAAGGACATGTTTGATATGAGTGGTTATAAGACTCAATCGAGTTCCTATGTGGTTTATGTGATTGTGTGAAGCAAATGCACAATTGAGATCATGTTGTAGAATGATGTATCTACTTGACAGGTTGAATTCTCTCTTGTCGAATTCCTACTTGATTCTTTAATGAGTAAAAACACCTACTTGTTGAATAAATAATTTGAGGACTATTTTATGAGAAGATTTGGATTGGGGCTTTCTTAGTACTCTATACATGGAGTCTACTTGTATAAGTCGCTAGGATGACCATGTTGTTATCTAAGACTCACCGTATGGTTTGACCTTACGGGTTATTACCGCTCTAGTGTTGCTTAAGTCTTTGACTACCATCGACTTTTGTGTTATTGAATGAGTTACTACTCTAGGAAGAGTTTAGTAAATGGCTCCATGATCCGAGACTAACGGAGTAGTCTTGGATAGTACTTAATGGTGATGGTTAAGTTGTGACTCTGTTGAATTTCATAGGTGAATATGGAATCTTGAGTATATTTTATATTATGACTAAATGCATGATTTCCTACCTTATCAAGAATTGATTTTTCTATGTGTTTCTATGATATGACTTATGAGCATATTGAATGTATTTGCCTTCGTGCCTGATCTGTTCTACAATTAATGAATTGTGGTTAACTTGGATTCTACTATTAAGTGGAATTATGAATCAAAATTTAATTAAGCTTGATTTCACAATAATCAACTTGGGCTTCCCTTATATAATTGACTTGGGACTTGAACTAAGATTTCTAAATGGAATGAGAACCTTGCTATGCCTCAAACGAGAACATAGAAAAGAGTCTTGAGACACATATAGTGTTCAAACTCTATTTGGTTGGAATTGTAGTAAAGACTCAACGGAGTCGAGTTAAGGAACAATTGAACCTTACGAGGATCGTAGTGAGATCCTATGATAATTATATTCCAGTTGACTAGATTACTAGCTTTTGGGACTTGAATTGAATAGAGTGAACAAACTTGGCACTTATGATTTAGGGACTCAAATGAGCTCCTATTGTGGTTTTGTGATTATTGTAACAATGTGCATAATCGTATGAGTTTAGTAGATCATTATATCTACTTGAGAATTAGCAAGTAAACATCTGCTTGTGCATTGCATATAAGTCCAGCTGGCATTACTTGAGTTTTCATGATGATGGTGGGACGATGCATTATTTTCACGAATTATGGGATTCGTGGTTGCAATGTATCGCCGTACCGGATTCGGGTTTCACACACACCTCCACTGCTAGCTACAATGGGGAAGTAGCCCCCTTTGCCGTTACCAAAAGAGCGCATTGGCTAGTGCTATTTTCCCGAGTAGAGAGCTCGGACCCGAGAAGAGAGCTCGGTACTTTGATACCTGAACACGGGTATCACCGGCACGATTGATTAATTGTGATTGCAGGAGCAATACGACGGAAGTGATTTGTTATCTTCTCTATCCTTTATGTGGCTTACTATGGGCACTTATGTGATAACAAAGTGTTAGTTGAACATGAGATCTTATTGACCATGTTTGTATTGGCTGATGATACATGAGAGATTTGATATGTATATATAGATATATGCATACTTGTATATGAGATATATATGAAAGACTTGATGTGTATATATATAGATATGCACACTTATGCATGATGATTTTATGGGAGATTTCATATGTATATTTAGAGATATACATACTGATATAGGTGTATATATATAAACATGCACCCTTACACGTGGTAGCAGTGTGAATAGCTTGATTCGTATATATAATGATATGTATACTTGCATATGATGTTTTGTGGGAACTACCTTCTAATTCATTTGATTTGTGTGTGCAGGGAATTACACCCTGGTTCATTTGGACGGTTTAGTAAGTAAGAAGGAGTGGATATCTTGTGGAGTATCGAAACGATACGACGCCTCTTCATGAGTTTTTCTGTCATATATAAAATGACACCCTGGTTATGTTTATGTTACATAATTATATGTTGCATATATATTGTGGTAGCGTACTGGGTCATTATGACTCATCCCGTACTTGTTTTTAGTTGCAGTAACTGATAGCTGCATTGAGGTCGAGTAGTTCGTGACTGTAGCAGGGCACAACTGGTCGATAGATCGAGGTTAGATCGTGTGGTTCGTGTTTGTAGCAGACTTTCAGAGTAGCGACTTGTGGAGTCTTGTTCCTTTTAGCATTGTCATTAATTTAATGTACTTTGCTATTCTTGTGAGATCGACATTTTGTAAAGTTATTTAGACTTTACAGTTGGGTAGAATACTTGGGTATTTGTATTGGTTTTTCTTGGGCCGACGTGTCGTGTCGTGCCTTGTTTGCGGTTTTAGTATTTATTTCAGTTGTCTCCCGGGCACGCAGTAGCTTTGGGGAATTTCCTTATTCTAGTTTTTATAGTTGTTGCTTGACCCCGGTATGCTTTAGCCGTTGGGTAATTGTTATATCAGGTTGGTTCTTTGTTGAAACGCCGGCCTGGAGTGCCGATGGTTTGATTAGCGTCGCAATGTTGCGCACGCGAAGTTTTGTTTTTCCTCCTTTGAGAGATAATGTCTCTCTTGGTTTTCATTGTCGTTGGTTTCGAGCTTCATAGCTTGGGACTTCTTTCTTATATTGCTTCCGCTGATTCGATTTTTGAAATACCGTATTTTAGTACGGTGTTATGCTCATGTTTAGAGCGAGTTTGCTCGACTGTTTGACTAGCACTACTGCTTATCAAGTGCTTGTCCACTTCTTAAGTTAGTTCCAGCGGCACGACCTTGGGATTTCGTGTTGGAATCCGGGTCGGGTCGTCACATCATCTCCCGTGACTTTCTATAAATGTAGTTAATGATGCATTTGTTTAGCAATTGAAGAAATTTATAAATCTATGTAAATGCTTCTTTCACAGTATTGTGTTTTCTTCAATTTGACAATTTTGTCAAAATAAATCAATGTCTTGTCACCATCATCCAAACAAAATAAAAAAACAAAAAAAAATCTTCAAGAAATCCATAAATGGATGGAAATCCATGTTTCACAGTACTTCTTTTTCCATATATATATTTCTTTAGAAATTAAGTCAAAAAAGATAACATAAGGCATTGTCTTGTCACAATCACCCAAAGGTAATTGTGACAAGACATTGCTTCTTTTTTACTTGATTGAATGACAATTGATTTTTCTCATCTCCCGTGACTTTCTATAAATATGGTTATAATGATGGATTTGTTTAGCAATTGAAGAAACCATCACCTGTTCAAATACACTTAAAACCAAACACACACTTTAGAAAAATTATGTCTTTTTCAAGTTCTAGTTGGAATTCAAACACCGACAATGAACATGAAGATTATTTACAGAATGACATTCAATGAAGTGTGAATGAATATATATTTGACCTTAATAGTCGTCGACGTCGCAAGCGTCAAATTTGTAGAGAACTAATACGATCTTTACAAGATGAAAGAGAAGTTCATGAACGTATATACATTGATAGAAATCATGCTAAGGGTCATCAACGCTTGTATTCAGACTATTTTGCAGAGAATTCAACATACACCGACCAACAATTTTGCACCAGATTTCGGATGCGAAGACATGTCTTCTGTGACGACCCGACCCGGATCTCAATACGAAATCCCAAGGTCGTGCCGCCAGAAAGCAAATAACAACAAACAAGTAGCAAATAATGGGTAGGGCCATAACGGCGATACACCGACAACTCAAAACATACGCGGAAGCAAAATATAACATAGCAGTGGTGCCCGAGCTAACAAGCTCAAACTAAACAACCAAAGAGATAGTAAATCTCTCGGTCCAAAAATTCGACTCGCGTGCCGCAACATTGGGCACGTAGAACAAACTCCCTGTTATGCAATTCAATATAGAGCATAAAATAAACCAAGTCATCGGCGAAGCTACGGTAGAACCCAACATTACACTAAGTCTAAGACTCTAGTCTAACAACTCAACGGCTAAAAACATGCCGGAGTACAAACATAATATTTAACTAGCAATTTAACATGCTAACATAATCACCAATTAACCAAGCGCGACCAAAACCAGTCGGCTACCATCAACATGAGTACTAACATTTATAAGTACTAACAATCAGAAAACATATGGAGATATAACCATAAATAAACATCCAGCACGACTTCTACTTGTCGGCTACCAAAAGAATAAGCTAAACAACATAATTACAAATAACACAATTCACATTTAGGTTGCTACCCCAACATGAAGTTTACATAACTTCATCTTTCCCAACGACCTCACCAAAAACAAATAAACTATCTAAGTAGCAACCTTGCCAGAAATAATACTTGTCAACGCAATCTTCTTGATTTACTTGGATCCGCACGCTCGGCTCGGATCTAAGGGAAAACAACCAACAAATAAAAGTAAGTCACAAAGACTTAGTAAGTTACTAACCGTAACTTCCTATCATGGCATAATGCTCAATCATAAATTACATCATGCTATCGTCATGAAATAACTTTATATAAAATCATGTTATGGCATCCATGCTCAACATTAATAAAACATGTTATCATTGTAGTATAACATCTCACTAAGATCCATGTCAAGACAATTATATGCTTAACGATCATAATTCTTGTTATTGATATAACATAGCCTTCCGATGGGTTACATGTGAAGGCATATAAACTTAACAACAATAATTCCTCGCTTTTAACAAATGCCATATCCGAATAATATTCATGATAAGCATATTAGCTTAACAACAGTAACTCATGTTATTGTTATAACATAGCCTTCCCATACTATTCATGTCAAGGCGTACAAACTTAACAATAATGATTAATACCTTTGGCATAAAACCACATTCCAATAATACTCATGTGATAGCATACATGCTTACAACATTAATCAATATGTTATCTATTAAGTATAACATGTAAGAAACCAAAACAAACATCATATCATATCCAATTCACCAAGCACGTTATTCACTTAAGCACTTGTGAAACAATTCATGTATACGGGATATGATACCATTACCCAAATTCCTCCGCGTGTCGCTCGCAAAAACACGTGCAAAACCTTTATGTGCCCTCGATATCCCTCTCGTAGATATCGGCGTCCCGAGACGCCTCCGCCGAGTTCCATAGTTATCAAAGTCATGTGTATTACTACAACTAAGATAAACTACTTCCCCACCGTGGCCATCGATGGAGGGTGTGTGCAGTGTCCGCACGGCGATCCATCGCGATCACGAATCTCACAATTCGTGAAGACGATGTATCGTCCCACCAAAACTCAACCAAACCGACTCCAGCTGGACTCAAAACCCAAGCACAAGTAATATATACTCATATGCTCAAAACAAGTAGGTAAACACTCTACTATCAAACTAGTCATGCAATTCATCCACAACTAGCATAAACATCACAACCGAGAATCATATAAGCTCTCATAATCAAGTGTGCTTCACACACTTCAAAACTTCTTGGAGGCTCGACCTCCATGAATTCTACCCAAAATTCCGTAGGACTTAAGATTATAGTTCCTAGGATTCATACTAACCCAAAGGTTAACTCCGTTGAGTTCAATCTAAGTTTTCCGAAAATTCAAGGAATAGAAGCTTAGGCTTCATCATCCCCCTTATATTCATAACTATCGCCCGAAACCATAATCCCAATGTTCAATATACTCATATAAACCCAACAAATTATTTAACCAAGCAACTTAGAACAAATTAATCATCTTGAGCATAATTTCATCTAAGTCATCATACCAATCATAACCTTCAAAACATGATTAAAATTTACAACATGGTTTAATATAATCTCTTAAACATGTGTAATTCAAAAACTAGGCTTACAATCATGTTTGACAAGCCGAAACACAATTTGGGGAAAATCCCCTTCCAAGCATCTTTGTCATTCAAGCTCAATACCCATAATCAAATCATATAGCAAAGTTTAATATACTCTATTAAGCATATAAAACACATTAATCAAGCTCACATCATCAATTTGCAAGCTAAAACAAAATTAGGGCAAGGCACCCTCCAAGAATCTCAACCAAACCAACATCAATCCACATGAACAATCAACATAATCAAGTTCAATAAGCTAGTTAGAACATGAATTTCACATAATCATGGTCTCACATAGGCCAATCAAGCTCTAACATAAACTTGAAATCCTAGGGTTCATACATTTCTAGAAACCCTAACAATGGCTTCCATTGACCCACATAGCACACATGGTTGATTCCCTAGGGTCAATGGAGCCTAAAAAGAAGGGGAAGAAAGGTAGAAACTTACCAAAACTTAGCCCTAACAATGCAGCAAATTCGTGCCCTAGAGATGATGTTTCTCCTCAACTCTTTCTTCAACCTTGAAGATGAAATGGGGAAGAAGAAGACTCCATTAATGGCCTCCAAGCTCAGCCCTTCAAGACCCACGAATCTCCTCTTCAAGCTCTCTCTCTCAAGCCCCTTGAGTGCTCCCAGAAATCGCAAGAAGAGAGAAGAGGGAAGTCACAGTTTCTGCTGGCCGAAATATGGAGAGAATGAGCGGCAGATTGGGGTTTTATATGGGGGATTAACTCACTAATTACCCCACTAATCAACTCCTAAATCTCCTAATAGATGTTAGGATTAGTTTAGGTTAAGTAATTGGGTCAAGGTGTGGCTTAAAAATGGGTTAATTGGTCAAACAATTCGGACAGCACACAAGCAGGGACAAAATCCCGACTTTCTGGAAAACAGACCTTGCGGTCGCTTGGAGCATGGGTGATGCGACCGCATCACCCCTATTTCAGCATTTAGGTTTTTGTCCAATCCTTGCTCGATCCCGGCCTCTCCCGCGTGCGTTCTCGAGTCCTTCCAAGCCAAAATTGGTCTACTATTCAACCTTAATATCCTCCAATCTATAACCAAAGGAATCAAGTCTCAAACCTCATCAAAATAGGGCCAAAAACTCAGGCAGAACTCGCCCGAACGACGACCGGAAAAGTGAAACTGAAAAGGGTTTTCGCTAGAATCCAACTAGCAACCAAACCGTCGATGCAACTAGCATCTAACAAACATCCAAGGCATGTAAATGATGTTTTAAATGCCCTTTAACAATAATCCATGAAGTTACAACATAAAACATAAACCCGAGATTCAAAGCATCTCGCGAAAGAAAAGTGCATACATGCATCTCAAACGACGTCAACGATCATGCTATTGACTCTAAACATATACGGGAGCTAAATGAACATGTTTATGATGATTATCAATGTATGAATTCATGCATAGAACAATCAAGCAACATTTTAGGGTTTTACATCTTCCTTCGTGTAGTGGAAGCTCTTGGTGCTCATAGTCCATATTTTCAACAACGATTTGAAGTATATGGGAGACCTGGTTTATCACCAATACAAAAATGCACTACTGCTATAAGAATGCTTGCTTACGAAATGTCCAGTGATGCATATGATGACTATATTCGTATTGGAAAAAGCACAACAATTGAATGCTTGAAGAAAATTTTTGAATGTGTGGTTAATGCTTTTGGAGAACAGTACTTGCGAAAGCCAACAGAGGAGGACCTCCAACACTTGCTTCATGTTGGGGAGACACGTGGTTTTCCTGGTATGCTAGGTAGCATAGACTGCATGCATTGGGAATGGAAGAATTGTCCGGTGGCTTGGCAAGGTCAGCACGCCTGAGGGGGTGGAAAGGCGACCGTAGTTCTTGAAGCAGTCGCTTCCTATGATTTGTGGATATGACATGCTTTCTTTGGCACTCCAGGTACTTGTAATGATATAAATGTTCTTGATCGATCTCCAGTATTTAATGATATTTATAATGGTGTAGCCCCAACAGTAGGCTTTACTATTAACGGTAATTAGTATAACTTGGGTTATTATTTAACTGATGGTATATATCATCCATGGGCTACATTCATCGAGTTCATTCAATTGCCGCAAAGTGATAAACATAAGCTCTTTGCTCAACACCAAGAAGCAGCAAGAAAAGATGTTGAGCGTGTCTTTGGGATATTGCAGGCACGATTTGCTATTATACGAGGATCATCACTTATGTGGGAGGTATCTACGCTGGAAAAAATCATGAAGGCTTGTATCATATTACATAATATGATTGTCGAAGATGAACGAGATACTTGCACACGCTTGCCAAATGCTTCAGACTATGAACAGATTAACATTACTGATGGTAGCTTAGCATGACAATATTTTTAACGAACGTATTCCCGAGCACACAAGATATCTTAAACGAATGTGTACCGTTCGAGATAAAGAATCACATTGCCGCCTACTGCATGATTTAATTGAAAATATTCGGAGACTTTTTGGTAATCAGTAATTTATATTATAGTTGTTGTATTATTTTCGGATGTTGTTGTGATTTTCTTTGAATTGTTTATTTAATGAATTTAATTACTGTACTATTTAAAATTTATTAATGAATATTAATATAAATATTATTCGACTTATAATAAATTGATAATATTATTATATTATTATATTATTTAATTATAATAATATTATATTATAAATAATATTGAATTATTCTGGTTATACTAAATTAATAATATTATAAATAAATATTATCAAATTATAATAAATATTATTCAAATTATAATAAATAAATATTATTTTAATAATAACTATTAATAAAATTTCGAAATTATTTATTTATGCAATATCAAATTTATTTGTTAGTATAAATTGAAAGAATATATTAAATTAATAGAGATAAAGATGGTGGGGTAGTTAAAGTTGTTGGAGATAAAGATGGTGGGATATATAAATGTGTTGGATTTTGTACCACCATTGGGAGAGTTTATTTTGTTTTAAACCAAATGGATATCTAATGGATTAGTTTATTGGTTTTTAATGGGTTGATTTTGATTCTGGGTTTGATTTTTCTTACAACATTGTACCTATTCTTAGAACTTAGGAGTTATTCCGATAGCTATGTCAAATAGCAATTATTCACCGATTATTCGTTAAGCTCACTTAATTACTCCTTCAGTTTTTAAATTATTATCAAGTCTTTCTTTTTTCGTCCGTTCTTAAATATTCCCTCCGTTCCAAGCAAAGAGTCCACTATTCTATTTTTAGATGTTTCACTTAAAGAATCCACTTTTAAAAATTAAAGTATAAAAGTGTCATTTTATTACTAATAAGTTATTAAAAGTATCATTTTCTTAAAAAGTTTAACTTTCAAATGGGTCATCTTTGCCCGAAACGGGAGGAGGAATTGTCCTCTTTCAAAACTTTCATTTTTAGAAAACACTTTTATCACTTTACCCTTACTTTTTCTACCTACTTTAATTATGACCACATAATCAAGGGCATTAAAGGAAACTATGTATTTCACAAATATTTATAATCCAATCAATTCGTTTTTATTAAACGATGTGCCGGGTCAACCCAGACAATATTTTGAAAACGGAGGGAGTAATTTTTTTTTCTTGATTTAATCCCTATGATTGGCATTTGGTGATAATTATGTCAGCCACACCACTCAACTTAAACAATGCTAGGGTCACCATCTCTTCTGGCGTACAACCCATAACTACAAAGATCTTCTCCGTACTTTCTAACCAATGTTCTGCTTTTGAAGCATCGGGCTCTCCATTGAAGCTCTCAGGTTTCAACTTCAAGAATCTCGTAAGAACAGTAGAATCGTCAACCAATCCAAACATCTGTTGAGGAGTCATACGCGGATCATGAACATTCTCCCCTCTCTCGTTGCCACGAGTTGTACTCGAACGAGGTCTACTAGAACCAGCTCCATGCCAAGTTCCTAACATTATAAGCCTACAAAGAATACTCAACATTAAAATCTCAACAATAAACCCAATCCAAACTAGGCCAAGGAACCTATCCTGGCGAAATAGCTAACATATAGCTCTTATACCAACTGTAACGACCCGACCCGGACTCCAATGCGAAATCCCAAAGTCGTGCCGTCAAGACAGGCTAAAACAAGGACAAACACCTACTAAGTATAATGGTGCAAGTTAAAAGTTGAGCCAACGAGCTCAGAGCAGGAAAGAAAAGCCATAACGACCATATGGAACAACAAAAACTAAAATCTGCGGAAGCAAAACCTAAGTGGTGCCCAAGCCTTTAATCCTAAACCAAGGAACGCAAGGCTGAGAGATAACTATCTCTCGACAAATCTACGACGCGCGTGACGCAACATTGCGCACGGGCAACAAACCATCTGCAACCAAAGGTCGGCGAATCAACAAGATCCCAACCTGATAAACAACCACTCAACGGCTATAACATGCCAGAGGGACAATTCGACTAAAAGAATAAGAGATCAAAACTTAACAACTAAATCAAAATCTCACAACTAACTTGTCGGAGATAACAACGACAATGATACTAGGATATGTGAGCTAAAACCTTGCTCGGAGAGGCAACATAATAACTTCTAATTAAATACAACAGCTCGACCATACTAGTTGGCTCCCAAAATAACACAACAATAAAATACTAATACCATTTACCCAAGTAAAGTCTACATAACTTTACATCCGTGTCTCACAAATAAATAACAACAATAATAATAATAACTCCAAGCTTATTGCCCGGAAGACCACCTGCTAGAAATCACTATCTGAAGTCGCCACGCGTACTAACAGGATCACTGCACACACAAAGGAAGACAAACACACGAAGTGAGTCATAATGACCCAGTAAGTTACTAAATGCATCTGTATGACATAGCATGGCATGGCATGGCATAATGCATAGGCATATATAAGAATCATGGTATCATATTAGTATACCAATTATAAAGTACAAGTCGTCAAAGTACATAATTGCATATGCATCACATAGCATATTGTCTTTCATATAAATGGTCACAAGTAAACACATATAACCAGAATCGGGGCCCAGCCCTCAATATTCGAACCACGGGTCCAACCCTCAATTGATCATACCATCGGTTTAATCCTCAAATGATCACAACTCATCAATTTTCTTTAATGAGTACTCATTACCTTCATCCAACCCTAGGATGAGAAATGGGAGCTCGATATCAGGCTAGATGGCACTAACACGAAACCACATCCCACTACTGGCCAAATAGTGAGGAGAAAGGGAACCAATGCGACGACTCATAGCAAATGTTTCCAAAGGCTATGGATCGTCACATTGTCTACATAACGACCAAGATGTTAGTTGGACTCAAATCAAGATGCTCAAGTAGATATTTACTTGAATAAACAAATAAAGACCAAGTCCGGCATGAGTGGACTCATCAAATCAAGTAGGTCATAATGCTCTACAAAACCCAATAAACAATGCACATATTTGCACACACACTTAACATGTTCAACTAACTTATATGTTTAGTCCAAGAACCGCATACTGAGGTACTCATAATCCTCAAGTCATCACCCGATCAAGAATAGCATATAAGCGAAATAAATCACAATATGAGGTCTACTATTATCCTCTACGTACTCAAGATTAAACCAAAGACTCTTATTTTAGTCTAAAAATAACCATAAATCAAGACTTAGTATTTAGACTTTACTTAAAAGCATACTGGACTCAACCGTAGTCCTAACCGTTGTATATAATCGATATCCTCAAGACCATTCTTCATGAATGACAAGACTACCCCATAGTCCAAATCCCGCAAGTGTTTTCATGTACACGTGACCAAATTCCCTAGAGAGAATTCATTCAATAATCATTACTAAATGGTACTCGAGACCATAGGTTGGTCTCTAATGCTCCGTGCTCTAACGAGCACGCTCTAAATAAATTCCCAAGAGTCGCACCCAACTATTAAAATCTCGAGCTTCTAGTAGCTTTTTAATACAGCTTGCTAATTAGGTGAAATGTCACCTAATGTTCACCATCGAAGTCTCTAACACGTCGATGTCATAATTAAACACAAATTGAGGTATTCGGGTCCTCACAAACATAATCAAACGAAACCCAAACATCGTAGGATTTCAACCTAAGTTCATTAACACTTTATTGAACTTATATTGACTCCGTCAAGTCTTAATACTACGTTTCATTCTTTACACATTTCATCAATCTCAACATTAACACCCACTTCAATTTATAACAATTTCCCCAATAATTCGGGCTTGATTCTCAAGCCCTAAAATTCATAAAAACTCAACATAAACCATAACTCATTTCTTACAACACACAATATCATTCAAATCATCTTATTCATGATATTAACAAGTTCATACTTCCAAAAATCCCAAAAATGGGCATACATAGCAAACCAAGTGTTCATTGCCCACAAATAGTACATAGATTATTTTCCTTAGGGCCAATGAACCCAAATCAAAATAAAGTAACTTACCTAGCTTGAATGAAAACTCCAAAGAATGAAAATCCGATCGGTGAAGTTGTTCTACTCGTCGAGGGCTTTAAGAATCCGAAGTTTGAAGGTAATCCGACGGTTGGATCTCCATGGATCGAAGAGAGAAGAAGGCTAGGGCTCAAACCCCTAAGAACTCTCTCTCTCTCTAATACGTAGGAAGAAGGAGAAGAAATGAAGAGAATTTGCTGAATTTGTGAAGGGTTTGGAGTTATATACTTCCATAAACAAGGAGGGTAGGATAGACAATTCATGGGTACACTTAGTAATGGATTAGGGTAAATCACAACCTAGTTTAGGCTAATGATGCTCAATAAAACCAACCCAACACTTTAGGACTCAATTAGGACTAATTAGGAAGGTTAGGGAGGGATTAGAATAGGTTTTAGTAAGGGTGGAATTGGTAAAACCTTCAAAAATCACAAAACAGGGCAAAGCAGATCGGGGCACCATGCGGTCGCATGGTCCCCTAGCATGCGGTTGCATCCTCCTTGCTCAAATGCTAGACAGTTTCTGGTGACCTTGCGGGGGCAAGGTCCTCTCCCCTTGCGGTTGCAAGCCTCCCAGACCCCAAATTCTCTAAAATTCAACCCCAAATGACCCCAAACACTTAACCAAACCAAAAAAAGGTTCAAACCCCATTCAAAGTGGGTCTTGAACTCTCCTAGAACACTCACAAACGACCCCCGAAACAACTCGGAGCGAAACCGTAACACGGTGCAAAAACGTGCAACCGAAACGATGAATGAACTAGCAATCGAACGAGCAATGAAAGAAGGCTTAAAGAAAGTCTTAAAGGCTAATGAATAAGCTTGAATACTTCTAGAAAGTTGAATCACAACTAGGAGAATAAGAACTCCAAAGAAGAGACGATTACGCGACTCAACCTCGAATTACGCGATAGAGATGGATGATATCTCCAAAGCTTCCAAATCATCATTAGACTTAAGGAGCATCTCCAACTTGAAGTCTAATACATCTAAACATGTTAATCAATCATCATGTAAAGGTCTAGGACCAAACTGAGGTCACGAACACAATACGCGAGCAAACTCTCAATCGCGTCGCATTCTGACTATCGTAGAGTTACGACTTGTGACTTTAGCAAGTCAACAACTATAGGGCATCTCTTAATAGTATTTTGGTCTTAATGTGATCTCACATCTAGACAATCTCACCAACCAATCATACAACCAACAAAAGAAGAATTGCGAGCATGGCACGCAAAGTGAGCTAACCAAGGAGCGGGGTGTTACAAAACCCCTCCTTAATGTCTTTGCCAAAGACCATGATATTTTGTTATCAAATCAAAAGAAAGAAATAGAAGCCCTCCCTTAAATTTCTTCACTGAGAAATCCCACCAGATACCAAAAACCAAACAAACTTATATATGTCACACCTCATACGATTATGGCCAAAGCTTCGAGTAAACCCCAACAAAAACAAAAACCTCAGCCATTTCACTCATCAGCCAAGAAGGACAGTGTGTCTATAAAAAGATAAATTAGTTTTGCTAAAAAAGGGTTAATCGCGTACATGTACTATTAAATAGTATTTGCATGTAAACTAATTTGCAAAGTAGTGGAGTAAGTAGTTCAGCGACTATTTCGCGCCACTATATCTGATCTCGAAACTTTTCCCACATATTACTGACCTTATTGTCGTCCCTGTATTTTGAAAAGCAGCATCGCTTTTCCTTTGCTGGGAAAAGCCCTTTTTAAAAATATTTTTTTTCTATGCTAGGGAAAGCCCATTTAAAAAAAATTGTATCACTTTCACTATGCTGGGGAAAGCCCATTTAAAAAAATTGTATCGTTTTCCCTATACTAGGGAAAGCCCATTTTAAAAAAATTGTATCGCTTTCCCTATGCTAGGCAAAGCCCATTGAAAAAAAAAATTGTATCGCTTTCCCTATGCTGGGGAAAACGTGTTTTAAAAGAATTGTATCACTTTCCCTATGCTGGGGAAAGCCCGTTTTAAAAAAGTGGCATCGCTTTCCCTATGCTAAGGAAAACACATTTTAAAAGAATTGTATCACTTTCCATATGCTGGGGAATGCCCATTTTAAAAAAGTGGCATCGCTTTCCCTATGCTAGGGAAAACGCGTCTTAAAAAATTGTATCGCTTTCCCTATGACGGGGAAAGCGCGTTTTGAAAAGTGACATCGTTTTCCCTATGCGGGGAACACACGTTTTGAAAAGTTTCATCGCTTTCCCTATGCTGGGGAAAGCGCATTTTAAAAAATTGTATCGCATTCCCTATGTTAGAGAAAGCGCGTTTTGAGAAGTGGCATCATGTTCCCTATGTTAGGGAAAACGCGTTTTGAAAATTGTAAAAAATTGTATCGCTTTCCCTATGCTAGAAAAAATGCACTTTGAGAAGTGGCATCATTTTCCCTATGATGGGAAAAAAGTGTTTTAAAAAGTTGCATCGTTTTCCCTATGTTGGGGAAAGCGTGTTTTAAAAAATTGGAACGCTTTCCCTATGCTGGGGAAAGCACGTTTTGAAAGGTGGCATCACTTTCCCTATGATGGGGAAAACTCGTTTTAAAAAGTGACATAATTTTCCCTATGCTGGGGAAAACACATTTTGAAAGATGGCATCGCTTTCCCTATGCTGGGGAAAACGAGTTTTAAAAAGTGGCATCGTTTTCCCTATGCTGGGGAAAACGCGTTTTAAAAAGTTGCATCGTTTTCCCTATGCTGGGGAAAATGTGTTTTAAAGTTGGATCGTTTTGCGTATGCTGGGCGAAGCGCATCTGAGGTCCCACCTGTTTTGCCTATTCTGGGCGAAACGCACCATCCATCCCACCCAGTGTTGGTTGTTGTTTGTTTGCTGAGGCCGAACTGCGTTTGGTCTAATTCATTTTATAAGGATACGCAGGCAGCCTATTTCGGTAGGTGCGACCATCAGAGCATTTAATTTGCATATCTGCTTAAAAACTACGATAACCTGTTATAACCGACTAAATATGTCTAGGGTATGTGAGATTTGAACTGCACCCTGAACTGTTACATTATAACTGCTACCTTTTGCATTACTCCCCATTATAAATTCCACGAAATTTAGGAGTCTATTTCTTATCAACGATGTTTGTTTACTTAGTAAGTTTTGGTTTACCCATAAACTCCATCGTTGAGGGGCTCTGTAGACACCCCAATTTCGTACCTCTGATATGTAACATTGACATAAGATATCAAGACTTGTTAAAAGCTAACAAATGTCAAGTTATAGTGTTAAAAATGCAAAAGAAAAAGCAGGATGCGTAAACAGTGAAATGCAAGGGGCCTAAGTGCCAAAAAGAGGACCAAAAAAGTCCCCCCTAGCGCCGTCCATAGACCCTCTAGGCGCCGCGCTAGCTCCCTCTATGGGTGGCGCCTAATAGTGCCTTTTGCACTGTAGCAGTTTGCCTTCAGTGCAATCTCTCAAGCGTGTAGTACAAGTCGATGAAGCTCAGAATGAGAAATCTTAACCACAAAGGAAGCCTCACTCTCAACTATAAATAGAGGTGCCCGACCTTTAGTTTTCACAGAGTTCGTACACAGTTAGCACACCCACTTCACGCAGTGAAAAATCCTCCTAAGTGAGTTCTGAGAGAACGCCTTGAGAGATTTATTCCTCTAGCCCCGAGGCTCCGCAAAATCTCCTCCAAACACTAAAACCAGCCGGTCAAAGTGAAGCCTAGTTGCCCTGCTAGGATTCCTTCTATTCCTCTGGTCCAAAAATCCCAAAGCAAGCAGTTGCCCTGCCCAAAATCAGACACCAAATCAGCAAAAAGCAAGCAGCTGCTCTGCCCAATTTTCGCCAACAGCAAGCAAATAACAGCAAAAAGCAAGCAGTTCTCCGCCCGGTTCCCGAGGCCTAAAAGAAACTTTCGAAAGCATTCACCCTGCCCGAATCCCCGTAACAACACAGCAGCAAAAAAAGACTCCCTCTCCCAGAAGGAGATAGCGAGCGCACCCTAAAGCCTACCAGGAGCTAGTTGGTACGGGATAAAACCCCCACGCTTCAAGAGGTAAGTCATTTAATGTTTTATTATATAAAAGTGCTATTTAGACTAACAAAATGTAAGCAATATAAGCAGTTGTGCTGCCCAAATTTCTACAGAAAATAGCACTAAAAAGAGTCATTATTATGTCCAAATATTTGTAACTCCCGAAAAGGAGGCTGTGGCAAGTGTTGTAATAATATATGTACATGTATATGTATATTTAAATGCTTTATTTCATCTGCTAAATAAATATAATGAAAAATATATTTTAGCCAAAAAACTATTTTGAGACCGAAAGAGCGAGTTGAGTGCCTAACACCTTCTGTAAAACCCCGATTCCCGGTTAGCTTGAATTGCGTGCATTGCTCGCACTTCTTCCCTTGTTGATCGCTTATTTGTTTTCTGAGAGATTCTAGATGTGTATGAGAGATCACATTAAGACCAAAATGATTTTAAGAGATGCCATTTAGTTGTTGACTTGCTAAAGTCACAAGTCGTAACTCCACGATAGTCGAAATGCGACGCGATTGAGAGTTTACTCGGGTTTTGTGTTCCTGACCTTGATTAGGTCCTAGATCTTTACATGATGATTAAATAACATGTTTAGATGTGTTAGAATCCTAGTTGGAGGTATTCCTTAAGTCTCGTGAAGTTTCGACGCTCCGAGGATAACAACTCTCCTTATCGCGTAGTTTGAGATCGAGCCGGGTGATCGTCTCGTCTTTCGGGAGCTCATTTCTCCTATCTATTGTTAATCATCTGAGGGGTATTCAGGCCTATTTAAAAGCCTTTTGAAGTGTTTATAACCTTGGGTTGTTGCCCGTCGGTTTGCGGTTCCATTCAACGTTTCGTTAGCGAGTTGTTGCGCCTTTCGCCGGTTTTGCACCGGGTTGCTTCGGGTGTTGTTTATGAGAGTTTAGACCTAATTTAAAAGTGTTTTGAGACTTGTGTGGTTTAGCCAAGTGTTTGAGGAGTTTAAGGGTTGAATTATAGGCCGTTTCGAAGCTTTAAGGGTTGCGGTTGCATGCGGGAAGGACCGGAACGGAACGAGGATTGCAGGAATTGACACCAAGGGTTAAAGGGACCAAAGCGGTAGCTTCATATGAAGCCATGCGACCGCATGGAGCTTCGGGGCAGATTGTCCCTGTTTTGTGTTTTTGATGTAATTTTCCTATTCTACCCCCACTAAACCCCCTCTAAACTATTCCTAACCCTCATTCTAAGTCCTAAGAGTGTCCTAACATGTTTGGGGAGTGGATTAAGTTTTGATTAAGGGTTAATAACATCTAACACTCACTAATTGTACCCATGAAATCTCTATTGTGCCCTCATTAGTTGTGGAGGTATAAATACCAATTCCCCTTCTAAAAATTCAGAAAATCCTCTCATTTCCTTCCTCCTTCTTATACTTATAGAGAGAGTTAGAGTGGGAGTTCATGGGGCTTTGAAGCCCTAGCTTCTTCTTTCTTCAATCCACAAAGATCCGACCGTTAGATGACCACCAAACTTCAGATTCTTGATGTATTCGACGAGAGGAACAACTTCACCGATCGGATTTCCGTTCCTTCGAGTTTTTATTCGAGTCAAGTAAGCTACTAGACCCTCTCTTCTCTTGATTTTGTGCTCATTGACCCTAAGGAAAACAAAGAGGATTGCTATTTGAGGTCAATGAGTACACAAGCATGATGTGTGTGATTTTATTTTGATTTTTTTGAATTTTGATGGGTGAACTTGCTAGAAGCATGATTAGGTTGATTTCTATGTTTAATGGAGTATGTTGTTAAGTTGCAATTGATAATTTAGACTTGGATATGATGAGTATTTGATTCCTTAAAAATCTAGGGTTGATTATATGTTGATGAATTAAATGGGTTAATGGTTATATGTATGATTCTTGGAGTTTGTTTGGATATTATGGATTGTTAGAATCTTACATAGTTATATGTTTGGGAGTTTGGAATTAAACTTGAAGAATATTGAATTTTGATTGTAAGTATGAAAGGTGAATCTTGACATACATGTTCTAATGCTTCGTTTGACTTTTGAAAATAAAGTTGACCTTCATGTATATAGGAGTATGAAGGATGAATTTTTACAATGGGTTATATGTTGAAATGCTTCGTTTGACTTTTGGGAATAAAGTTGACCTTTATGTTTATGAGAGTATAATGCTATCTAATTCATGAACATATGTTGAAATGCTTCGTTTGACTTTTGGGAATAAAGTTGACCTTCATGTTTATGAGAGTATAATGCTATCCAATTCATGAATTTTGGTTGTGAGCATGAGTAATGATTTATCATTTTGGATTACATGATTAAAATGTAATGTTTGACTTCATTGGATTGAGTTGACTTTTATACAAAAAGAGTATGTTGGTCAACTATAATTCATGAATTGAAGGTTATGAACATGTTAGATAAATTTACATGTTGGTTATGAACATACTAGATGAAATTGCATCTTGTTTAGATTAATGGTTATTTTGGATGAAAGCATGCTTGAATAAATGCTATATTGTGTTGCATGCTAGAAATGCAATGGTTGCCTTTAAATGTTAAGTGTTGACCTATGAATTATGTTTTGGGGTTTTGTTGGGAAAGAATGGATTGTTGGGTTGCACAATGTTGCTAACCTTAAGAACTTAGCCATGAATAATAGCTAATGAATAATAGGAGGGCTATGATGCAAATAGCTTCTATGCCTTCAAATTTGAAAAGAGTAGAAATGACTCAACGGAGTTGATTATTGGACTAATATGAATATAGTTAATCACATATTAAGATCCTACGGAATTTGGGGTAGTTTTGATGGAGGTCAAGCCTCCGGCGTTTTCAAGTGTATGAAGAACACTTGGGTATTAGAGACTTGATACTATCGCTCTAAGATGTTTATGTGTTAGTTAGCATAGAAATGCTTAACTATGTGATTTTTAAGTAAATATCTACTTGATTGGATTAGTACGGTGTGTTGTACTTTTCCTTTATTTGAGCATGTGAGTATATATTACCTGTGCTTGAGTTTGAGTCCAGCTGGCGGTTTTGGTTTGAGTCTTTGGTGGGACGATACATCGTCTTCACGAATTGTGAGATTCGTGATCGCGATGGATCGCCGTCTTGGGGTTTGCACACACCCTCCATCGGTGGCCACGGTGGGGAAGTAGTTCATCTCAGTTGTAGTAATACACATGACTTTGATAACTATGGAACTCGAGCGGAGACTGTCTCGGGGACGTCGATATCTACGAAAGGGATATCGAGGGCACGTTTGTTTCAGCAGGAGTTGCACGCTGGAAACAGGAAAAAAAGAAAATCATCTTCTCTCGGTTATGTGGTTTATTTTATGAGCATGTATGAATTGATGCGATACATGGTTAATGGGATTATTTTCATGAGATGATGATTTCTTGTTAAGATGTTATAGTAAAAATATAACATACTAATGAAATGATGATTTTTATGATTTATGTTATACTAAAAATATAACATGCTATTTATGATTAAAATGGGAACAATAGTCTCTCATTCATGAATTTTTATATGAGTTGTGATAAGTGAAGAATTATGAAACTCATGGTGCAATTGGTTTATATGGTTTGATGGGAGTTTAAATGTAGAAATAAAATACTACATATTACGGAATTTAGAATCATAATCTATTGATATGATTTATTTCATGATAATTTATGAAGAATTATATTCCATGTGACTATGGTTGGATTTGGTTTGTGTAGAACATTATACCATGAAATGCTACATCATGAGTATGACATAAGATGTACATGTTTTATTTGAGCATTATGCCATGCCATGACATTGCATCTTTAGTAGCTTACTAAGTCATTATGACTTACTCGTTTGCTTTGTTTTCCTTAGATTCGAGCCGAGCTAGTATTCGAAGGCAACCGCCGAGTCTACGGTAGAAGTGAGAATTTTTGAAGGTTGCTACTTTAAATTATTTTTGGTAGCCTTAGTTTTGGTAAGGACGTTGGGAAAAGTGAAGTTATGTAAACTTCATGATGGGTGGTAACTTATTTGTGAATGTAATATTTTCAATTACGTTGGTTAAAGATTATTCTTTTGGTGGCCGACTTGTGTTAGTCGCGCTTGGTGAATGTTGGTGATTTTGTTTTCAGTTATGTACGTTGATGATTAATATATCATGTTTGTTCTCCGGCATGTTGTTAGCCGTTGAGTTTGTTAGACTAGAGTCTTAGACTTAGTGTAATGTTGGGTTCCGGCTGTAACGTCGCCGATGACTTGGTTTATTTGTGCTATATATTTGTATTGCATTACAGGGAGTTTTGTTCTACGTGCCCAATGTTGCGGCACGTGCGTCGAATTTTTGGACCAAGAGATTTATGATCTCTTTGGTTGTATTTGGTTTGAGCTTGTTAGCTCGGGCGCCACTAGGATATTTTGTTTAGCTTCCGCATGTGTTTTAAGTTATTGGCGTATCGCCGTTATGGCCTTACTCATTATTTGATATTTGCTTGTTGTCTTGTGTGTTTTGGCGGCACGACCTTTGGGTCCCGTATTGGGATCGGGTCAGGTCGTCACACCTTCCCACCTCGTACCTTAGCCTCCGAACCCTTTACAAATCTGATTACATTTGGTTTTTTTTGTTTTTCTTTAAAATAAAGATGGCGACTCTGTTTTAACATTTTGAGTCCACAATGAGGTCGGGCGTATTCCACACGCCTTAGAGCGTTTTGATTTTTGTTCTCCTTTAATGGAAAACAAAAATGCGAAAAAACCGGGGCACTCACACTAACTTTCTGGATTTCATTGTAGTGGAGTAGGATTTTAAGTGGGAGATAGGGCAACCAATCCTGTCAAATTTTTCTATGTCGGGTATTTTGAATTTCAGTGGCAGAATGGCTGAGGGTTGCAGCGTCAATGACCACGTAGAGAACTCTCCATTGTTTAGAACTTTGAGCATTAATTCCTAGAGGTTCTCAACATCAATTTCCACTTTTGAAGGGGGGGGGGTAGAGCTGGAGATGCATTGTATGCATTCGATGGATTTACTACATTCGGGTTTATTCCTAAAACTGGCTGAGGTACTTGTTAAGCATTGCGAGGAGGTACAATATTTGTAGCTTTTGCCTTACAACCGAAATCATTAAACATGAGATAGGTTGTAACTTGTCCCTATGAGTCACAAATTATGGGGTCCGCATGTGGACTGTTTTGGAATAGTTTGGTGTTTTGGGGAGCATTTGAGGTTGACGTTTCATGGGGTATGATCGATGTATTTTATATGTCGATTTCCTATACTTCTATGACTTAAATTGAGCGATTTCACGAGGCTTTTGGCTACTGATATGCGTTTTCTAGTGATTTTGTGAGTTTCAAGGTTTTAGGTGAAAGTATACAGATTATAAGGCTTTTTGGTGAAAATTCAGAAGAAGGGGTCAGAGTGTAAAATTGAAGAAGAAAGAAGAAGAATCAGACTGGGCACCTTGCGGTCGCAAGGTGCAATATACCTTGCCTCCGCAAGGGAGGCAGAAACTATAGAAAATCAACCCCGGAGAAATCAAGGACCTTGTGGTCGCAAGGTGCCTTATACCTTGCGACCGCAAGGTAGTCAGAATGCTCGGATTTGTGTTTTCACAAGAGATCTAATTGCCCTACAACTCCATGGTATAAATAAAGGTCGGTAGCCAGAGCATTGGACGGCTGGAGACGGCTAGAAAGTAGTTTTCTATAGCTTTAGAATAGATTTTAGGTTGTATAACATAATTAGTCATTGTAATTACAAGTATTGAAGATCGATTCATGAACTCATTCATCCCCATGTGCTGTTCATCTTCAAGGATGAACTAAATCTTCATTAATCTAGGAGGTGAGAGATAACTTGTATCGAATCTATGCTTTAATCTATATTTTTATTCATTCAATTCTTGTTGATTGTGGTGTTTATCAATCCCTATATTATTTCACTTTGAACAAATGAATGTAATCGTGAATAATAAAGGCCTAGAGGTGCGGATAACTGCATGATCAATGTGCATATGTTGTACACTGGCTCACCATCACAATAAATTGGACCTATTGATGCACGAGAATGATAAGTTAGGGCCAGGTTCCATATATGACCTAAGTGGCAGTTAGATCATATGTTCTCGTGCTTAGGATATAGAATGGATAAATTATTTGAAAATGGAGACTGAACGGTAATTCAACATGCTATATCTATATTTTGTGAACGAACCCAAGAGATTGAATGATAATTTATTAAAATTAGCATAGAGGAGATATAAGTGAAACCCGAATCCTAAATTTCCATCCACCATAAGATCTTCATAAATTGTAATTGCTGCTAATTAGTTAAACAAGAATAATAATAATTAGTTTAGATTAAAATAAATATAAAAACCCCCCTTAGATTAATAATTTGCTACCGATAAATTGCTTTATCTGTGATCTTCTTGTCTCTGTGGTTCGACCCTTGCTTCCCAAAACTTTTCTCCAATAGTCTTGTCCACTTGCAAGGAAAATAATTAAAATAAGACATCGATCAAGTTTTTGGCGCCGTTGCCGGGGACAAGCTAGTTTACATAGTTAGTTTGTTGGTAGCGTAAATTTTTAATTTAATTTCAGTTTTCAGTTTTTATAAAAATAAAAAAAAATACAAAAAGATTTTATTTTAATAGTTTTTAATAGTTAGTTGTTTTTAAATTGCTTTATTTATTTTATGCACGGTCGTAGATCTTTGAATCCTCAACTGGTAGAACTAAATCAAGATATAAATAATATTAGAAGGAATCAAGAAGAACTTTAAAATCTAGCAACCCAGCCTGATAATCAAGAACAATTGAATCAAGAGGATCCTCTGGTTGATCCTCCAATGGATAATATTAATCAAAATCCTGAAAATTCGGTTCACCCGGTTAATGTGAATCAAAGAGAAGAAGAACCTGCTAGAAGAAATATAGAAGTAATCGTAAATCAAAGAATTATTAATGATTTCAGTAAACCTTCACTATATGTAGTAACATCATGCCTAGTCTTACCAGAAGCAGTAAGGAATTTCGAATTAAAAGGCCATTATTTTAATGTTATACCTTCTTTTCATGGAATGCCTATCGAAGATCATATAAGTTTCCTAAGAGATTATGAATATATGATGAGTACTTTTCCTTTAGGAGGGTTGACTGAAGACCAAGTAAAAATGAAATACTTTCCAAGTGCGTTAAAAGAATTGGCAAAGAGATGGTTTATGAATCTAACACCTAGTAGTGTTTATACTTGGGCTCACCTTTATGATTTGTTTATGAGTAAATATTACAAACATGTATCCCTGACTGAATATAGAAAACAAATCATGTCTTTCCAAAATGAACCAGGTGAAACATTCCATGAGTCTTGGGATAGATTTAAAAATTTGCTTATTATGTGCCCTCATCATAATCTAGCTCAACATGTGTTAGTACTTCAATTTTATCATGGTCTTTCGCCGGGTCTACAAACTATGGTTGATAGTGCAGCTGGTGGTTCTATCAATAGAATGACACCAGATGCATTAGAGGAATTATTTGAGATGTTAAGTATAAATTCTCAACAGAAAAGTGCAAGAGGTAAAAGTAGAAGTTTATATCAAGTTCAAGAAAAATCAGATACACAAGCACAATTTGAAAACTGGCCAATTCAAGAAGCATGTGCTTTATGTGAATTATATTCTCATGCTACTAATTTTTGTCCATCAAGTGCTATGTATGCTGAACAGACTAATGCCATGAACGTATACCCTCAAAGGCCAAGGAATGATCCCTACTCAAACACATATAATCCTGGTTGGAGGAATCATCCTAATTTTTCTTGGGGAGGAAATAAACCTTTACAACCTCAACAATTTCAGCCTCAACAACCACAACCTCAACAATTTCAAAATCAAGGTCAATTGAGAGAAATGAAGAAGTTCCAAAATCAGATGGAACAAGCAAAGGTCAAGCTGTCCTGATAAAATATTTGCTTGAAGAAGTTGAAAATTTGAAGAAGCACATTGCAAATTCCGATACCGAGAAAAGAGAAGAAGGGAAGTTCCCTAGCCAAACCGAGCAAGCAAAATCTATCACTACTCTGCGAAGCGGTAGAGTAATAAGAGAAGAGGTAAGTGATCCTGTTCAATCTTCTAATGTGCCTGATGAAGTAGATAATTCTGAAAAAGAAGTTGAAAAAGATAACAATGAAGATAACCAAGCATCTAATCAAGAAGTAGAAGTAGAAGTTCAAAATAAAGAAAATAAAGTAGAAGTAGAAAAAGAGATAGAACAAGAAGAAGAGGAACCTTATGTGGCTCCAGCACCATATGTTCCTCCAATTCCGTTCCCTAGAAGACTCATGAAAAACCAAATGGACAAACAATTTTCGGAAATTTATAATATGTTATCCAAGGTGAATGTTAACCTTCCTTTGCTTAACGTTATTAAAAATATTCCAACTTATGCAAAGTTTTTCAAAGATCTTCACTCTAAGAAACACAAATTTGAAAACAATGAAAAAATTATTGTTTCTGAAAACGTAAGTGCTGTTTTACAACCCGAACTTCCCCCTAAGTTGAAAGATCCTGATAGCTTTAATATCCAAGTCTCTTTAGGAAGCTCTAAAAAGATGAAAGCCATGCTAGATCTAGGAGCAAGTATTAACTTGATGCCTTTTGCGGTCTATAAACAATTGGGGTTAGGAGAACTAAAACCCACTAATATGTCCTTACAATTAGCTGATCGTTCAGTTAAACATCCTTTGGGTATAGTGGAAGACATACTAGTTCAGGTTGATAAACTAATCATTCCTGTCGACTTTGTGGTTTTAGAGATGGAAAGGAAAATTTGCACAAATAATGAAGTTCATATCTTGTTAGGCAGACCTTTTATGGCCACTGCCAATACTATGATAAATGTGAAGAATGGTAAACTTTCAATGTCAGTCCTAGGTGAAACTGTCGAAATCTCTGTTTTTGATGCTATGAATAGACCTAGTGACATGAATGCATGTTTCTCCATAGATGAAATCGAAAAATTAACAACTGAAACTTTTGAGGAAAATAATGAGGAAGACGATTATGAGAAAGATGTATTTATAGTTTATGATGATAGACCTATACATCCCATAAAAATTGACATTGAAGAAATAGAAAGAGAAATAGAAGAAGAAGAAAGACAAGAAAGAGAAAAATTAGAAGCTCTTAAGAATAAAAATAAAGATAATTTGGAGAAGGAATCAGAGTCAGAAATTAATTTTGATAAAATAGAAAAAGTAGAGGAAGAAAATAATGAAGAAGAAGAAGTAGAGATTTTAAAATCTCTTTTTGAAGAAATTGAAATAGAGGATGAAAAAGTGGAAAATAATGAAGATGTTAAAGAAGAAAATAATATCAAGGAGGTTAAAGATGAAGAAATAATTAAACCAGAAAATTCTGAATTTATTCCATTTGTTAAATCTCCTCCTGTGGAAGAATTAAAGCCATTACCACCCCACTTAAAATATGCATTTTTAGGGGAAGGTAAAACTTTACCTGTTATAATAGCAGCAGATTTAACTGAAGAACAAGAAGCTAGTTTGTTAAAAGTTTTATGGACACATAGAGAAGCCATAGGATGGTCCCTAGAAGATCTAAAAGGTATTAGTCCGTCTATGTGTATGCATAAAATACACCTAGAAGAAGGTAGTAAGCCTTCAAGAGAAAGACAAAGAAGACTTAACCCTCACATGGAAGAAGCCGTAAGAAAAGAAGTCCTTAAGCTTCTAGATACGGGTATAATTTACCCGATTTCTGATAGTAAATGGGTTAGTCCAGTTCAAGTAGTTCCTAAGAAGTCAGGAATTACAGTAGTTAAAAACGAAAAAGATGAATTAGTCCCTACAAGAATAATTACTGGTTATAGAATGTGCATTGATTTGAGAAAACTAAATGCGGCAACTAGGAAAGACCACTTTCCCTTGCCATTTATAGACCAAATCCTTGAAAGACTAGCCGGTCATGAATATTATTGTTTTCTTGATGGTTTTTCTAGTTACAATCAAATTCCTGTAGCACCCGAAGACCAAGAGAAAACAACCTTTACATGTCCTTTTGGTACTTTTGCTATTAGGAGAATGCCCTTTGGACTATGTAATACACCAGCCACCTTTCAAAGATGCATGATATCTATATTTTCAGATTTAATAGAAAGATGTGTTAAAGTTTTCATGGATGATTTTTCAGTTTTTGGAAACTCTTTTGATCATTGCCTAGAAAAGCTTACATCAGTCTTAAAAAGATGTTGTGAAACAAATTTAACCTTAAGTTGGGAGAAAAGTCATTTCATGGTCAAACATGGAATTGTCTTAGGGTATGTTGTGTCTAATAAAGGCATTGAGGTCGATAAGGTGAAAATTGAAGTCATATCACAACTACTTCCCCCAACTTCTGTTAAAGGTGTTAGAAGTTTTCTAGGGCATGCTGGCTTCTATAGAAGATTTATAAAAGATTTTTCAAAAATCTGTAAACCTCTATGTAACTTGTTAGCAAAAGACACAGAGTTTGTTTTTGACCAAGAATGCTTAAATGCATTCAATTTATTAAAAGAAAGATTAACTACTGCCCCTATTTTATCCGGCCCCGATTGGTCTCTCCCTTTCGAGATCATGTGTGATGCTTCAGATTTTGCAATCGGAGCCGTGTTAGGACAAAGGGTAGATAGAAAGCCACATGTGATACATTACGCTAGTAGAACATTAAATGATGCACAACTTAATTACACAACAACAGAAAAAGAATTTTTAGCAGTTGTGTATGCATTGGAAAAATTAAGACCATATCTGTTAGGATCAAAAGTAATAATATTTTCTGATCATGCTGCCTTGAAATACTTATTGAGTAAGAAAGACGCTAAGCCTAGACTAATTAGGTGGATGCTATTATTACAAGAATTTGACATTACCATCAAGGATAAAAAGGGAACCGAAAATGTCGTAGCCGACCACTTGTCTAGATTAGAATTTCCACCCTTACTTGAACGTCAATTTCTTGATAATACAATTCCTGTAAATGAAGATTTTCCCGATGAACAACTTTTGGCAGTCAAAGATTCAGACCCTTGGTATGCTGATTTTGTCAATTATTATGTGTCTGATACTATAAATCCTGATTTTGATCACTATATCAAAAGAAGAAATTTTTGACTGAAGCAAAGAAATATTTTTGGGAGGAGCCTCATTTATATAAAACGTGTTCAGACTCTTTAATCAGACGATGTGTTCCAGAAAAAGACCAACAAAGTATTATGGAATTTTGTCATGAATACTCTTGTGGTGGTCATTTTAGTGGAAATAAAACTGCTAGAAAAATTTTACAATCTGGTTTATATTGGCCTACTATTTTTAGAGACTGTGACTTATTTTATAGAACTTGTGACAAATGTCAGAGAACTGGTGGAATAGGAAAAAGAAATGAAATGCCTTTGCACACTAATATGGTTGTAGAAATTTTTGATGTTTGGGGCATTGATTTTATGGGTCCTTTCCCCGTCTCTAACAACTGTGAATATATATTGGTAGCTGTTGATTATGTATCCAAATGGATAGAAGCCATAGGTACTAAAACTAATGATGGTAAAACTGTGATTAAATTCGTTGAAGATCTTTTTGCCCGATACGGAGTACCTAAGGCCATAATCAGTGATCAAGGAACTCATTTTACTAATAAATTATTGAATAATGTCCTTAGAAAACATGGTGTAACTCATAAGTTAGCTACACTCTATCATCCTCAAACCTCTGGCCAAGTAGAGGTAAGTAATAGACAAATAAAAGCAGTATTAGAAAAGACTGTTAGGCCTAATCGTAAAGATTGGGAGTCTAAACTTAAGGATGCTTTATGGGCTTATCGAACTGCTTATAAGACCCCAATAGGAATGAGTCCATACCGAATGGTGTATGGCAAGGCATGTCATTTACCAGTTGAAATTGAACATAAAGCTTATTGGGCTGTCAAAGACTTGAATTTAGATTTAACATTGGCCGGTGAGGAAAGATTGTTTCAATTAAATGAGTTAGAGGAACATAGGCTAAATTCGTACGAAAATGCTAAAACATATAAAGAAAAGACCAAGAAATACCATGACATGGGATTGGCCAATAAAATGTTTCGACCAGGATTGAAAGTCTTACTTTTTAATTCTAGACTTAGGTTATTCCCTAGAAAATTAAAATCAAAGTGGTCTGGTCCTTTCACAATTGTCCGAATTTACCCTCATGGAGCAATTGATATAAGAAATCCAAGAACCAATGAAGTCTTTAAAGTTAATGGACATCGACTCAAGTCATATCTTGAACCAATGTCTGTGAGAACCCAAACCCCATTTCTGTTTGTCATCATTATAACATGTTTATAATAGGTCTTGACATGTTAGAGACTTCATTTCATTCATAGACTTGTTGCATTTGGAAATAAGATGACCAACTTATTACTTCTCAGATTCAGTCCGGTTTTTGGGCGAACTTCGGGAAAATTCTGGTACCAATCTACTAAAGAGAATTTTCTAAAAATTTAGTATGTTTTACCTACATATGTTAGGATACTCTCTGTAAAATATGGTATTTTTCCAAAGTGTATAAGTACCTCATTTACGTCTTGACTTACGGCTGTGCCAGAATTCTGTTTTCAGGAAATCAACTTTTGTACTTGATCTTGTAGTAGCCATATTTTGATGAATATAAGTCCAAATTGAGTAATTTAAAAGGCTAAACTATAGTTTAAAGAGTCTAGTTTCATAAGAATCAATAATCATCTCATTTGGAGGAGTGAGCTATTTAAGGTCGATTTTACAAGATCGACTGTCCAGTAACAATAATCTGGAAATTGGACAGTTTTCAGCTTTGAGAGATTTTTTGAGTGTTTTGGTTAATGACCCTTGCACCCTTGCCCTTGGACGTCCATTGTGACTCAAAGCCCTCCTTTGTTGACTCTTCAACAACCCTTGTGAACCCTTTGATCATTCCTTATCAATGGTCACCCTTCCTTGGCCAATTAGAAGCAAGATAATCACCATCACTTGGATTGGGGGTTTGAGGGGAAGTATATAAACATTTCTTGCAGCCAATTCAGCCATTTGTGCTCAAAATAACCAGAGAACTTCAGAGACTCAAGCTCAAATTCGTCCATGGAAGAAACCCTAGGTTGAAGGACCATTTCCCGGAGATCCGGTGGTCCGATTGACGAACCGAGACCGCCAAATCGAAGCTCTCGATCTTCTCTACAACAATCCTCTCTTTAATCAACCTTTCATCCATTAATCATAGGACTAAGGTGAGTGACAATTCCCTGAGATTTCCATGTTAAATAAAATAGCATGACCCCTTCATTATAGTTGTTCTATTAGTGATTGTGAACACCTTTTGTGAAGACAAAACTTCCAATTCAACATATAAAATATGTGTATGATTTTATGAAATCTCTATGAAGTTATGATTTTGAAATTTATTAAAGCATGAATGTTGTTTGTATTAAGCTTGGGAATAACTCTTGTGAAAGAATTCGGTTCAATTCAAGGTTTAGCAAAATTACCGAAACTAGGGTTTGAAACTTCGAGATTGTGTTTAAGGCTAGTTTAAGAACATGAATGGCTTAGTTATCGAGTTCTAAATGAGCGGAGAACTTAGAAAAGGGCAATGTGATACATATAGTATCAATACTCTTCTTGGTTGAAATGTAGTAAAACTCACCGGAGTTGAAATTAGGGAGTTATGAACAATAACGACTCCACAATCAATCCCTACGACGAATGTAGTTCGTTAGACTAATGAATTAGCTTTCGATACTTTGAGATGGATTGATGCTTATGCCTTGATGTTTGTGTGCTTTTAAGACTCGATTGAGTTCTTATGCGGTTTATGTGATCGTGTGAAATAAATGCATGATTGAGAGCATGTTGTAGAATAATGTATCTATTTGACATGTTGAATTCGCTCTTGTCGAATTCTTGTGTGATTCCTTAAATGAGTAAACAACTACTTGTTGAATAAGTTCGCTCTTGTCGAACTTATTCCTTATTTGAGATTTCATGACGAGTAAACATCTACTTGGCATTGCATGAGTCCAGCTGGCATATTTGATTGAGTCGTTGGTGTGACAATGCATTGCCGTCACGAGTTATGGGACTCGTGATAGTGATGGGTTGTTATACCGGGTTTTTATCACACACGCCTCCACTGTTGGCCACAGTGGGGAAGTAGCCCCTTTGCTGTAACCAAGAGAGCACATTGGCAAGTCTAATTACCAAGTAGAGAGCTTGGTAACCGAGTAGAGAGCTCGGTACCCGAGTAGAGAGCTCGGTACTTTGATACACTCATCACGGGTATCATTGGCACGAATGTTAACGCTGTGTATTGCAGAGCTACGTAGCGGCACCGGTTCCATAACATATCCTCCTTATATGTGATTTACTTTATAGCACTTATGTGAAACAACGTGCTACCATGGATATGTGATTTAAGTGTTTATTAAATGAATGCTTTGAGTGACTTGATATTAAAGATGATATCTTGCTATGTATGTTGCATAATGCCATGACATGCATAATTGTTAACTCACAAAGTCTTTATGACTTACCCCTCCCTTTTCTTTTTAGATCCGAGCCGTTCAGGTACCGCTCGTTGAGGTGTAGCAGGATTCTCGCTTGTCCGTGATCGCACGCGACGAGGTTGTGGTTATTAGATGTCCTTATTTTGTTCTCTTTTGTAAGGACGTTGGGTTTAGCAAGTCATTTAGACTTTGCTTGGGAACTTGGTTTATTTGTTTTATGTCTATACTTGTATCTTATTTTGAGCGCCAGCGCATGTACGCCGAGCCTTGTATAGATGTAGTAAGGTTCACATGTTTTAAAACTTCCGCTGGGCATTACTTTAGCTCTTATTTAATTATGTTGTTCTCCGGCATGTTATAGCCGTCGAGGTATATTTGCATGAACTGTGTAGTGTTGGGTTCCGGTAGTAAAGTCGCCGATGATTTGGTATAATTGTATTAATTGTTATATCAGGTTTAAAAAGTTTTAAAAATTTCCGGCCTTTTGGTGCCGAGTCGCGCTTCATCTGAAATGTTGCGTCACGTCGTTTTCTATAATTGAGTCTTTGCATGTATTGTTGTCCTATTTGGACGACTTGACTTGTGATTCCACCTCGGGGTCCGGGTCGGGTCGTCACAGTTGGTATCAGAGCTTTATAGGTTAGCTATCGGCCAGGATAGGTTCCATGGCCTAAGTGGGTTGGTTCTTTGTGTGAATCTTGGCGTTGAGTGTTCTGTTTCGTGCCTTATTGGCAGATTCTTCATGAATGAATACGACTTGGAGTACTAAGTTCGTTTGGTCTAGATTGCCGTGAGTAAAGGTTTGTGTCTAGGAGTATTATATTTCTCCTATATTGCTTATGAGTTGCAGTTATACCAAGAGTGGGTGCTGCGTTTCAGTAGAGCTGTTGTTCCTTGTTCCATTTTTAGGAATCGGAGAAGCTAGATTGTCGGTCCCAAGGGTGATCGTCATGTTAATCATTATGGCGAAAGTTCGTTGTAATACGTTTCGAGAGCGGAGTGGTTAAACCTCCCGTGGTACCTATTAGTATTCCATAGATTACTACAGGTGTAGATAGTTAGGGTAGTAATTAACCACCAGTTCTTGTATTACTTGTGTTGGGAATTTGAGAACTCTTTCCCGATGGTTGTGTTTAGGTATTTGGGGGACTACCTTGATCAAGGTGAAATTTCCTCATGATATGTTGGAACTTGGAGATTGGCCAGTAGGTGATCACGTGCGTTTGGTTGGATTGGTTGTCGACCCGTATACGGTTTGACTTATAAGGATTGGCCGTATACTAGTTAGTAAGAATATGCTACCTAGTGACTCGTGAAATGTTGTATTGTCTCTTTATTAGTCTAATACATTGATAGGGTACTAGCCTTGTATAATGTGTTTTATCTACCATTGATAGGTAGTTAATAGTATGAATATTCCATAATTTGGTTTACATACATAGTAAATTAATATACTATGTTGCATGATGTTGATGCCATGCCTATATGTGCTTATGATTTGTATTCTTGAGACCGATATAAAGGATGCTTTTATGTGATTCACGAACACCCCACATCCTTTACGACGAAAGCTTTTGAAGTCACTTCAGAGGGCCCCTGACTTGATTATCAAGAGGTCTTCGTCGGAGAACTAGAATGGTATAAATTAGATTTGAAATTGACCGAACCAATTACCAAAAAGGTATGGAACAACAAATGGTGTATTTCTATACAGGTGCAAATATGATGCACCGCATTTTATTGAGAATTTACGCGTCTTGCCTTGACAGTTACCCTACGTGCTTGATGTCTATACCATTGAGTGATCTTGAACTCGCATCCGAGGTCTATAAGGCTTGTGATGTGTTCATTGGTGATAGTGTATTGCATGCTCTAGTAGATTGCCATCATAATGGTGTTACAATTGCCATGCTCGGTATACCGGAGTTGGTTTTTATTAGTGATCATGACATGAATAATATACATGTTATTTCTACTTTGCGGGATAGAAAACTTTTAACGCAAGGTTGTACTTGTTATCTCACTTGTGTACTTGAGACTAGCATGCCTACTTCTATACTATAAGAAGTTCTAATTGTTAATGAAGTTTCGGTAGTTAATGAATTTCCGGATGTTTTTCGACTGATTATGCATTACCTCCCGATCGAGAGTTAGAGTTTTGCATTGAGATATTGCCAGGAAACTTTCCCTATTTTAGAGTACCTTATAGAATGACTCTAGCTGAGTTGAGAAAGTTGCAGGAACTTCTTGATAGGGAGTTTATTAAACCGAGTGTGTTTCTGTGGGGCGCACCGGTGTTATTTGTGAAGAAGAAGGATGGTAGTTTGCGGTTGTGCATTGACTATCGTCTGTTGAACCAGGTTACTATAAAGAATAAGTATCCCTTACCTCATATTGATGATCTCTTTGATCAGCTTCAGGGGTCTATTGTGTATTCCAAGTTAGACTTGAGGAGTGGTTACCACCAGTTGAGGGTTCGCGCGGAGGATGTCCCGAAGACAGCCTTTCGTACGCGTTATGGCCATTATGAGTTTGTTGTGATGCCGTTTGGTTTGACAAACGCGCCTGCCGTTTTTATGGACTTGATGAATAGGGTGTTTCATGAGTACCTTGATTGCTTTGTAGTGGTGTTCATTGATGATATCCTTGTGTACTCGAAGTCACGAGAGGAGCATGAGCATCATTTGAGAGAGGTTCTTACTGTGTTGCGTAAGAAACAACTTTTTGCTAAATTTAGCAAGTGTGCATTTTGGCTAGAACAAGTTGCTTTTCTTGGGCATGTTGTGTCTAGTGATGGTATCGCGGTGGATCCATCGAAGGTTGAGGCTGTTACCAAGTGGAAGACTCCTAGTACGGTGACCGAAGTCCGTAGTTTCTTGGGCTTGGCGGGTTATTACCGTAGATTCATTGAGGGATTTTCTAAGATTGCCACTCCTATGACCAATCTTACTCAGAAGAAGTCTGCTTTTATTTGGAGTGACAAGTGTGAGGCTAGCTTTCAGGAGTTGAAGAGGAGGTTGACTACAGCTCCGGTTTTAGCTTTGCCTAGTGGTTGTGAGAATTTCGTGGTTTATTGTGACGCTTCTTTGGAAGGCTTGGGTTGTGTGCTTATGCAGAACGGGAAGGTTATTGCCTATGCTTCTAGGAAGTTGTCACCGTATGAGCAGAATTATCCGACTCATGATCTTGAGTTGGCAGCTATTATCTTTGCGCTTCACAAGTGGAAACACTATCTTTATGGAGCTAAGTTTGAGGTGTATACGGATCATAAGAGTCTGAAATACCTTTTCTCACAAAAGGAGTTAAATATGAGACAGAGGCGATGGATGGAGAAGCTTAAGGATCATGATTGTACTATCTTGTACCATCCGGGGAAAGCGAATGTTGTTGCGGATGCGTTGAGTAGGAGATCCTACATGTCATGTTTGATGATGAGGGAATGGAAGATGCTCGAGGATGTCCGTGAGTGGAGTCCTGTTGTGAGTGAGCATAGTGTTCTCTTTGCTAGTGTTCGTGCTACACCAGTGTTGTTTGGGTTGATCAAGGAAGCTCAAGCTACTGATCCAGATTTGATGAAGATTATCGATGGATTGGGTGAGAATAATACACCCGAGTTCGCGATAAACAGTGATGGGATCTTGACATTTCGGGTAGGATTTATGCTCCTTCTTCCGATGAAGTGAAACGTATGGTTCTTGATGAGGCTCACAAGGCCAAGTATACGATACATCCGGGTAGTACTAAGATGTACCGTGACTTGAAGAGGCAGTTTTGGTGGAATGGTATGAAGAGGGAGATAGCTGAGTATGTTTCGAGATGTCTTAACGTGTCGCAGGTTAAGGCCGAGCACCGTGAGACCGGTTTGCTTCATCCACTTGAGATTCCTGAGTGGAAGTGGGAGCATATCACCATGGATTTTGTTAGGGTTGCCACGCACTCGTAGAGGCTTTGATGCGCTTTGGGTTATCGTTGATAGGTTGACTAAGTCTTCTCATTTTATCCCTATTGCGATTTCCTACGCTTGAGTCGGTTGGCAGCGTTGTACATTCAGGAGATTGTGAGATTACATGGTGTACCGGTTAGCATTGTGTCAGATAGAGACCCCAGATTTACTTCTAGGTTCTGGCATTCTTTGCAGGAGGCTTTGGGTACGAAGATGAATTTCAAGATCGCTTTCATCCACACCGATGGTCACGGAGAGATTGATACGATTTTGGAGGATATGTTACGTGCGTGTGCTATGGATTTCAAGGGTAGTTGGGATTCACATCTACCGTTGGCTGAGTTCGCGTATAATAACAGCTATCAGTCGAGCATTGAGATGGCGCCATACGAGGCTTTGTATGGGCGTAAGTGTCGATCACCGATTTGCTGGGATGAGGTTGGTGAGGCTAAGCTTTGGGGTTCGGAGATGGTACAACAGTCAGCTGAGAGTGTGAAGCTGATTAGAGACCGATTGCTTACGGCTCAGAGTAGATAGAAAAGCTACGCAGACAACCGGAGACGTGATCTTGAGTTTCAGGTTGGTGACTTTGTGTTCCTGAAGGTATCGCCCCGGCGCGGTACTGAGCGGTTTGGGAAGAAAGGGAAACTTTCTCCTAGGTTTATTGGTCCGTTTGAGATCTTAGAACGGATTGGTTCTTTGGCTTATAGACTTGCGTTGCCACCGTCTATATCGGGTGTTCATGATGTGTTCCATGTTTCCATGCTTCGTAAGTACTTGAAGGACGAGTCACATGTCCTTACTTATGAGGAGATTACCTTTGAGCCCGATCTTTCCTACGTTGAGAAATCGGTGAGGATTCTTGATACCAAGGAGCAAGTCTTGAGGACCAAGCGGATTCCTTTAGTGAAGGTCTTGTGGAAGAATCATGATATTGAGGAAGCCACATGGGAGACTGGGCTTGAGATGAGGGAGAAATACCCTTACTTGTTCGAGATTTCTGGTATGAATTTAGGGACTAAATTCCTTTAAGTGGGGGAGGATGTGAGAACCCAAACCCCATTTCTGTTTGTCATCATTATAACATGTTTATAATAGGTCTTGACATGTTAGAGACTTCATTTCATTCATAGACTTGTTGCATTTGGAAATAAGATGACCAACTTATTACTTCTCAGATTCAGTCCGGTTTTTGGGCGAACTTCGGGAAAATTCTGGTACCAATCTACTAAAGAGAATTTTCTAAAAATTTAGTATGTTTTACCTACATATGTTAGGATACTCTCTGTAAAATATGGTATTTTTCCAAGGTGTATAAGTACCTCATTTACGTCTTGACTTACGGCTGTGCCAGAATTCTGTTTTCAGGAAATCAGCTTTTGTACTTGATCTTGTAGTAGCCATATTTTGATGAATATAAGTCCAAATTGAGTAATTTAAAAGGCTAAACTATAGTTTAAAGAGTCTAGTTTCATAAGAATCAATAATCATCTCATTTGGAGGTGTGAGCTATTTATGGTCGATTTTACAAGATCGACTGTCCAGTAACAATAATCTGGAAATTGGACAGTTTTCAGCTTTGAGAGATTTTTTGAGTGTTTTGGTTAATGACCCTTGCACCCTTGCCCTTGGACGTCCATTGTGACTCAAAGCCCTCCTTTGTTGACTCTTCAACAACCCTTGTGAACCCTTTGATCATTCCTTATCAATGGTCACCCTTCCTTGGCCAATTAGAAGCAAGATAATCACCATCACTTGGATTGGGGGTTTGAGGGGAAGTATATAAACATTTCTTGCAGCCAATTCAGCCATTTGTGCTCAAAATAACCAGAGAACTTCAGAGACTCAAGCTCAAATTCGTCCATGGAAGAAACCCTAGGTTGAAGGACCATTTCCCGGAGATCCGGTGGTCCGATCGACGAACCGAGACCGCCAAATCGAAGCTCTCGATCTTCTCTACAACAATCCTCTCTTTAATCAACCTTTCATCCATTAATCATAGGACTAAGGTGAGTGACAATTCCCTGAGATTTCCATGTTAAATAAAATAGCATGACCCCTTCATTATAGTTGTTCTATTAGTGATTGTGAACACCTTTTGTGAAGACAAAACTTCCAATTCAACATATAAAATATGTGTATGATTTTATGAAATCTCTATGAAGTTATGATTTTGACATTTATTAAAGCATGAATGTTGTTTGTATTAAGCTTGGGAATAACTCTTGTGAAAGAATTCGGTTCAATTCAAGGTTTATCAAAATTACCGAAACTAGGGTTTGAAACTCGAGATTGTGTTTAAGGCTAGTTTAAGAACATGAATGGCTTAGTTATCGAGTTCTAAATGAACGGAGAACTTAGAAAAGGGCAATGTGATACATATAGTATCAATACTCTTCTTGGTTGAAATGTAGTAAAACTCACCGGAGTTGAAATTAGGGAGTTATGAACAATAACGACTCCACAATCAATCCCTACGACGAATGTAGTTCGTTAGACTAATGAATTAGCTTTCGATACTTTGAGATGGATTGATGCTTATGCCTTGATGTTTGTGTGCTTTTAAGACTCGATTGAGTTCTTATGCGGTTTATGTGATCGTGTGAAATAAATGCATGATTGAGAGCATGTTGTAGAATAATGTATCTATTTGACATGTTGAATTCGCTCTTGTCGAATTCTTGTGTGATTCCTTAAATGAGTAAACAACTACTTGTTGAATAAGTTCGCTCTTGTCGAACTTATTCCTTATTTGAGATTTCATGACGAGTAAACATCTACTTGGCATTGCATGAGTCCAGCTGGCATATTTGATTGAGTCGTTGGTGTGACAATGCATTGCCGTCACGAGTTATGGGACTCGTGATAGTGATGGGTTGTTATACCGGGTTTTTATCACACACGCCTCCACTGTTGGCCACAGTGGGGAAGTAGCCCCTTTGCTGTAACCAAGAGAGCACATTGGCAAGTCTAATTACCAAGTAGAGAGCTTGGTAACCGAGTAGAGAGCTCGGTACCCGAGTAGAGAGCTCGGTACTTTGATACACTCATCACGGGTATCATTGGCACGAATGTTAACGCTGTGTATTGCAGGAGCTACGTAGCGGCACCGGTTCCATAACATATCCTCCTTATATGTGATTTACTTTATAGCACTTATGTGAAACCACGTGCTACCATGGATATGTGATTTAAGTGTTTATTAAATGAATGCTTTGAGTGACTTGATATTAAAGATGATATCTTGCTATGTATGTTGCATAATGCCATGACATGCATAATTGTTATCTCACAAAGTCTTTATGACTTACCCCCTCCCTTTCTTGCTTTAGATCCGAGCCGTTCAGGTACCGCTCGTTGAGGTGTAGCAGGATTCTCGCTTGTCCGTGATCGCACGCGACGAGGTTGTGGTTATTAGATGTCCTTATTTTGTTCTCTTTTGTAAGGACGTTGGGTTTAGCAAGTCATTTAGACTTTGCTTGGGAACTTGGTTTATTTGTTTTATGTCTATACTTGTATCTTATTTTGAGCGCCGGCGCATGTACGCCGAGCCTTGTATAGATGTAGTAAGGTTCACATGTTTTAAAACTTCCGCTGGGCATTACTTTAGCTCTTATTTAATTACGTTGTTCTCCGGCATGTTATAGCCGTCGAGGTATATTTGCATGAACTGTGTAGTGTTGGGTTCCGGTAGTAAAGTCGCCGATGATTTGGTATAATTGTATTAATTGTTATATCAGGTTTAAAAATTTTAAAAATTTCCGGCCCTTTTGGTGCCGAGTCGCGCTTCATCTGAAATGTTGCGTCACGTCGTTTTCTATAATTGAGTCTTTGCATGTATTGTTGTCCTATTTGGACGACTTGACTTGTGATTCCACCTCGGGGTCCGGGTCGGGTCGTCACAATGTCAGTCGAACGAACAATTGAATTGATTCGTCTAGCTGACAATGCACCACCCGATGATTAGGTTTGCAGTTGGGTCGAGCCAAAGACGTTAAACAAAGGCGCTAAGTGGGAGGCAACCCACTATGATGAATTTTAATTGCTTTTGTAGTTAATTTAATTATGCTATTCTCCGTTAAATTTAATTTTGGACATTTAATTTTGAAATTAAATACACCAAAATCCAAGTTTGGGGGAGAAAAGCATCTTAATGTTGTATTTATATGTTGCTAATATTTTTAGTTTAGAGTTTTTGTAGACATTCTAAAATGCAGGAAAGTAACGGAACTTAACGGATGGACCTGAATGTAAAACTGATAAAAAGGATGAAAAGGAAACAAGAGTGGAACAATCTGCATACCTTGCGGACGCAAGGTGCTCAAGGCCTTGCGACCGCAAGGTCCCCATAAATACCGGTAGCGTGAACGACATCATGCAGTACGTGGGAATCAGAACCGCTCTGACTGCCTACCTTGCGGACGCAAGGTAAAAGACACCTTGCGACCGCAAGGTGCCTTTATAAAAGAAGCAGTCGGGTTTCAGTAGTAGATCACCCAAGCCTTCCTCCATTCTCCAAAGCAGGCAGAAGCAGCTCTCTCCCCCTCTAAAATTCTGGCAAAAGGCTCTTCAATTTCGGCTAGAACATCAAGAATCTCTCCCTCCTTCAAACTTCCCTCCATCCTTTCATCTTCCATTACACTCCAATCACCCTCCATTGTATTTCATCCAAGAGTTGAAGAAGGAACTCCATTTTTGCCGGCAAGAAGCTTAAAAATCTGGCGACTCTCCACCTTTAAGCGGCAATAACCAAGTAACCCTAACCCCTCTTTCATTTTTACGTACAAAATATATTTGCATGTTAGGGTGTTAGAAAATTTACGTAGAAAAATAGTTTTTGCATGCTTTAGGTGGTAGTTTAATTTTTAAAAATTTTAAAAGAATAATATTTTTAATTGTTAAATTTTTATATTTGTGCTCAAACAAATGGCCCCAAAACGTAGAAACACTGGCCCGTCTACTTCTCACCCTGTTGAGGAGGAAGAGCAAAATTATGACCACCGTCGCTTCATTTCTTTTGAGGCATCGGAGAGATACGCTGCAAAGCTCTCCAAGTCCTTGATTCCCGAGAGGGGATTCAAGGCTGCTGAATTTGGCCTCCACAATGAATTTATAGCGCGTAGGTGGGGTATTTTGATGGAGTCTCCGGACAAGGCAATCGTGCCTATTGTCCGTTAGTTCTATGCCAATGGCCGCATTGGCATAGACGGTGGGGTGATTGAGACCGTTAATGTTAGGGACATTAGTGTTAGCTTTACGTTCCAAAGCATTAACATGTATTGCGGCACCTCCAACTTTGCGGAGGGTGCCGACGACTACAGCCACCACCTTCATCCCCCTATCCCTGTCGAGGTGGTCAATGCGACCATCTCCCATCCTGGTGTGGTGTGGACCCAAAACCGCAACCCACCATTCGGTCTACACACCATGGAGGAGTCCTTCTTTTTGGACACGACCAGGCCCGTGTTCAAATTTATTTGCTCCCGCCTTATGCCTACCAGTCACCAACACACGATAACTTGGGCTAAGGCCGTCGTGATCTACACCATCATGACTGGTGGGTCTGTCAATGTCGGCCGCCTGATCAACGACCAAATTAAGACCCTTATTAGAGGTACCACAAATGCGGGGTTCGCGTTCCCGCATTTGATTACCAGACTGTGTAAGGACGCGGGAGTTAGGTTGCCTCGACACGCGGAGAGGCTAAGAGAGGTGCCCGCCATCACTAGGGCAATTTTGTTTGAGCACCGCCACCAGCCGCGAGAGAGGGTTCCTCACGTGGAGGAACCCGAAGTGGAAGAGGAGGACCCGCTAGTGGGGATCTCCAACAGGCTAGAAGAGGTGGCCCTCGAAACCAACATGGCAAATCAGCAGTTGGCACTTATGCGTGCCAACCAAGAAGATTTGTTTGGTTGGTTCAATAGGGTGGGGCAAAATATCTCCAACCTCTATGGGATGCCGCCTGGTACGATCCCCGAGTTTCGTCCTCGTTCGTTATTTCCACCTGACTCACCATGAGTCGAGGCCCAAGTTTCATCCTCTTTCGTTAGGTGGGCCTGCCATGTCGTTTTGATATTTGTCCTTCCCCATCAAGCCTCTCATATGTTCCTCAATTTTGGGGACAAAATAGAAATTAAGTTTGGGGGGGGGGGGATTCTAAGCTCAGAGTCTTAGCAGGTCCTAGCCTAAGGAGGAATGGAGTTGGGCTACATTTTTAGGGTGTGGAAAATTTTCTTTTCCCTCTATCGTGTCTTCTCCTCACCGGCCTTTCTTGCTTTTGAATTTTTCTTGTTTTCGGAGATGTTGCCTTGACCAGAATACTATAATTTTGGATGCTCGTGGATTCCTCTCATGGGGATCCATCATCAATTGTGTCATCAACATCTCAAATTTTCTTTATATATATATATATAATAAAAATAAAAATATTTAATTTAAAAATTTCATCCTCAAGTTTTGGCGTGGTAATACTAGTCGATGAGGAGTTAATGCAATGAACCACATAACTTGTCCGTAGATCCTTCTGGAATTTACTTGATTTTGCGAAACTTTTACTTTTCTCCAAATTCTTCATACACTCACACCAGTCATAATTATGGATTGATTAGAATAGCTTTATAAAGTTTATAGCACATTCTTCATTTCAATAAGATATGCACAGAATATGATGCATAGTCATTCGAACATGATTGTTGCATTAAATTGTAACTTAGGGTCAATTGCATGATAAGTTAGGTCCCTTGGATTTTTCTTACTAATATATCTCAAGCACACTTTCGAACCGTGTCTGCATGTTAGTCTCGATTGTTCCTACCATCTGTCTTAGCGAATGCTTATGTGAAATCCAGTGATGCTAAACATTCAACCCCACAATTCCCATAGTTGATATGAGATTTTATGTGTCTTACTTGCTTTAAAAACTACATGAGCATTTTGGCATTAAGAAATGACTTAGGCCATCTTTGGACCGTTAGAGCCTAAATATTCCCTGACCTTTACTAAAAATATCCATAGTGTCCCCTTTTGAGCCTAATTAAAAAGAATGGAGTGTGCTAAGCACACATTAAACCCCCATTCGACATCGTTTCTATTACCCACATTAACTTAACCCTAAAAGCCTATACACTTTTAGCCTACCCTTTGAGAGAGTAGGATGTGAGTGGGGAATTAAATTTATGGGACTATTTTTCAGTCAAGCAAGTTTTCTGAAGACTTCTTCTTCCCGTCGAAAAAAAGAAAAAAAAGAGAAAAATAGATCGACGAAAAATGAAACGGAAGAAGAAGAGTGCAAGAAGAGTCAAATGAAAGCATAGCTTTCAAAAGAAAAATACGCTGAGAAAAATGATGAGATGTTTTTAGATTATATATTGCCCAAAACAAGTTTGGGGGGGGGGGGAAAGAAGAAAATTGAAAAGTAAAAGAAAAAAAGAAAACACCCCCCACTTGTAGTCTTTGCAGGTCCTAGCCTAAATAGGGAAAACTTCCTTTTGCTTGGAAATATGAGGGATAAAGGATAGTCTTACTCTTTCACTTTGAATTCCAATCCCTTTCCATCAAATCCCCCAACACCATGGCCTTACATTACAAGCTAATAAAGACCTAATGATCTTCTTGCCAATGCTTGTGCGTGTTTTCTCTGCTAAGTGAGTCATATAGAATTGATCAAACAATTCATGTTCATATTATTCGCCAAACGCTTACTGTGTTAGCATAATCTTAGCTATTACAAGTAATTGGGATATGAGAGCATTGTATGTCATACATAGAAGTGCATGGGATGGATGTATAAGTTTTTGAAATCCTTGGTGACCTCTCTTTCTGTAATAGACCGAGTTTGGATGGTAGATCTCATACTTCACGATGCATTGGTTTTAATTGAATTCTGATTTTCATATGAATGTGGTGCTTAGCTTAATAAAACTGTTTTAGTTGAGATATTCTTTAAGACTGGTGATCACACACACAGAGAAATTAAGAGTAGTAGCAGTTTTAAGAAAAAGTCAGTTGGTTTTATGTGACCAAGTCTGCACATATGTGGTGAGCATCGGACTGAGACTGTTTTGTTATGCCATGCTATTTTGACTTGAGGTTGAAACCAAAAAGATTTGTACTTTATTTTTATTGTTATTATTAGTTTAATTTTTATCTACTTTTGCATTTATTAGTTTTTGTATTCATCTGCATAGTCGAGTCACTCGTAAGAGTCTCCTTGAGTTTGTGGGTTTCTAGAGGAGTGTAAATAGTGTCACCCTCCAAAAAGATTTTCGTTATTTATGTTATTTTAAATGCTTTTGTATTTATAAGTACTGTTTACTCGTGGACGAGCAAAGTTTAAGTTTGGGGGTATTTGATCGATGTATTTTATACGTCGATTTCCTATACTTCTATGACTTAAATTGAGTGATTTCACGAGGCTTTTGGCTACTAATATGTGTTTTCTAGTGATTTTGTGAGTTTCAGGGTTTTAGGTGAAAGTATACAGATTATAAGGCTTTTTGGTGAAAATTCCGAAGAAGAGGTCAGAGTGTAAAATTGAAGAAGAAAGAAGAAGAATCAGACTGGGCACCTTGCGGTCGCAAGGTGTAATATACCTTGCCTCCACAATGGAGGCAGAAACTGCAAAAAATCAACCCCGGAGAAATCAAGGACCTTGCGGTCGCAAGGTGCCTTATACTTTGCGACTGCAAGGTAGTCAGAATGCTCGGATTTGTGTTTTCACAAGAGATCTAATTGCCCTACAACTCCATGGTATAAATAGAGGTCGGTAGCCAGAGCATTGGACGGCTGGAGACGGCTAGAAAGTAGTTTTCTATAGCTTTAGAATAGATTTTAGGTTGTATAACATAATTAGTCATTGTAATTACAAGTATTGAAGATCGATTCATGAACTCATTCATCCCCATGTGTTGTTCATCTTCAAGGATGAACTAAATCTTCATTAATCTCGGAGGTGGGAGGTAACTTGTATCGAATCTATGCTTTAATCTATATTTTTATTCATTCAATTCTTGTTGATTGTGGTGTTTATCAATCCCTATATTATTTCACTTTGAACAAATGAATGTAATCGTGAATAATAAAGGCCTAGAGGTGCGGATAACTGTATGATCAATGTGCATATGTCGTACGCTGGCTCACCATCACAATAAATTGGACCTATCGATGCACGAGAGTGATAAGTTAGGGTCAGGTTCCATATATGACCTAAGTGACAGTTAGATCATATGTTCTTGTGCTTAGAATATAGAATGGATGAATTATTTGAAGATGGAGACTAAACGGTAATTCAACAGGCTATATCTATATTTTGTGAACGAACCCAAGAGATTGAATGATAATTTATTAAAATTAGCATAGAGGAGATATAAGTGAAGCCCGAATCCTAGATTTCCATCCACCATAAGATCTTCATAAATTGTAATTGCTGCTAATTAGTTAAACAAGAATAATAATAATTAGTTTAGATTAAAATAAATATAAAAACCCCCCTTAGATTAATAATTTGCTACCGATAAATTGCTCTATCTGTGATCTTCTTGTCTCTGTGGTTCAACCCTTGCTTCCCAAAACTTTTCTCCAATAGTCTTGTCCACTTGCAAGGAAAATAATTAAAATAAGACATCGATCAAGGTACCGTAGGGGAAACATTGTTTTCAATAATTGGCCTCTGGCTTTGCATGAGATTTGTTATTTGACCCATTAGATGATCGGCTTGTGCGCCCAAATTTTGATCTAACCACTGTTACATAGCCGAAGTAGAAGCGTATCTCGGATCCCCTGTATCTGTACATATAGAAGTCTGTTCATTTTTGACAGCCATTTGTAGACACCCCAATTTCGTACCCCCCATCTCCTAAAATGTCCAAAAAAATATACTTGTTATATGAAAGGACTAACGGACGTTACTTTCTCTTAGCCTTTCGGGGGCAGAATGATCAAATGAAAAGATAACAAGTCAGGGAGTCGGATCAAAATTGAAAGAATTTGTGAGGGAATGCAATTCAGGGCGCGGCGCCCAGAACTGCATGTGTCGCGCCTCGTATTGTTTTTGCCTTCTCAAGTTTCTGCACTGGCCGAGTTGCATGACCTGTTGTTTTAGCGCAACGTACAAACTTTCCCAGCCCGTTCCCACCGGTCTCCTCGCTTGTTTTTCTCCTATAAAAGCAGGCCTCTCCTGCCTTATTTCAACACCCTAGTCTTCCTCTTCTTCCGGCTATTCTCCTTCCCCTCTTCTCCCTTTCCTCCGTGAAAGTGAGCCAAAGGCCCCGGCCTTCTTCCCCCACAGCAACCTCCTCCCTTACCCAAGCAAGCGAACCCCTCTTCAGTCCTCGCTTCAGCGAGTCGATCTAAAAAGATAAAAGGTGTAGTCACGCTTCCCAGATAACAACAATGATGACAACAATGATCATAACACAATGATAGCAATACAATGATTACAACACGATAAATATCAATAAAAAGACTTTCTCTTTCCAGGAGAAAATAGGGAAAGCACACCAGAAACTACGAGCGCCTAGTGGGTTAAAGCCTAGGCGTATATACCGGGATTAGAATTCCATGCTACAAGAGGTAGGTATCCATTTATTATTTTGTCCGTAGTTAATTAAAATAATTAACAATAATAGATAAATTATGTTATTACATTAGTTATAAATAATGCATTAATTAGTTTATAAATTTTGTTTATATTTTATAAATGTAGGTAATAATTATATTTGTGAATATTATGTGTAAACAATATAATAAAGTAGTATTTGTATATAAATGTATATAAAATATTAACATAGTTAATAGCGTGCTTAGATACCGGCTAGCACACCTTAAATGTTAAAATGCCAAAATAGCTGTTATTATGCCCAAACAACATCCCGTTTGTATATATATATATATATATATATATATATATATATATATATATATATATATATATATATATCCTTGAAAACTAAAGATGATAATTTAAGCATGTTATTTAGCAAAACTCAAATGAGACAAAAAGGACGAGTTGGGTGTCAAACCCCTTCTCAACTCGTAACTTACCCGGAACTACACTTTCTGGCATTTTATGTTTTTCTAAGTTTCACCATAAAATATAAGTGACGACTCTGTAATTACAATAGTTAGACTCCACAACGAGATCCAAGCGTATTCCACGCGCTTCAATGTTTGGAAACCGCCCGCTTTTTCAGTAGCGAGGTCATCTCGAAATGGGGTTCTCACAGTGGCGACTCTGCTAGGGATATTGTTTTTGAAAAAAAAACAAAAAGATGGCTAGACTCAATTTTTTGGGGTTTGCTAAATTGTTTATATATACATAACATGCTTACATACATGCATAGTTTAGATTTTTGTTTATATGTATATATATTGCAGATGTGCTTTCTTGCTGTATATAATTGCAAATATGTGCTTTATTGATTATTGCCTATATTCTGCGTGGGATGTGCAATACTCGTAATTTGTATTCATTTGGGCGAAAAACCGGACATGTAATAAAAATTTATTTTTTTGCTCTGTCATTTTTACTTTGGGGATTAGGACCAAATGTAATTAATAGGAACATATAGTTTCACCACTTTTCTTTCTATTTATTGATGTGATGGCTGTCACGCTCGCTTACTCTGTCCCTTTGGGATTCAAACTAATCAACCGAGAAAATCCACAAGCAAACAAAATGTGGCGACCCGACCCGGATTCCGGAACGGAATCCCAAAGTTGTACCGCAAGGACATGGCAATAAGAGGACAAGCACTTGCAAAACAGTAGTGCGAGTCGGACAGTTGAGCTAACGGGCTCAACAAAGGCAGAGAAGCCGTATACGAAAATACGGGTCACGAAGAAACGAATTTGTGGAAGCGGAAGGGAAAGAGTCTCAAGCTTAAGGCTCGAAAACAAGGTCAAGAAACCAAGAGAGACAATATTCACCCGAAGAGGAAAACAAAACTCGCGTGCCACAACATTGCAGGCGCTGAACAAACCATCGGCACTCCAAGACGGCGTTTCAACAAAGAACAAACCTGATAACAATTACCCACGGCTAAGGCATACCGGGGTTAACCAACATCAATAGCAACTAAAATAGAGAAAAGCCCCAAGGCTACTGCGTGCCCGGGAGACAACTGAAATAGACATGGAAAACACGAACAAGGCACGACACAACACGTCGACCCAAGAAGGAACTAATACAGAAACTCAAGTATCTACCCGACCGAAAAGTCTAAATAACTTTACAAGATATTGGTCTCACAAGAATAGCAAGGAACATGAACAAGAGACAATGCTAAGGGAGTAAAACTCCACAACTACTGCTCGGGGAAGTCAGCTACTAGAATCACGAACTACACGATCAAGTCTCGATCTATCGGTCAACCGCGATCTGCTACAATCACGATCTACTCGGCCTCAACACAGCTACTGAAACTGCAACTAGAAAACAAGTACGTGAAGAGTCATGATGACCCAGTACGCTACCAGTAAACAATATAACATAATCGTAACATTATCATAAGTAGAAATGAAATCGGGTTACGACGACGAAGATCCAAAAGTCAGGTTGTACTGTACAGAACCGTTCCTTTACCAAGCTACCAAGATGAACTAGGGTAAATCCCCTGTTCACAAACAATCAGGTAAGTCAGGAGGCAAGTGACAAGAATAATCGTACAATTAGGGACATATGTCTTGACATGAAACATCCCAGGTATCTTATAGAATAATTAAGTAAAAGTATGCATATTTACATGTATACACGTATCAAGTCTCTCGTAGAATCATGAGGTGGAGATGTATAAACTCATCACAATTGTCAAGCAATCAAGGACAAGTATATATGAGCATAGAGATCATATATTCAAGATGCACATTATTGCACATAGTTCACATAATGTGAGGATATAGAGCCGGGCCGCTGCGTAGACCTGCAAAACAGACACCTTCATGACGTGCGATTATCGATGGGTGTGATAATACATCGATCTTCCGAGGGATGCTCGGGATAACAATAGTCAACTCAATGGGCGCGTATTGGTTGGCCAGAGAGAGCACTTCCCCACTGTGGCCTGCAGTGGAGGGTGTGTGCGGTAACAAGTATGCCAGCTGGACTTATGCAATGCCAAGTAGTATTTACTCAACAATCAATCAGTATGGAACGAGTCCGACAAGAGCGTCCTCGTTCAAGATTAGTATATAATCTCATCAATAAACAAGCAAGATTGAGCTCGACAAGAGTGAACTCAATATGTCAAACATGCATTTATTATGACATGTAAGTACAAGCATGATAGTCAATCCAATTCAAGAGTCTAGAAATGGTTTTCTAGTGGAACGCATGTAATAACGTAGTAGAGATTAATCATTGAGCCGGTATTGTTTAATAGCTCACTAGTGTCGACTCCGTTGAGTCATTTCTATAATTACAACCAAGTAGAGTGGGAACACTATATGTGTTCCAAGACTCTTTTCTATGTTCTCGCTTGAAGCATGACTAGGTTATTGTTCCAATTAGGAACCTTAGTGCAAAGTCACTAAGTCAAGTATATAAGGGAAGCCTAAGTTGATCATTATCAAGTCAAGCTTAGTTCAATTCCAATTCATAATTCCACTTAATAGTAGAATCCAAGTTCAGTATAAATCATTAACTGAAGAACAGATCAAACATGGGGGCAAGTACATTCAATATGCTTATAATTCATATTATAGAAACATGTAGAAGAATCAATTCATGACAAGGTAGGAAATCATGCTTTTAGCCATAATATCAATTGTACATAGTATTCTGTATTTAAATGTGAAACCAAGTCAGGTTGTAACTCAGCCCTCAATCCATCATATAGTTGGTCTAGGATCATAAGCCATTTACTTGTAGGTAATAAAGTCTTCCGAGAATAATTCTTCATTCTATAACCCAAAGGTCTATAGTAGTCCAATACTTATGTAAACACTAGAGTGACGATCATTCGTAAGGTCAACCGTATTGGTGAGTCTTAGATAACAACTTAGTCATCCTAGTGACTTATACAAGTAGACTCCATGTGTATTGTACTATGAAAAGTCCCAATTCAAATCATCTCATAGAATGGTCCTCAATTTCGTTATCTTGGTCTTTCCCAAAATATTCACAAGGCGACTTTAGAGAGTCGGCATTCAATAACAACAATCATGATTCCTTAGGTTTCATACAAGCATAGATCACGTCCTTACAAGTTTCGGGACTTCATTTGAAGTCCGACAAGCATCAACAGTTCTAATTCATAATCGAATCAATCCAAAGGTCTTTCATTCAAGTCATGCATTTGTGACCCACACAAACCCAATCCAAAGACTAGCGATAATCTTGTACTTAATATCACTAAAGGTCCTCCATTAGAGTCTTAAGCCACAAACCGATCTTAGCACCAATTCGGTCTCGCCCGACCAAACCTCAAGATTTCATGATTTAGATTCAATGGGTACAAGTAGTCATAGGGATTTATCCTAAGACTCGAATAAAAACTTCTATAATTCCATGATTCCATTTGAGTCAAATTTCAAAGTCTCAAACTCTAGGTCAAGGCATAATTTCAGGATTTCCAATTTATCCGGGTTTCTAAACCCAACCACAATCAACCTTAAACCATATCTATTCCGATATACCCAATCATAATCGTTTGGGTTCAATCCCTAACTTTCATAGATTTATATCCATCAATAACATCTCATTTCGACATGTATTACAATGACAAATCACAAGGAACAAGTCTCTAGCAACCTAACATCAACATTGAGTTAGAGAGAGAAACTAGGGTTTCGGTAACGTACCTTTATTGAGCCACAAACGACTAGGAAGAGGGAAACAAACCCAAGGGAAATGATCTACTCGGAAAGGGCTTCGCAACGGTGGTCTTGGCTCGTCAAACGGATGGCCGGAACTCCGGGAATCGCCGGAACACGCACTAGTCGCACGCTCAATCTCCCGCACTCTCTCCTTTCCGTTCACGGCTGAAGGCGATCACTAATGAAGAGAGGATAGGAGTGTTTGGGGTTATAAGGGTGATTAAGGACTAATATACCCTCAAATAAGTGAAGGGGCAAGGGTTAAGTAAGGGTAGAATAGGAGTTTCACGCCAAAAATCAAACCAGCACAAAGCTGATGTCAGGAGCGCTGTTCGGTTGTCTGGACCGAACTTTTCACCACTTGTTCGGTTGCTATGGCCGAACACTCCCCAAGGAGTTTGGTTTGGCTGGCCGAACATCTCCCAGGATGTTCGGTTGTCGAGTTGGAACGATGGTTTAAGTCTAAAATGAAGCCGAATGGGTCTAGGACTGAAAGTGATACACCGGTTGGGTGAATACAACTCAAACAAGCATAAAACTTGTGTACCAAGGCCTTATGAGACTCAAATAACCCTCAAGACAAGTGGAGGAATGACTAAGAGTACAATCGAGGTCTCACGAAAGAACTACGCGAGAAAAATCTAAACCGAGTCAAGTAACAAACAGCGTCGGTATGCGACTCGTAACTTTAACTAGTTAAGGTCTATGGAACATAGGGAACTAAGGTATTGGCATCTAGATATCCTACCTACACCAATCAAGGTTCTTTTCCTCAATCCAAGTAAGCAAGGTCACGATTAAACGACACGCAAAGCAAGAAGGTCAATTACACGAAGGTTCGGGGTCTTACACAAAAAGACAGGCCAATTTTTACTGCTTTATATATGTAAAAAGTTTATTATTTTTTAACTGACTCAAACACGTGCACTCACGTAGAAATATTCCGAACTGCTATCCCTACACCAAAGCCAACCTAACCCCTGCATCAGCCAACGTTAAATGCATGTATATCTATTAGGACACTTCATGACCCGTTAGTTTTTGTACCCCAAAATTAATGACCAATCCCATGTACATATACACTGGGGTTGACCAATAATTTTAGTGGTATCTCACTAAAACGATTGCATGGTGGATCTTGAAAAGAGTATAGGCCCTTTGCCCAGGATTTGTCCGATCTTTGGGAAGTCAAAATGCAGGTGGAATACGAAAGGTCTTATACTCTGGAAAAAGAATGAATCACTGGAGCTGTTAGACCATTTGGAAGAAAAATAATGGAAGAGAAGGGTTTAGGATCAACAAGTAAAGACAAAGAAGATACAATGCATCATTGAATGTAGCAGAACTAATACTAATACTAGGAGCTGTATATGTCTTACTAGCCATTTGATCAACAATTGAAGTGTGTTAGGAACAACCTTGATTAATCAGTTGAAGAAGTTGGTTATAATGATCTTGAGCTTGGAAACATTTCCACTTCTAGTATCTACAGTATCAGAAGAAGGCAGAGCAACAACATTCACATGAATAACATTAGTAGTTGGACTTACAGTAAGTTTGGACTTCAAGTTCTTTGGCATCTTTGTTGGATCTGGTTCGATGCCATATAGTTTGTGCTATTCAGGAAAACCTAAGAGGAAGAAACGATATGCTTTTGTGTGTCCTGTACCACTACAATGATCACATAACAAGTTCCTTTGAAAACTCATCTTTTACTATTTCTAGCAGAATGCACCTCTACCATTTCCAGTATTAGTATAACCTCTTCCATTATCAGGTAAGTTTTAGAAAACATTGCAATGGAGACATTGGAGTCAATAGTCACTGGATTAGAGAGTTGCAAAATTGAACACTCCTTAATTTTCTCATCTTGCATCAACAAAGACAAAGAGGAACTTATGTTTGGTAGAGGAGTCATAGCTAGGATTGTGCTTCTAATATCATAATAAACCTCATTCAATCCAATTAGAAACTGTGTGACTTTTTGAACTTGATTATACTCCTCTATCTTCTTAATCAATCCACATGAATATGAACACATGCACTTAGGCATAGTACTCACCTCTTGAAATCCGTCCCAAATTGATCTGAATTTTGTAAAATAAGCAGTAATTGTCATTGTTCCTTGTTGGAGATTCATCATTTCCTTCTTAATCTGGAAAATTTGTGTGCCATTCCCTTGAGTGAACCTACATTCTAGGTCATCCCAAATTTCCTTGGCAGTTTTGAAGTAAACTAGGCTTGGGCTGATTTAAGATGAAATAACATTTAAAAGCCACGCAATGAGCATATCATTACATCTTTGCCAATGAGACTCATATTTCAAATTCAGGTTTGGTTTCTTGTGAACACCAGTGACAATTCCTAATTTTAGTTTGGATGATAGAGCTATTATCATGGCTCTTTTCCACGAATTATAGTTAGTATTGGTGAGAACATGAGTGATCAAACTCATTCCTAGATGGTCATTTGGATGCAAGTACAAAGGATGTGAGGTAGGAATTGCAAAATGTACCTCAATCGATTCATACTCATCACCCTCTTCTATTGCTGGCTGCTACGAAACTTGTAGAGTTGAAGATTGTTGTTGCTGTGATTCTTCTGATTTCTGATTTTCTCAAGATATCTTCAATGAATTTCCAGGTTTGCGTGAGGTTTTGAAAACGTAATTGAGATTAATTTTGAGTTGCGGAAGCAAAAATAAGCTCTGACACCATAAAATGATTGAGAATTGATCAATCACAAAGTATGAAGAAGAAGCAAAAGAAAAAGAAAATCGAGAGAGAAAAACAATTTCTCTCAATGAGAGATGTCTTGAAAAATCGAATCAATCAGTTACAAGAAGGGAAAAACAATATACGTAGGAGAGATAAAAATATCTCCTAATTAACTCATTACACCACCATGACATAAGCAGCAACCGACTCAAACTAACTTCTGCCTCATTGTTTCACTCGACACCCCTTCACTTCTGTGTTATTGCATTCTGCCTCCTTGAGTGTATATGAACTTGAGTTAATGTCTCTAGCAATGTCTTCATTGCCCTTGCTTGTGACAAGTTCACCTTCTTCATTTATAGTTTTCCCTACTGACCGCATTCATGTATACCGTACACGGTACATCCCTCGCATTGAATTATCACGCTCTTTCGTCAAAGAATTATTACTCCACTCTTCCCAAATCAAATATCTATCGATTCCGCAGATAAATTAAAAATTACTCCATCAGTTCCGAGTAAATAGTCCCTGTTTGAAAGTCAAGCTTTTAAAAAAATTGACACGTTTAGTGACTCATTAGTAATAAAATAATATTTTTATCTTTTAATTTTTAAAAATAAACTCTTTAAGTAAAATATTATAAAAAAGAATATTAATTTTTTTACCCAAAATGAAGGGAGTAATAATTAAGTTAATTGAAAATATTATGGCAATCTATATTTTCTACTCGAATCAGACACATTTATTAAAGTAAAAAGTTAAATGAAGTAGATTCACCTTCCCTTTCATTGGTTCTGTTGTAGATCACGGAATCAATTGCAAATATTTAACAAATTAATGAAAGATCAATAACAGAGAAGAGATAAAGATTGGTGCCAACGGAGTTTTGAAATTTTACTACGTCAACCTTGTACATATTTTATGACTAGCGCTGCGGAATCAATTAAAAACAATTAACAACGTAATGTAAGATCAACCATAAAGATAAAAGAGAGAGATTGACAAACAATTAACAAAGTAATCCAAGATCAATCACAGAGAAAAAAGAGAGATCGGGGCCAACGGACTCTTAAAATTTTATTATGTCAACTTTGTACGTGTTTTAGGACTACAACTATATATATAGATATAATACCAAACTCTAAATTGGTTTAAACAAATAAACTAAAAAACAGATCTGCCGCATAAACGTGGTCGCTTTCTCTCCCGACTAAAGAAATAGTATCCCAAGGTAACGTATCCGCCTTGTCCTAAACTCGACCGTCTTCATGTCACAATAATTTTATACTGTTCCAATGATCCAATTTAATCCCAACTGTAGAAGTAAGTTTGCGGAGACTTATCCACAAGGAAAAAAGTTAGTCGATGGGTCCGTCCTCCTGCCCGTGCCATGTGACCAAGTTGTTCCTCTATAAATAATTCTGAGGGTGGGGTTATTATGCTTACTCAAAAGTTTGTTGTCCATGCGTCATTTTTCTGCTATCTACAATACAAAGTACAATATTTCATTGCATGAAATAAAGTGTAAATAGCAAACCTTAAATATAGATAAGCCCACCCTAATTCCAACAGCAGCCTATCGGCCCTACACCATTCAAGTCTACCGTACGTACATTTTGCCAATCAAATTGCCATGATCTGCCATGAATTGACGAAGAACTACTAGTCAGTAGTCTCCCATTGAATTACCATGACCTTTAGACAAAGAAATACAATTATTAAAAAAAAAATACTTTATTTTTTTAAAAAAATTACTTTATTTGTTTCTTAATAATCGTTATGTTTTTTTTTCCCTTCATTCCAAAAATTATCAAGCTTCTAAACTTTCATTTTTAAGATTTTGTTTTTTACTATCTTAACCTTACTTTTTTTCCTACTTTAAGTATGTGTCACACGGACATGAGCTTTAATTGAAATACAAATCATATCAATATTTATATTAGAATCAATTACAGTAATGTTTTTTGGAAAAAAAAATACCAAAAAGCCCAACTAAAAATTCTTATATCCAAAAAGTACCAAAAATACTTCATGTATCCAAAGAGTCCCAAAAATATAATCTTAATGTAAAAAAGTTTAAAATTTAACGTGTTTACAAACGCCATTATGATAAAAACTTTTTTTCTTTTCATTTATGACAATGATATGATTGAATATTATTATTATTATTATTTTTATTATAATGATAATAATAATGTTATTATAACAATAATAGTAATGTTATTATAACAATAATAGTAATGTTATTATAACAATAATGCTATTATCATCGTCTTGATCAACATTATTTCTATTAAATACTACCAAAATTCTCTTTAAAAAAGTCCCCCCCCCCCCTTTTTCTTAAGAAACAAGAACGACACCCTGCAAAATTTTATTAATAAAATAAGAAAATACAAACTTGAGGGGGACAACCAGCCTGACCCTTATAAATGGGAGGACAAATGAGTCTAACCTCGAAAAGGAGATACAATCAAGAAATTCTAACATTAGGCCTGTCACTAGCATCTAGCAAAATAAGACCTCTAACAGATTGAGGGATGTCGGAGCTAGAGGAGAAGGTAGCGTCCGTCATAGAGTCACAAGCCAGGTTAGCGAAGCCATCAACAACTTTATTAGCTTCACGGAAACAATGATGAAAAGTGTATCGACCAACAACCTGAATGTGAAGAATATCTCGAATGATGTAGGAATGCTCCCATGGAAAATTATTGCCCTTAGTGATACATTCAAAAACAACCTTAGAATCTATCTCAATAACGGCATCAGAATAACCACTAGCATGAAGCCATAATAAACCATGATGAAGAGCACGAACTTCAGCCACCATGCTGGAACAAGTACCATAGAAACAAGAGAAGGCGAAAATAAAACCTCCCAAGGAGTCCTGCACAATCCCACCACCTCCACTTAAGCCCGGATTCCCACGACTAGCACCGTCAGTATTCAATTTAACACGATCAATAGCCGGTTTATACCAAGCAACAAATATTGTATAGAAATTTTCCTTCGATATCCATAAGAGATACGAGGAAAATTGGAAGGATCCGAGATATAATAATTGGCCGCTTGCAGAATGTCATGAAGATCAGACTTAATATTGTTAATCACAACCGAGGCGGGCATGCGAATATTATAAAAAACTGCTTTATTCCGATGCTTCCAAAGATTCCAGAGAATTAAAGACAGAATCAAAGTAAAAAAGAAGAGACTTACAATGCAACCACCATTGAAAACAGCACTATTGGATCGAGTTAGGCTAGAACGACACTGCATACTTGGAGTGAAAATAATTCCAGACACTGGAAGCCGTGCCACTTCATAGAAAAATGTGATCAAAAGTTTTAGAGTTACCAGTAATACAACATTGGCAATTAGACGCCAAGGGGAAGCCTTTACGCCATAAGACCTCATCAAGAGGAAGTTTTTTTAGAAGAAAGCGCCAAAGGAAAATACTAATCCGGGTAGGCAAATGTTTATGTCAAATTAACTCAGAAGATAGAATCAATTGGCGAGGGGACTTGATCAGGGAACATGCAGAAGCTAAAGAAAACTCTCCAGAAGAGGTGGCTGTCCAACACCGTTTATCTTCAGAGTCATGAAGAATTATGAACTGCTCTTTGATTTTGTTGACAATAAGGAGAGGAAGATCCGACAGACTTGTAGAATTAGAATTAATAAGAATCTCGCGAACAGAAGTAAAAGTGCATTCCTCCAGTCTATTAATATATGTAGAATGTAACCAGTTATCAAACCAAGGGGAACAAGTGCCATTACCAATGATCCAGAAAATGTGAGGTTCAGCAATTTCCCTAACATTGATCATCCGGTTCCAAGAGTGGGAGCCTTCAGAAATGACTTAAGTAGGATGGAGCCAAGAGCAATAGCGAGCTTTCAAAAAGGAAGACCAAAGATTTTTTATAGAACGGAATCTCCACCAAAGCTTTAGACCGTAAGCTTGAGTAAGATCAGTCATAGAAGTCAGCCCAATACCACCTTCCGAAACAGGCGGACAATAAGTCTTCCAAGAGATCCAGTGGCTTTTATTTTTACCCTCCAGTTGACCCCAGAAAAAATCAAGCATGCGGTCAATGAGAGACAACACTGAAACAGGAAGATCAAGGGAGGCAATCTAATAGCTTGTGATGGAATTGAGAACATGTTTGATGAGCGTGAGACGACTAGCCATGTTGAGGAAAGCTCCAGTCCACGATCCAATCCTATGTTGCAGCTTGAGCACGAGAGAATCAAAATAACTTTTCTTTTTTCTACCAAAGTAGAGAGGGCAGCCAAGATAAGTGATAGGAAAATGACCAACTTAGAATCCCAATAAAGATTGAATAAGAGCCACACGTCGAGCATCAATGGACGGGGCAACGAAAAAGGAGCTTTTGGCCTTATTAAGAAGCTGACCCGAAACAGCTTCGTAATCCATAATGACATTCTTGTGCTGAGACATAGAATTTTTACTACCATTACAGAAGATGAAGATATCATCTGCAAAAGCTAGGTGAGAAATAACCGGGCACTCGCTAACTGTAGAAAAAATAAAATTAAGAGATAGAGATTGAAGGTGATTGATACTTCTACTAAGAACTTCAGCCGAAATAATAAAAAGGGTAGGGGAGAGAGGATCTCCCTGTCTAAGGCCATGAGTGGAGGGAAAAAAAACTAACGGGGTCCCCATTAATCAAGACCGAAAACCAATTGTCTGAAATAAGGCGCCAGATAAGACCTATGAAGACTTCGTGAAAGCCAAACTTGCGTAAAACACGAGTAAGGAAAATCCATCAAAAAACCCTATCAAACGCCTTGGTCATATCCAGCTTGAGAACAACATTCGAACCCGCAACTTTTTTTCCCAAATTACACATCAGCTCTTGGGCCAGCAAAATATTGTCTTGGATAGTTCTCCCTTTGCTGAAAACACTTTGGTTCTCTGAGATAATAAACAACAATATGGAAGCAAGCCGAGAAGAGATGATTTTAGAAATGAACTTAGAACAGAAGTTACACAAACTTATAGGCCTTAGATCTTTAAAAGAAGATGGTCTTTCAACTTTAGGAATGGTCACAATCAAAGTGCTTGACCAAGCCTTAGGAAGGGAGAATCCAGAGAAAAAAATCAAGGATAGCTTCGTTAAAATCCACCTCAATAATATCCCAGCAGACAGTGTAGAAATACCTAGTAAAACCATCTGGTCCTGCAACACTTTCACCATTCAAGATGTGGACAACATTTTTAATTTCAGAGGCAGTGGGAGAGGCAATGAGAGTAGAGTTCCAATCTTCGGTAACAATAGTGGGAATCATTCCCCAATAATCCCAAAATAAGTACTCATTCATAAAATTTAAGGTTAATTTTGTCATAGTAAAAATCCAAAAAAGTTAACTTTTACACTATTATAAAATTTCGGTAATAATATTAGTAGTACTGGTAATAGTAATAATAATAATAACAATAATAATTACTACTACTAAAACTATGGTAAAAAGTTTGTCTATTGTTATTAATTTGAAACGGAGAGATTAATTTTGTTTACTATAAATATTAGGATAATAAATGTTATCCAAATATTCTTCAATTTAAATAATGGGGTCTATCAATTAAACTGAAAATAAAAATAAGGGTAAAATAAAAAGTTAATTTCAAAAAATAGCAAACCAAAATAAAACGTGGGAACTTTTTTACTTTTTATAGGAGCGAAGCTAGACTTTTTCTTCATTGGAGTAATACCTTATCGCCCTCCACTGCTACCTCTATATTTTTTTACATGTTTTCAACACTTTAAAAAAGAATCCACCTCAATAATCACTTTTTATAGAATCCTCTAAAAACCTCTAGTTCTTTATGACAACTAACAAACCAAACTACCACCATATTTTTATTTTTTTTATTTCTACTTTTCCAACACAATTGGAATGAAATATTTATATTTTATGTTACATATTCTATGAAAGACAATATTGTATTTTTTAATTATTTCAATAACTTTCATCTAAAAATATACGTCATTTTAATAAGGATCAATTTATGTTTATAATAAATTATTATTGTTATTTTATCCCCTCATATATTACGAAGACGAGACAAATGATTTCTTTTGGTTGAAAATAATTCACAATTAATACACAAATTTCATATAAAGAATAGGCATCTTTCAATTTGATTAATAGACCAAGTTGATGATATAATGTAGTACGATAATAATGTAAAAAAAAGAATATATGTCCCCCAAAACCCTCCGATGTGTAGTCTGGTGATATGTAGGTCTCTGCAAAATAAGCACCGTGAGTGGGTGAGGATGTCCCCCAAAACCCTCCGATGTGATAATCAGCACAGTGTATAAAACAAGAGGGTGCGTAGCCCCCGTGTGTGGAGTGAAAACTGTAGAAGAAAAATAGTCCTCATATTATGAACTAGTATGGTTTATTTATACATGAGGGGTTAGGGTTGACTTGTCACGCATGGGCCAGGCCCATAGTGTTCAGTAGTCTTGTAAAGCATAGTGAGCCAGTGTAGTAGATGGCCCCCTTGCCTAAGCGAGGCCTAAATGCCTTTTGAGGCAAATTAAATATAGGCACTTCAGTAGCCCCCTAGTCCTTATTCCTTGGGATTTATCTCAAGGGTAAGGAGTATAATTTTCTGACAAGCAGAACATCTACTCAACCGCGAGATACTCGAGCAGGACGATAAATAAAGGTTGACCGCGAGATGCTCAAGCGGGAGGATGATCTACTCAACCGTGAGACACTCGAGCGGGAGGATAATGTGAAGCTCATCTGCGAGATGCTCGAGTGGGAGGACAATATAAAGCTCAGCCACAAGATGCTCGAGCGAGGAGCGTAAGCACGGGAATGCGCAGTGTTTACTCGACCGCGAGTAAACTCAAGCAAGAGGATAATATACGGCTCAACCACGAGTAAACTCGAGCGGGGAGAATAAGCACAGGTAGGCGCGGTGAACTACTCAACCGCGAGTAACACTCGAGTGGTAGAACAAGATAAAGCTCAGCTGCGAGTAAACTTGAGCGGGGAACATAAGCGCGGGAATGCGCATAATCTACTCGACCACGAGTAAACTCAAGCGGGAGGATAATATATGGCTCAGCCATGAGTAAACTCGAGCGGGGACCATAAGCGCAGGTAGGCACTGTGTACTACTCAACCGCGAGTAATACTTGAGCGGGAGGACAATATAAAGCTCAGCCGCGAGATGCTCTAGCGGGGAGCGTAAGCGTAGTAATGCACAATGTTTACGTAAGACCCCGAACCTTCGTGTGATTTACCTTCTCGTTTTACGTGTCGTTTAATCGTGACCTCGCTTACTTGACTTGAGGTAAGAACCTTGATTTGTGTAGGTAGGCTATCTAGAAATCAATACCTTAATTCTATATGTTTCATAGACTTCAACTAGTTAAAGTTACAAGTTGTATACTGACGCTGTTCGTTTCTTAACTTGGTTGAGAGTTGACTCGCGTGGTTTGTTCCTGTGACCTTGGTTGTACCCTAGGTCATTCCTCCATTTGTTTTGATGTTTTATTGAGTATCCCAAGGCCTTATTACACATGTTTTATGCTTCATTGAGTTGCATTTACCCAACGTGTGCCTTACCTCCAATTCTGGACCCGATTGACCTTGTTTTTGGCATGAGACTTTGTTCCAACCTGTCAACTGAAGATCTCTAGTGATGTTCGGCCATGCCCACCGAACTCCATGGGGAGTGTTCGGCCAAATGAACCGAACAAGTAGGAAATGGTTTGGTCCAGCCAACCGAACAGATGCTTTCCCTGTTACGAGCAGTGTTGCTGCAAACTCGATTTTGGATGTGAAATTTCTATTCTACCCTTATTTTAACCTTGCCTCTTCACCCATTTGAGGGCCCTTTGGTCTTTTAGACCCTACATGTAAGTAACACTCCCTCATCCCTCTTCATTAGTGACCGTCTTCAGCCATGAACGGGAAGGAGAGAGTGCGAGAGATTGAGCGTGCGACTAGTGTGTGTTCCGGCGATTCCCAGAGTTCCGGCCATCCGTTTGACGAGCCGAGACCACCACCACGAAGCCCTCGCCGAGTAGAGTTTTCCCCGTTGGTTTGTTTTAGTTTCATTTCAAGTTTATCTGACGGAAAAGGTACGTTACCTAAACCCTAGTTTCTCTCTCTAACTCAATATGGATGTTAGGCTGCTAGAGACTTGTTCCTCGTGATTTCTTATTAATATACATGTCGAAATGATATGTTATTTGTGGATATTAATATGTGATAGTTAGGGTTAGATTGAACCCAAATGATTTTATTGGGTATATTGGAGTTGTTATGGATTAAAGGTATTGTGGTTGGGTTTAGAAACCCAGATAGATTGTGAATCCCGAATTTATGTCTTGACGTATAAATTGGGACTTTGTTATTTGACCCAAATGGAGTTAATTTAATTATAGAAATTGTTATTTGAGCCTTAGGATAAATTCCTATGACTACTTGTATTCGTCGAATCTAAATCACGAAATTTAGAGATTTGTTCGGGTGAGGCCGAATTGGTTTTAAGGTTGATTGTTGGCTTAGGACTCTAATGGAGGTCCTTGAATGAAGTTAAGTACGAGATTATCACTAGTCCTTGGATTGATTATGTATTGGTCGCAAATGTGTGACTCGAATGAAAGACGTTTGAATTGGTTCAATTATGAATTAGGACTATTGATGTTTGTTGGACTTCAAATGAAGTCCTAAAACTTGTAAGAATGTAATGTGTGCCTCTATGAAACCTAAGGAATCATGATTGTTGTTGTTGGAATACTGACTCACTAGAGTCGCCTTGTGAATATTTTGGGGAACCCGAGATAATGAATTTGAGAATTACTCTATGAGGAGTATTGGATCGGAGTTTACTTTAGCACTCTATACAAAGAGTCTACTTGTTTATGTCGCAAAGATAACTAAGTTGTTATCTAGGACTTTCCAGTAAGGCTTGACCTTACAGTTGTCTTCCCTCTTGTGTTGCTTAAGTCTCTGACTACTATGGACTTTTGGGTTATAGAATGAATTATTGTTCTAGGAAGACTTTATTACTTATAAGTAAATGGCTTCATGATCCTAGACTAAGGGAGTAGTCTTGGATAGTACATGATAGACTGATGGTTAAGTTATGACTTAACTTGGTTTCATAATCGAATATGGAATACTATGTATATTTGATATTATGACTAAAAGCATGATTTTCTACCTTGTCAAGAATTGATTCTTCTACGTGTTTCTATAATATGGCTTATGAGCATATTGAATGTACTTGACTTCATGCCTGATCTGTTCTACATTTATTGATTTGTGCTGAACTTGGATTCTTCTATTAAGTGGAATTATGAATCGAAACTGAACTAATCTTGATTTCACAATAATCAACTTAGGCTTCCCTTATATACTTGACTTGTGTCTTTGAACTAGGGTTCCTAAATGGAACAAGAACCTAGCTATGCCTCAAACGAGAAGATAGAAAAGAGCCTTGGAATACATATAGTGTTCAAACTCTATTTGGTTGGAATTGTAGTAAAGACTCAACGGAGTCGAGCTTAAGGAAAAATTGAACCTTACGAGGATCATGGTGAGATACTATGATAATAAGTTTCCATTAGGCTAAATTACTAGCTTTTTGAACTTGAATTGAATTGAGTGGACAACTTGTCACTTCTGACTTAGAGACTCAAATAAGCTCCATTGTGGTTTTGTGATTATTGTAGCAATATGCATAATCGTATGAGTTTAGTAGATCATTATATCTACTTGAGAATTAGCAAGTAAACATCTACTTGTGCATTGCATATAAGTCCAGCTGGCATTACTTGAGTTTTCATGTTGAAGGTGGGACAATGTATTGCCTTCACAAATTATGGGATTCGTGGTTGCAATGTATCGTCGTACCAGATTCGGTTTTCACACACCCCTCCACTACTAGCTACAGTGGGGAAGTAGCCCACTTTGTTGTAACCAAAAGAGCGCATTGGCTAGTGCTATTTTCCCGAGTAGAGAGCTCGGACCCAAGAAGAAAGCTCGGTACTTTGATATCTGATCACGGGTATCACTGGCACGATATGATTAACAGTTGTGATTGTAGGAGCATTACGACGACATTGATTCGGTACCTCTTATCCTTTATGTGGCTTGCTATGGGCACTTATGTGATAACAAAGTGTTAGTGAACATGAGATCTTATTGATCATGTTTGTAATGGCTGATGTTATATGAAAGACTTGAGATGTGTATATATAGAGATGCACACTTATACATGACTAGTATATGAGAGAATTGATATGTATATATGTAGAGATATACATACTTATATATGAAATATATATGAAGACTTGATGTGTGTGTGTGTATATATATATATATATATATATATATATATATGCACACTTATACATGATGATTATATGGGAGATTTGATATGTATATATAAAGATATACATACTGATAGATATGTGTATATATGAGTATGCACCCTTACACGTGATGATTCTATGAATAGCTTGATTAGTATATATACAATTATATATACTTACATATGATGTTTTTATGGGAACTACCTCCTAATTCGTTTGATTTGTGTTTGAACAGGGAATTACACCTTGGTTCATTTGGACGGTTTAGTAAGTAAGAAGAAGTGGTTATCTTATGGAGTGTCTAAGTTATGACGTCGCTTCACGGGTTTTTTGTCATTTGTAAAATGACACCTTGATTTCTTTGATGTTACATAATTATATGTTATCTATCTCTTGTAGTAGCGTACTGGGTCATTATGACTCATCCCGTACTTTGTTTTCTAGTTGCAGTAATTGGTAGTCGTGTTGGGGCCGAGTAGATCGTGACTGTAGCAGTGCGCAGTTGATCGGTAGATCAAGATTAGATTGTGTGGTTTGTGTTTCTAGCAGGCGACTTTCCCGAGTAGAAGCTTGTGGAGTCTTGTTCCTTCTTAGCATCATCATTGATATTTTGTACCTTGCTATTTTTGTGAGATCGACATTTTGTAAAGTTATTTAGACTTTACAGTTGGGTAGAATACTTGGGTTGTTGTATTGTTTCCTCCTTAGGGCGACGTGATGTGTTGTGCCGTTATTCGCAATTATCACATTTATTTCAGTTGTCTCCCGGGCACACAGTAGCTTTGGCGCTTTTCCTTCATTCTAGTTGTTATTATTATTGGTTAACCCCGATATGCTTTAGTCGTGGGTAATTGTTATATCAGGTTAATTCTCTATTTAATCGCCGGCCTGGAGTGCCGATGGGTTGTTCAGCGTCTGCAATGTTGCGGCATGCGAGTTTTGTTTTCCTCTTCGGGAGATTAATGTCTTTCTTGGATTATTTGACTTTCGTTTCGAGCTTATAGCTTGGGACATCATTTCTTTATTGTTTCTGCTAATTCGATTTTTGGAATAGTACTGCTTTATGTCCATGTTTAGAGCTTGTTAGTTCGATTGTTAGACTCGCACTACTATTTATCTAGTGCTCATCCTATTCTTATGTTAATTCCAGCGGCATGACTTTGGGATTCTATGCCGGAATCCGGGTTGGGTTGTCACAGTCTGCTTGATCGCGAGTAAACTCAAGCGTGAGAATAATATATGGCTCAGCCGTGAGTAAACTCGACTGGGGAGAATAAGCACAAGTAGGCGCAGTGTACTACTCAACCGCAAGTAGCACTCGAGCAGGAGGACAAGATAAAGCTCAGCCGCGTGTAAACTCGAGTGGGGACCATAAGCGTGGGAATGCGCATAATATACTCGACTGCGAGTAAACTCAAGCGGGAGGATAATAAATGGCTCAGTCACGAGTAAACTCAAGCGGGGAGCGTAAGCGCAGGTAGGCGCTGTGTACTACTCAACCGCGAGTAACATTCGAGTGGGAGGACAATATAAAGCTTAGCCATGAGATGCTCGAGCGGGTAGCGTAAGCGTGGGAATGCACAGTGTCTACTCGATCGCGAGTAAACTCTAGCAGGAGGATATTATATGGCTCAATCGCGAGTAAACTCGAGCAGGGAGCGTAAGCGTAGGTAGGCGCTTTGTACTACTCAACCGTGAGTAACATTCGAGCGGGAGGACAAGACAAAGCTCAGCTGTGAGTAAACTCGAGCGAGGAGCGTAAGCGTAGGTAGGAGTTGTGTACTACTCAACCGTGAGCAACACTCAAGCGGGAAGACAATATAAAGCACAGCCGTGAGATGTTTGAGCGGGGAGCGTAAGTGTGGGAATGCGCAATGTCTACTCGATACGTGAGTAAACTCAAGCGGTTGGATAATATATGGCTCAGCTGCAAGAAAACTTGAACGGGGAACGTAAATGCAGGTAGGCGTTGTGTACTACTCAACCGCGAGTAAGACTCGAGCGGGAGGACAATATAAAGCTCAGTCGTGAGATGCTCGAGCAACGAGCGCAAGCGGTGGAATGCGTAGTGTCTACTCGACCGCGAGTAAACTCAAGTGGGAGGATAATATATGGCTCAGCCACGAGTAAACTCGAGCGGGAGGACAATATAAAGCTCGGTCGCGAGTAAACTCGAGCGGGGAGCGTTAGCTTGGGAATGCGCATAATCTACTCGACCACGAGTCAACTCAAGCGGGAGGATAAGGTAGAGCTCGACCACGAGATGCTCCAGCGGGAGGGTAATGTACCTCAACGTAGTGAGGGTCTTCAAAAAATCCGGTAACCTCAACATGTTGAGGGTCTTCAAGAATCCAAGCAGCCTCACTGAGGTAAGAGTCTTCTGGAAATTGGTATGCTCAAGCGAGAAGCTCAATAGTGGGATGCCCAAACGGGGAGCGTAAGCGCATAAAAGAAATCAAGAAGCCTCACCGTGGTGAGGATCTTCGAGAAAATCCAGTAGCCTCAACATGGTGAGGGTCTTCAAGAATATGAGCAGCCTCATTGTTGTTATAGTCCTCTAGAAATCCATATGCTTAATCGAGAAGCTCAACCTTGGGATGCCCAAACGGGGAGCGTAAGCGCATAAAAGAAATCCAGAAGCCTCACCGTGGTGAGGGTCTTCAAGAAATCCAGCAGCCTCAACATGGTGAGGGTCATCAAGAATCCGAGCAGCCTCACTGTGGTAAGAGTCCTCTAGAAATCCATATGCTCAATCGAGAAGCTCAACCGGGGATGCCCAAACGGGGAGTGTAAGCGCATAAAGGAAATCCAGAAGCCTCAACGTGGTGAGGGTCTTCGAGAAATCCAACAGCCTCAACATGGTGAGGGTCTTCAAAAATCCGAGCAACCTCACTGTGGTGAGATTCCTCTAGAAATCCATATGCTAAATCGAGAAGCTCAACCGTGGGATGCCCAAACGGGGAGCGTAAGCGCATAAAGGAAATCCAAAAGCCTCACCATGGTGAGGGTCTTCGAGAAATCCAGTAGCCTTAACATGGTTAGGGTCTTCGGAGTAATAATAAGAAACTCGGGCTCTAGCGCGAGTGTAATCCGAAGTTTAGGCTATGGCACGAGTGTAATATGAAACTCGGGTTATGGTACGAGCATAGCTTGCACGGGCACAGAATAATAACATGAAGCTCATGCTATGGCATGAGTAAGGCGTGCACGAGCACGGAGCAATAATGAAACTCGGGCTACGGCACGAGCAAAGTGTGCATGAGCACAAACTGATAATATGAAGCTCGGCCCTTGGCACGTGTCATACAAAGCTCGGGCTGTGGTGCGAGCGTGGTGTGCACGGACACTGGGTAATAACATAAAGCTCAGGCTGTGACACAAGCGTAGTGTGCCTGGGCACGATAATAATAATCTGAAGCTCGGGATGTGGAGCGAGCGTAGTGTGCTTGTGCACGAGAATAATAATCTGAAGCTTGGGCTATGGCGCGAGCGTGGCGTGCACGGGCACGGGGTAACAACATGAAGCTCGGGCTGTGGCGCGAGCGTAGCGTGCCTGGGCACGAGAATAATTACATGAGCCTCGGGCTGTGGCACGAGCGTAGTGTACCTGTGCACGAGAATAATAATATGAGGCTTAGGCTGTGGCGCAAGCGTGGCGCGTACGGGCACAGGGTTACAACATGAAGCTCGGGTTGTGGCGCGAGCATGGCGTGCTCGGGCACGGGGTAACAACGTGAAGCTCGAGGTGTGGCATGAGCGTAGCGTACCTAGGCACGAGAATAAGAACATGAGGCTCAGGCTGTGGCGCGAGCATAGTGTGCATGGGCACGAGATAAATAATCTGAAGCTCGGGTTGTGGTGCGAGCGTGGCGTGCACGGGCACTAGGTAACAACATGAAGCCCGGGCTGTGGCGTGAGCGTAGCGTGCCTGGGCACGAGAATAATAACATGAGGCTCGGCTATGGCACGAGCATAGTGTGCCTCGGCACGAGAATAATAATCTGAAGCTCGGGCTGTGGCGCGAGCGTAGCGTGCCTGGGCACAAGAATTATAACATGAAGCTCGGTCTGTGGCGCGAGCGTAGCATGCCTAGGAACGAACTAGACTAAGTTCTTGGTTTTGGCCAAGGCTTTGAGTGGGCATGGCCCCTATCACCCTGGGGTGAGCATCCTGAAGACTGCCTAGCGGGCATGGCCGAACTCTTTGCGGCGACCAGCTAACCGGGCTTGGCCCTGTTCGACGTTTGCATGTCGAAGCTGTTAACAGTGTTGCTCGGTCACTATAGGAATCCGAGGTAGTTAGCCGCTACCTTGTGGGCATGGCCCCTACAGATTTGTGGGCTTCGCAGTACGTGAATCGGGCAAGGCCCTATCTTGCCCACTTAGACGATAAGGGTCTTGCCCATTATGCATTAGGCCGTTTGAATGGTTGTAAAGATATCTGGCTTTTCTGTTTGCGGGCAGGCCCCCTACTTTCCGACTGTAAGTGTTTACCTTGAGGTCGCGAAGTAATTATGGTCACTGTAGTTTTCCTTCGGAGGAAGTCTAGGTTAGCACCAAGAGTGTGCCTAAGGTGCTCTGTGCGAGCGGAATCAACTCTAATGAGGAGAGTGTCATGGTTCTTGCAGTTACCAAGGCTTAGTTGACTTGGTTTGAGTACCTAAATTTTAGTGCATCATTTGCAAAGCAAACATAGTCCCCTTTTAAATAAAATTGGGATATGTATTATGCATTTAATCTTATGATAGTAAGATGATGTACATGCTAACGATTTATGTAAATGACAATAAATAAATATTGTTATTAGCATGACTTGTGGAAAATATCATCAATATTGATATTATGTGTTGTATGCCACCAAAACATGATTTGTATAGGCAGTTCACATGTGAATTTAGACATAGTGGTGAATAATGTAGTTTCATTACCATTTGTCATTCTTGGGCAGATAAATAATAAAATATAGAGTACGATTAACTTCATTGATATGCCAAATTTCGTAAGTGAATGAGTATGCACTTTCTCTATTTTTTTGTGCGCGGTTAGGGATTAATAAAATCATAAAGCGCGTAAGGGAGACGGCATACACACGGTCGCGAATAAAATATATTTAATTACATGCATCAGTGTAATATAGTGTGGCATGCATCATCATGGACCTCATGGTGGACAATTTGACGTAAACATGATATCGTTACGAGCATAAATTCATCATAATTACTCCAATTTATATCGTATAGTAATTGGGAGTCCAGATCTCCTGTACCACTTGTGTGTACCACTTTTCATCTCCATCATTGCATCCCAATTATTGTATCTCAACTAATGGTTGAGATGAAAAGTGGTACACCAGTGGTACACACAAGTGGTACAGGAGATTTGGACTCAGTAATTGGTTGCAGTTAAATGTCATGCATTAATCGCCAATAAATAATAATTTTAATTGGTTACAATTATCATATCAAGTCGTCATGTCATATGTATTCATATCGTGGTAATTTATTTGACATTATATATCTTACATAGCGCCGAATTATAATTGTCATTTATTAAGTATCGTAATTAATAATTTTAAAAGAAATTAATTACATGCATGTTCATGTAAGTTATAGTGTCTCATATTAATTTGGAGCAATAAATTAATCATGCGTTTTAATTTTGATATTCAAATCATGTTCTGTTAAGTAATGATATAATGCAACACATAAAAACAAAGTCATGTGAGTAGAATATGTGAAATTGGAGGGCAATAAATGGAAAGAATACACCTCGATGGAGTTGGGCAGAACTTATTGAAGTTGGAGGGTCTAAATAAAATTTATAGAAACCATGAGTAGCTGAATGCAATTTTAATAAAGTGGTAGGCATTATGGAATTCATGGGTACAGACTTCGAGTCGGATCCTCTATTCCAAAATTGTATTCCATCTCCTATTCCACCGTCGGATTCTTGCCACGTGTCAATCGTAAATAAACAAAATCAATTACTAAGTTGATTGTGTTTCCATAACAATAAAAATCTGTGAAATCTAGCTCAATATTTCCTTTTGTGAAGATTTCTTATTAACACATGGCAAGAATCCGACGGTGGAATAGGAGATGGAATACAATTTTGGAATAGAGGAGCCGGCAACAACTTTTCAGCCTCTTCAAGCATGAATTGACGACTCGTATGAAATCCGACGGGGGAGATTTTTGTGGCGTTTGCTTCGTCTGGTCCATGCAAAACCATTGCTGGAGTTTGTTTTATGTGTTTGTTGCTTGAAAAAATCATATTTGGTTGGTCGGAGTGTTACATGTGCACGATGAAGGCGGTAGGCCTCGAGCAACTCGTGGCGGCGCATGAGGGAGGGCTTGGACTCCAATGGAAGTGATTTTTGTATCACCTTGCTCGTCTAGCCAAGGTGAATCCATGGGTGATGTCAGATTTTCAATATGTGCTTCCTTTCTCCGCCGTAGATTTTCAATACGTATTCTATGCATAGTTCATCCTGTCCTTCGACTATAACTATGGCAGATCAAACGAACTTCACTCCATCGTTGACAATTGAGGCTATGATTGGAAGAAACAAAAAGAATTTTTTCCCAGCAATGGAACTAAACTGATGTGGCAAAAATATCATCATACCGGGGGTGCCAAAAGTCATCGAGATACGTGAATTGTTCGTTGACCGAAGTGGTGATCACATTGTCATCTGAGTCGGATATCTGGGTATATGTAGTCTGGTGATATGTAGGTCTCTGCAAAATAAGCACCGTGAGTGGGTGGGGATGTCCCCCAAAACCCTCTGGTGTGATAATCAGTACACTGTTTAAAACATGAGGGCGCTTAGCCCCCGTGTTGATTCTTATGTTATAGATTTATATCTGCTCAGTACATTACATTAGTTTTATACTTCAGTGGCTAATCGGGCTGCGTATCGATTAGCGTGGCAACTATGTATAGAACTTTGCCTTGTATAGTTTTTATAGGACTTTTCGGGTTCGGCGGAAGACCCTTCTCGGCTTCACCGGAAGACACTCAAAGCTTAAGATCGGTAGACCTCGTGTCCGGTGATCTGCTTCAGCGTGTCATCTCCAAAAAGCTAGGATTAATTCAAACTTATTCCTATATATTATTTGAATTAATCCAAGTCATTCCCTAACATGTCAAGCCGCCGAAAGCAACTTTCAGAAAAGTAGGAAGACTTTTCGCCTTGAATGAAAGCGAGAAAAGCATCTACTTTCGCTACATCTCTCGATCGACACCAAATCGCCCACCTTTTTGAAGATCTCGAAATGATTATACGCTCTAGATAAGCGGGAAGACGAAAATCCTTGATTGTGACCCCATGCATTTAATGCATTAATGAAAAGAGTTGTTGATGTCTTCATCTTCTCCAACGGATCTTTTTGAAGTGCACCTGCTACAAATACTGCCATTGAAGACTGGAACAAGAGACAACTGTACAGAATCAATCGAACACTTAAAGAATTGCTCTGAAACTTCATAACTCCAAGTCTTTCAGCTCAGTGCATTCAATAGATCCTTAACAGATCTAGAAGTCCTCGTCGACAACAAGAAGCTGCTCATCAACATTTATTGCTTTATTCTTCTTGTTGTTAACTTCCATTAACTATATACGCATCTAATTAAATATCTTGTATTCTGAGATATTTAATTCCCTAGACAAACACAAGTCAATATTTTGTACACGATCCATTAGGGATATTCTTTGTAATTGATCTAAGTGGAAAACATAGTGCACAATTTAAATCCAAGGTTGGCCTTGGTGGTGGGCGTAGCACTCATTATAGTGTGAACCATCCCAAAATACTTGTGTTATTTCCTCTTGTTTGTCTATTACTTGAGCTGCTTAGTTTCATTGTTTATATTATCCATTTATTGAGAACTTAAGTAATCTGTAAAAGGTCTAGGTAGTCCTTATCGGCAGACCTGGAACAATTTTCTTGAAGGTCTTCCGCTACTTGATTCTTTTCATAGATTGCAAGTAACTTTCAAGGAACTTACTTAAAATTTTTTAAAGTGTTAATAAGCTATTCAACCCCCCCTTCTAGCTTATTATTGTGCTCATTGGGACCCACAATTGGTATCAGAGCCTTACTCTTTGAAAACAAGTTTTCCAAGATTAAACTCTTGAGAGATACGACATAATGGCTCAAACACACTATATCTTTGCCTACATCTAATGCTAACCACGTCCCAATATTGGACGAAGGTCATTTTGATGTATGGAAGGATAAATTAATGAGATTCATGAACTCTATTGACAACAGGTTATGGAAATGTGTCACTGCAGGTCAACATGTACCAATGAAGGCAAATCTTCTAGCCTCCATCGCTGGGAACCCTGCAGAAGTTCCTAAAGAAGAATCGGAATGGACAGAGGACGATAGAAAGCTGGTAGAACTAGACAGGAAAGCAATCAACATAATCACCAGTTCTCTAGACACAAGCACATACCAGCAAGTGATTCGATGTACAACTGCGAAAGAGATGTGGGAAGCTCTTGTAGAATACTTGGAAGGAGACCAAGACACAAGAGACAACAGAAAATATACATACATCCAGCAGTTTGATTCTTTCAAAAAGGATCCTAAGGAAACCTTGAGACAAGCATACGATCGATTCAGTGAGGTAATAAATAGTTGCTTTTCTCTTGGTAAAACGTATGACAAAAAGGAAATGAACATGAGGTTTCTAGGCTCTCTAGGTAGCTTATGGCATGTTAAGACCACGGCTATGAAAGAATCTAAGAACTTAAACGAGATGACTCTTCGTAGCCTCTACGCAAGTTTAAAGGTTTATGAACTTGAAGTTAATCAAGCTCTAGAGCAAGACAAACAGTTGAGCGTGTCTTTGCCGACCATGGTCCAAGAAGAAATCATTGTTGAAAACAAACCTTCTACTTCTTCCAGTGAAAATGAGTTTTTATCTGATGAACAATTTGCTATGTTTGTTAAACGTTTTCAAAAATTTGCAAAATATGGAAGGAAGAACACTCACCAACAACCTTTCAGGAAAAATGGTGAAAGCTCATCTAAGGAAGAGCTTGTGTGTTATAACTGTAGGAAACCTGGTCACTTTGCCTCAAAATGTCCTAAGCCAAAATTTGAAGCATACCGAAAACCCTCTTTTAGAAAACTTCAAAAGCAAAAGGGTATGTTGGCTGAAGACATAGAAGACAAACAGGTTGCTACATGGTTTGAGACTGATTCAGAAGAGGAGGAAGAGGATTATGAGCAAGCTAATATATGCTTAATAGCTCATGACTCAGGACCTACCTATGACTCTGAAAATGAAGTTGTAGTTTCACCAAGTCCTTTGGACAAAAATGAAACCAACAGTGATAGCTTCAGTAAGGAAGAACTTCTCAAGGATAATCAGGATATGCTTGAAGAATTTAATTCCTTTAGAGTAGCCTATGTTAAACGGCCAAGAAGCGTGAGAAACTTACGGTGGTGAGAAATCTTTGATGGCAGTGAGATTCAAACTCTCAATAGTGTCAACAAGAGAGTATCAAAGCGAAGGAAGAAAACAAATTTCTTCATGACAAAATTGATGTGACGGTGAGCACATCAAAGGACTTGACCTAGAGAAAATTGCCTTGCAAAGACAATTGACTCTGGAATAACTCAAGGATGCATTTGAAGAAATCCTTACAAGCCAAAAATCTAGCAATGATAAAAGCAGGCATAGGATATTCGATGTGTCTCTTTCGACAATCTCTTGATCATAGAAAGGTGAATCCTCAAACTGCTAATGATATATCTTTCTCTAAGCAGGACATTTGGAAATATAGGGAAACAAGGCCTTGGTTATTCAAGTGTTCCTTACGTTTACCCCAAAGTTCAGAAAGGAAAAGGCAAAATGACTGACTCAAATGAGAAACCTGAAAGGGTAACGGTAGAGAAAACAAAGTCTGCTGACGGTAGACCTACTAAACCTCTACCGGTAACTATCAAGTTTGTCTATGAAACAGCAAAGCTCCTTTACATTGAAGGTAAACTTAAAGGTATTCTACCGAATCCTCCTAAAAGGTATTCAACGGAAAAGCTAAAGCTAAGTCCGTTGGTAACCTACCTAGGAAGATTCGAAAGAAACCAATTAAGTCTACCGTCAACAAGCAAGGCCGAACCAAAAATGGATATCAAGAAAAGGAATAATCATAAGCACTCTTCGGTTGAAGACTCTAACAGCTTCTATGGACTTTTCATTTATGTCATTCTTGCCATTGCTTAGGCCATCCGGCACCAGAATGCTTGCTAAGGTTTACCCCGAGATCTGAGAGACCTAGTTCTCTCAAGGTCAAGCAGGTATGGGTTGCAAAAGGTTGCTAATCCTTAGGACCCAAAAGAAAATAAAGGGTACCTTGTTTGCTTTAACTTCTTTTCAGGAATGCTTCATGGCTATAGAATCGAAAACAAAGACATCTCGGTACCTAGACAAGGGTCGTTCAAGACACATGACCGGGAACGTAAGTCTTCTTACGTATATAGTCAAGCAAAAGGACCCACTGTTATTTTCGAGACAATGCAAGAGGAAAGACAATTGGATATGGCTCAATTACTAGAGGAAGTCTCTCCATCAACAAAGTTTCTCTAGTAAGTGGTTTAAAGCACAATCTTACGAGCATATCACAATGCGACAAAGGACTTCTATGCCAATTCAATTCAAACCAATGCCTCATCAAAGACAGTGAATCGTGCTTCTACAATACGACCGGCAATAGACAAGGAAATGTCTATGTCGTGGACTTAAATCTTCTAGGGAGATTCTCAAACCTCGTGTCTAGTAGCCAACAATGTTCGTGACAACAAATGGCTATGGCATGCGTCTCGATCACCTCAACTTCAAGCACCTCTCCAAGCTCTCCAAAAATGGGCTTGTCAAAGGTCTACCTACGGTGTGCTGCGATCATGACAGTTGTAAAGCTTGTCAACTAGGAAAACTTTCCAAGTCTTCCTTCAAAAGAAAGTCTGTATTATCAACAAACAGACCTCTTCAACTTCTGCATATGGATCTCTTTGGACCTATTACAACACCAAGATTTCGAGACAAGTACACACTTGTAGTAGTTGATGACTACTCTGATTCACTTGGATTGAAACTATGACATCTAAAGATGAAACGTATGATCTAGTCACTGCACTTTTAGAAGACTTCAAACTCAAAAGCTTGAAGACATTTGTGACATAAGATCGAGACAACCGCATCAATTCAAAAACAATGGTGTAGAAAAGTATCGCGATGACCATGGGATCGGCCACAACTTCTCTCGCCGGCATTCCTCAACAAAATGGTGTAGCTGAACGGAAGAACATAACAACGATTGAAGCGGCTAGAACAATGCCGCGTAAGCTAAACTTCCGAAAGTATTTGGCGGTATAGCCAATATTGCTTGTTTTACCCAAAACAGATCCTCGGTAAACAAGTTTCATAATAAAACTCCATATGAAATATGGAGAGGAAGATCCCCAAACATTGGATTTCTTAAAATCTTCGGGTCAATTTGTAATGTTTTATTCTTTATAATGGAAAAGAGTATAGAGGAAAATTTGATGCAAAATCGGGGCGATTAAGGAATTTTTCTGGGTATTCCAAACATTCAAAAGCATTTCGCATTTTCGAAATCTAATTTAAAAATCTTAGAATCGTGCATGTTTCTTTTGATGAATATGACTTGTTAGAGCCTAGAATGGTCTCGAACGTTGCTAATGATTACGATAATGATGAGACAGTACAAATATGCAGCATCTACTTCCACTCCTCATCAAAAAACGGCAACGCAGAACCATCAAATACCGATAACCCTTCACCCGGAGATGGGCGATAACTCTCCGATACCGATAACAACTTCTTGTTGACCCGAACCCATCTCTTCCCTGCTTTTACCCCAAGCACCTTTACTGAGATCACTCATCCTTCTTGTTCACCGTAAAATGAAAGTTTTGAAGACTCTATTTCTTGAACTGATTTTGGTGAATCTCCTCTCAACCAACCTGCACTTCTTAAGGGAAGAATCCACCGTAAGTGATCTTCCTCCAATTGTTATTGAAGCAAGAGATCATCCCATTTCTCAAATCATTGGTGATCTCAACTCAGGAGTTCGCACGAGAAATAAGGTTCGAGAAGAAACTTTGTTTGCTTATGCATTTGTATCGAACTCGAACCAAAGAAGATTGATGAAGCTATCGAAGATCATAATCGATTGAAGCTATGCAAGAAGAGCCGAACTAGTTTGAAAGATGTAAGGTGTGAGCTTAGTTCAAAGACCGATCGATCATCCAAATCATCGGCACCAAGTGGGTTTCGAAATAAAAAGAGATGAAGATGGAAATGTCACCGTAAACAAAGCTGATTGGTTGCTCGCATACCGATGTGAAGAAGGAATAGACTTTGATGAAACTTTTGCCCTCGTTGCTAGACTAGAAGCAATCGAATCTTTCTAGCCTATGCCGCTCATGGACTTCAAAGTGTACGATGGATGTTAAGAGTGCCTTTCTCGAATGGTGATCTTCAAGAAAACTGATACGTGGAACGCCTCCAGATTTGTCATCTCGCATAAATCGGATCACGCCTACCGACTCAAGAAAGCTCTCTACTGCCAAGCAAGCTCCTAGAGCTTGGTATGAAACTCTATCCAAGTTCTTAATTGAACAAGGATTCGGAGAGGAAGAATAGACACTACTTTATTCATCCTCAAGCACAAAGGCCATTCTCTTCCGGTACAAATCTATGTGGATCTACATCATCTTTGGATCAACTAACCAAAGCCCTGTAAAAAGATTCGAGAAGTCGATGCAAAGCAAGTTCGAGATGAGCATGACGGGTGAACTTACCTATTTTCTAGATCGCAGATACAACATACTTCGACGGAATCTTCATCACCAAACCAAATATGCAAAGGAACTAATCAAGAAGTTTGGTCTTGATTCACCAAAGGATTTGAAACTCCAATGCTCACCGATCGCCATCTTGACAAAGATGAAAAGGGAAAGCAGAACATGACCAAGTACCGAGGAATCAGGTTCACTTCTTTTACCTTAATCGCTAGTAGACCTGACATTATGTTTGTCGCTTGTGTTTGTGCTAGATTTCAGTGCATCCAAAGGAGTCACATTTGCTTGCCGCCAAACGTATCATGATATGTTTCAAAAACAACAAATCTAGGCATCCGTATTCAAAATCCAACAACTTCAATCTAGTTGATACTCGACGCAGACATTACGCAACCGCAAAGTGAAAGCGTAAGAAGCACTGTGGGACTTGTCAATTTCTTGGAAATGTACTTGCCTCATGGTCTTGCAAGAAACAAGGATCTGCAAACTCAACCACGTAAGGAATACATAGCCGCAAGTTACTGTTTCCTCAACGGCTATGGATGAAGCAACAACTAGGGACTACAACATCAAGACCTAAAATCGCTTCAATCATGTGTGACAACACATCGCCTATCTCGCCCAAAAATGTGCTGATGCACTCCAAAGACAAAGCACATTGATATTCGTTATCATTTTCAAAGATCATGTGGAAAAAGGTAACATCGCTTTGGAATATGTTCCAACCGAGCATCAATTGGCGTACATTCTCACAAAACCACCGATGCCACCAGTTTGCTTATTTAAGGAGAAATCTTGGTATGATTGATCCTACCGCTAATTTCAATATTTTGTTAATATTTTCATACCGTAGTATCCTAGTTTTAGACTAATCGAAGACGTAAGTTCTCCTTTACCGAAGACTTGTTATAATTTTACTTAGTCTATATTTTTGCTAAAGAGGTTTCTAAAGCAATAAAGGGGGTCAAGGATAAAATTTGGTACTTAAGAAAATATCTTAAGTTCCCCGCTTTTTAAACCAAAACTTTCTCTTT
>CM028381.1:38113667-38157474 GCA_013146195.2 Codonopsis lanceolata | reverse complement strand
ATTACCAATTCCTCACGCGCATGTCGCCTCCCGCAAAAACACGTGCAAAATCTTTATGTGCCCTCGATATCCCTCTCGTAGATATCGACGTCGAGACGATCCTCCGCCGAGTTCCATAGTTATCAAAGTCATGTGTACTACAACCGAGATAACTACTTCCCCGAAGTGGCCATCGATGGAGGGGTGTAAACTCGCACGGCGATCCATCGCGATCACGAATCTCACAATTCGAAGACGATGTATCCCCACCGAAGACTCAATGTGATCCATCACCGACTCAAAACCCAAGCATAAGTAATATATACTCATATGCTCAAAACAAGTAGGTAAACACTCTACCATCAAACTAGTCATGCACTTCATCCACAACTAGCATAAATATCACAATAGAGAATCATGTAAGCTCTCATAATCAAGTGTCCTTCATACACTTCAAAACTTCTTGGAGGCTTGACCTCCATGATTTCTACCCAAAATCCGTGAGACTTAAGATTATAGTTCCTAGGATTCATACTAACTCCAAAGGTTGACTCCGTTGAGTCCAATCTAAACTTTCCTCGAAAATTAGGCATAGAAGCATGGGCTTCAATATCTCTATGTTCATGACTATCGCCAATAACCATAATCCCAAATTCATTGAACTCACATAAACCCAACAAAATACTTATCAATGCATCATAGAATAAATTCACCAATTTGTGCATAAATTCATTTAAGTCACTTTACCAATCATGCTTTCCAAAACTTGAGTAAATCATATAACATGTATTAATACAATATACTATACATATATAACACATTATTCAAGCTTAACATCATACTCATTAAGCTAAATCAACATTTGGGCAAAATCCCCTTCCAAGTATCTTCACCAAATCATGCTCAACATACATGAATAAATCACATAACAAGGTTTAATATACTACAATAAACATGAATAACATAATAATTAGGCTTACAATCATGTTTAACAAGCCCAAAACATAATTAGGGCAAAACCCCTTCCAAGTATCTCTACCAAATCAAGTTCAATACTCATGGATAATTCACATAGCCAAGTTCAATAGACTATATAACACATGAATTTCATGGTAATTAAGGTCCCAAGTAGGTTCACCCAATAATCTTCATCAACTAGAAACCTAGGGTTCATGGCATCTCTACAAGCGCTATAAATTGCACCCATTGACCTCACTTAGCAAGATGATTGTTTTCCCTAGGGTCAATGGGGCCAAAATAAAGAGGAAGAGAGGTTGAAACTTACAAGAAATCAGCCCTCACAAACTGTCAAATTCGAACCCTAGAGATGAGGTTCTCTTCCTCAACTCAATCTTCAAGTTCACAGGTATGGAATGGGGGAAGAAGACTCCTAGCAATGGCCTCCAAGATCAGCCCTTCAAGAGCCCTAGAATCGCCCCCTCTCAGCTCTCTCTCAAGTCTTGCCTGAAGTGTTCACAGAAGAAGCAAGGAGAAGTCGTATCTGTTGGCCGAACAAATGAGAGTGTGCGTGAGTTTTGATTTTATATGGGGGATTAATTCTCCTTAATCACTCACTAATCAACCCCTAATATCTCTAATAGATGTTTAGGACTAGTTTAGGCTAAGTAGGAGGGTTTAAGTTAGGTTTAATTTAGGTTTAAAGGGATAAAAGTTCGGACAGTGCGTAAAATAGATACAAAATCCCGTAATTCTGCCCAGGACCCCATGCGGTCGCTTCACTCTTGCATGATGCGAGCGCATCATGCTGTTTCTCAGCTTCCCACTTTTTCTTGTTTCCTTGCTCGGTCCCGGACTCTCCCGCATGTATTCTCGAGTCCTTCCAAGCCAAAAATGGTCTACAATCCAACCTTAATAACCTCCAAACAATAACCAAAACAATCAAGCCTCTAACCTCAATCAAACAAGGCCAAGAACTCAGGCAAAACTCTCCCGAACGACAACCAAAAAAGTCAAACGGAGAAGGGTTAACGCTAGAATCAAACTAGCAAGCAAACCGACAATGCAACAAGCATCTAACCAACATCCAAGGCATGTAAATGATGTTATAAATGCCCTCTAACAATTATCCATGTGATAACCACATAAATCACAAACCCGAGATTCATAGCATCTCGCGAAAGAAAAATGCAAACGTGCATCTCAAACGACGTCAACGAACATGCTATTGACTCCAAACATATGAATGAGCTAAATGAACATATTTATGATGATTATAAATGTATGAATCCATGCATAACACAAGCAAGCCATAATTCAGGGTTTTACACCAATCCAGCCATTCTTCACCTTCACCAGCCCAAGCCCAGCCATCCTCTCAAACTCAACAAACCACTTCCTCCCAGCCACCTACCCAAACCAGTCAATCACCCTCACCCTCCCCTACACCCACTCCCAAACCAAAACGAAGGAGACTTCGTAAGACCTTTGAAGACCAGCCACCGGCAGACACTCCAACCACTACCACTGAAGCAGTTGAGCCTCCTACTCAGCCGCTAAGAAAGAAAAGGAGAGCTGCCGGTCCCAAACCTTCTACCGCTGCCAAACAAACTACCACTACCGTCGCCCAACCATCTACCACTACCGACGCTCAACCCTCTACCGCCACATCTACCCCTTCATCTATTCCTCCTTAGTCATCTACTCAGAGGAATTCACCACCTCCGGAGGAGCCTATCCCTCAGGAGGAGCCTCAAATTCAGGAGGAGCCAGCCAGAACCCCCACTCCTCCTCCTCCTTCACCCTTCAACTACTCACCTGACCCATCTACACCTTCCTCACCTTACCACTCCCAACCAACTTCATCAACCACACCACAGCCAACTCAAATCCCTCCCACACAGCCATTAGACTCGCTAAGTTCCTTTCGAACTTTCGCAAGAGCGCACCCATTTACCCCTACCCATCAACCTCCTCAACCTTCTCAACCTTCCCTTAGAAAACCAAAATCCCTCTTCTACCCTGCCCCTTCTTTCTGGTTTTCTTCTGACCCTCTTCCCGAATCCTCCCATATCCGTGAACATTCTGACACTGATATGGAACTGGATTCCCCACCAACACCACCTCCCCCTCCACCCATTACCATATCTTCCTCCACAAACACCATACTAACCCAAGACTCGTCCTCTTCCGACTCCATCACTCCTCCACTCCAACGGCCCCATACGGCTCCAAGTAGACTCTACCTCTGCCGGCACCATTCATATTGGCCAGGCAACTACTTCCCATCAGCCAGCCAATGATGAAATTTTGACATGGCTGGACGCAATATATGAAAGGCTAGGCACGCTTACAAGCATCACTACCGCTACCGCCGAAATAGCCATTGCTGCTTCCAAAGCCAATGACCGCACTGCAGCCCTTCTACGACAATTCCAAGAGGATGTCTGAACTCGCTTTGGACAGATACGACACGACTTTACAGATGTCAAGATCAACCTTGAAGCTCAACGAGATGAGTGTGTCCATATCTGCTCCTCTCTTTTCTATGAGCTTTTCCATGCCATCACTCTCCATCTCGGCAACGGTCGCCCTCCTGTTCTAGAGCTCAACCGCATTGCTCGCGACTCTGCTCACAACTTCATGAATGCCAACCGTGATCGTGATCTGGCCATCACGGAGGAGAAGCAAATGAGGTCAATCAACAGAATGCTGATGGAAGATAACAACCGTCTTCGTGAAGAACTGGACTACCGTTCTCATTCCACCAGACCTCCTACTGATGCAGATGACGAATACGAACGAAGAATGGAAGAGCTAGAGCGAGAACGAAGGGAAAAAGAGGCTGCAGACAAAGGCAAAGGGAAAAGACCTTGGTAGTTTATGTATCTTTTCTTCCCTTACCTTTGTATTTATCTTCATTTTTGAAAACTCTGTGATATGTAAACTTCTTGTTTATAAATACAGAAGATTACTTGTTTTTCAAAAAGGTTATCTTGTTTAAATTCTTGTTGCTTTATATTCATATATGTTTAGAATTTAAACAATCAGTTTAAATTTATTTGAACTGCTGCTAATCTGTGTGCTATTCTATGATTTTTTATACCCTTGTATGCACTTAGATTAGTCCCTTACATTTGAGGTGTTATTCTGTTTGATAGAGGCATGTCTTCTGCTACTCTATTTATAAATTCCTCAGACGTGTTATTATCTATCACATAGTTTGTTTCAGCCCTCATTTGTAGTAATGATGACCAGATATAAATAGGAGGAGATTGTTGATTCTTATGATAGATTTATATCTGCTCAGTACATTACATTAGTTTTATACTTCAGTGGCTAATCGGGATGCGTATCGATTAGCGTGGCAACTGTGTATAGAACTTTGCCTAGTATAGTTTTTATTGAACTTCACAGGTTCAGCGGAAGACCTCTCCACAAGCTTTATCGGAAGACCTGCTTATCGCCCACAAACGGTAGACCTCGTGTCCACCTAATCTTCTATGACGTGTCCTATCCAGCAATGACTCATTGGATTAATTCAAACTTATCCTAAATCGTTATTTGAATTAATCCAAGACATTCCCTGACATATCAAGCCGCCGAAAGCAATTTCCGAAAAGCAGGAAGACTTTTCGTCCTGAACAGTGAAAGCAGGAAAAGCAGACTGTCTCCTACTTTCTGCAACAGCTCTCAGATCTGACACCTAAATCGCCCATCTTTTTTAAAGATCTCAGAAATCATTCCCTACTCTAGATATCTGTGAAGATGAAAATCCTTGACTGACAGCCCCATGTATTTAATGCATTGTTGAAAAGAGCTGTTGAAGTATTCGTCTTCTCCAACGGATCTTTTGAAGTGCACCTGCTATAAATACTGCCATTGAAGACTGGAACAACAGCAACTGCACAGAATCAATCGAACACTAAAAGGATTTCTCTGAAACTTCATAACTCCAAGTCTTTCAGCTCAGTGCAATCAAGAGATCCTCTACAGATCTAGAAGTCCTCGTCAACAACAACAAGCTGCTCATCAACACTTATTGCTTTAACTTCTTGTTGTTTACTTTCATTAACTATACTTCTGAACGAATTAAATATCCTGTTTTTACAGATATTTAATTCCCTAGACCCCAAACACAAGTCAATAGTTTGTACACGATCCATTAGGGATATTCTTTGTAATTGATCTAGTGGAAAACATAGTGCACTATTTAAATCCAAGGTTGACTGCCTTGGTGGTGGACGTAGCACTCTTTATAGTGTGAACCATCCCAAAATACTTGTGTTGTTTCATATTTGTTTGTCTGTCATTTGATATGTTCTTTACTGTGATTATCTTTATCCATTTACAGCAGAACTTAAGTAACTTGTAAAGGTCTACCGGTAGTCCTTACCAGCAGACCTGGAACAACTACCTTGAAGGTCTTCCGCTACTTGAATCTTTTCGATAGATTGCAAGTACCTTTCAAAGTATTTACCAAAAAGTTTTAAGTGTTTAATAAGCTATTCAACCCCCCCCCCCTTCTAGCTTATTATTGTGCCCATTGGGACCCACAGAATCCGATCCTTATTTGGTCTTGACGAGTAAATATCTATTTGTGCATTGCATTGAGTACAGCTGGCATTTTTGGTATGATTTTTTATGTCGGTGGGACACGCCTATACGAATCGCCGATTCAGATTCGCTATGGATCGCCGCACGGGACCTCACACACCCTCCATTGTTGACCGCAATAGGAAGTAGCCCCTTTGCCGTAACAATACGCAAGGCCACATCTTTGCTATTAGCCGGTGGAGTTCGGTATATCGATGCGAAGTCACGAGCATCGTAGTCACGATATTGGGTAATAGTGTTTTTTTCTTGCAGGAGCTACGTAGCGGCCGGGCCCATAACATATCCTATTGTGATGTTTAATACTCGCACTTATGTGAATAACGTGCTAAGTGCAATTTGTGATCATTGAGGGTTGGACCCATGTTGTGATCATTTGAGGGTTGGACCCATGGTTTTATTATTTGAGGGCTGGGCCCATATTTTGGTTGTACATGATTATTGTTGGTACATTATTATTATGATGCCATGATTGTATTTTTATTGGTGCATTATGCCATGCCATGCCATGATATGTCATACAGTTGCATTTAGTAGCTTACTGGGTCATTATGACTCATTTCGTGTGTTTGTTTTCCTTAGTTTGTGCAGTGAGCTCGTTAGTACGCGTTGCGGTTGCGGACTAGTGATTTCTAGCAGGTGGTCTTCCCGGCGGTAGCTTGGATTTATTATTGTATTTATTATCTTGTGAGACACGGATGTAAAGTTATGTAAACTTTACTTGGGTAGTTATGTTAGTATTTTATTATCGTTTATTTTGGGAGCCGACTTGTTTAGTCGAGCTATTATATTTATTTAGAAGTTATTTTGTCGTCTTCCCGAGCAAGGTTTTAGCTCGCATGTTCTAGTATTGTGTTATTGTTATTTCTATCTCTGAAAACTTTAGTCGAGAGACATTGGTTTAGTTGTTAGTGTTTAATCTCTTATTCTTTTAGTTGATTTGTCCCTCCGGCATGTTATAGCCGTTGAGTGGTTGGTTATCAGGTTGGTATTTTGTTGCTTCGCCGGCCTTAGGTTTGCCGATGGTTTGTTGCTCGTGCGAATGTTGCGTCACGCGCGGCGTAGATTTGTCGAGAGATAGTCGTCTCTCAGCCTTGTATTCCTTAGTTTATAATTATAGGCTTTGGCCCCACTTATGATTTGCTTCCGCAGGTGTTGGTTTTTATTATTCCGTATCGCCGTTATGGCTTTACATTCCTGTTTCGAGCTTGTTGGCTCAACTTTTGACTCGTACCATTATGCTTAGCGGGTGCTTGTCCGTCTTCTAGCTTGTCTTGGTGGCACGACCTTGGGATTCTGCATTGGAATCCAGGTCGGGCTGCCATACTCTTGTGTAAAACTCGGGGTAATGATACTCTTGGTTAAATCCCAAAGTCATTGGTTCTGGATACTATTGGGTTCAGACATGATTTCAACATGTGTACTGCAACAACAACACAACTACGACTCTTGGTCAAAAGTCGAGGTAATGAGACTCCTGGTTAAGTCCCAAGGTTGGTATTTTCTTGATACTATTGGGTTCAGACATGACTTTGGGTTTTAGTTCTGGATACTATTAGATTCAAATAGTATAATATATGTATCGCGACAGCAACACATCTAAAGTGTTCCTCTGGATTTCTGGTGCAGTTATATATGTGTATTGCTTCAGTAGCACAGCTACAATGTTTGACAGGTCAAAAGCTCTCTTGATACAGATCAGATTGAGATACTGATTTATATCATGACTATGTCTTTATATTACGTTGAATCAAGGTGCATTATAACATGATCAACGTGAATTGTGTGGAAGTATATGAATTGCTATACTTGGTGTATCGTGTATTGTGTATTATGTATTGGTTATATGTGGATAACAACATGTCATATAGATCACGTAGTAACTTACTGCACTCACCCCGTGTTTCTTTACTTTAGTGTGTAGTTATCCAGGAATTTGATCCAACGAGATCGGAAGTTCACGTGTGATCAGTGAGACACGCGAGACCTAGCAGGTTATTGAGTTGTAGCTCCTAGAAGGCTTGTTTTGTATAGCGGTGAGGACGAGGATGTATATAGTTATATAAACTATATTATGTGTTTTAATTGTTACTAGTGTATATATATTTCACTAGTTGGTTGGCATGGAGCCAGTGTGTTTAGTTCTCGAGTAATAGCTTGTGGGTTTTTGTATTTTTGCAGCTTTTCAGAAGTTGTGGTGTTTATATTATTCACATCAATTATTATGTTTTGTCAGTTGACTTTTGTTTAGCCGTAATTAATAGAGGCTTTGAAAAAGTTTTAAGTGTTTATTAGACGCTCGACCCGAGGCTTGTATAGAGATTGAAGGTCGGGGCGTTTCAGTGGCGGTCGGAGGTGGCGGTGGTCGGAAGTTGCTGTCGGCAGTGGTGGTTAGAGGTTGATGGTGCCTGCTAGCAGCAGTGGTCGGAGGTGGGGGTTGGAAATTGTGATGGTGGTAGTTGTGAAGGCAAGGTGAGTTGTTATTGTGCATTCTAATTGACAAAAATATAGAATTTAAATTCTTAGGATTTAGGGTAGAATTAGTTTTATGGAATTGAGGTATTTGAAATTCCAACTCAAATCCAATTCTAAATTTTAACGATGTTGCCAAATGACATAATTGGTTTCTGAGACCCTAATTCCAATTCCAAGTCAAGGAAATCAGGAATCCAAAAGAATTTGAATTCCTCTATAAAGGTCGGAGGCCAGGCTTTACTTGTAGATATATGCCACTGATTATGTGTGCATTATTTGACATACTAACCTTTACTTTTGACCCAAAAAATAATTTTTCCACTAAATAAACTTTAAACTTATATACGATTCATCATTGTGTACTTTTTGTTTCTTAACAAAGAAATACATATGCTAATCGTATCCGATAGCTCTAACCCAATCTTCTGTCTCATCTCGATTCTTTAAATATTTTATTAGTCTTGAAAAAATGTAACACATCTGCAAATTGTTGCCGCTTTGGAAAGTGATAATCTTCTAAACAAATAAAAATTAATATCATAAATAATAGACTTAAATCACAATTTGGTCACCCTATTTTTCCATTTTTTGCAATATGGTACTCTACCAAAAAAATTCAATCTAATCATTGTTCTTGGTTTGGATAATCAATAAGGTCACTCAAGCCATTTATGTCAGTTATCTTGAATGAAAATGGTGAAAAAGACTAAAATACCCTCTAAACGTAGGGTGACAAATTTACAATTTATAACCACAACTGAAGCACAGACCACACGGCCCACATCTAATTAAAAAATATACCCTATAAAAACGCCACACAATTCATCAATGGCAGAGGTTTTTTACCTTCACCTCCACGAAGAAGATGAAGACGACAAGGGCTATATTTTGGTTTCCCTCAACTTTGTACCTTATTGGTCTCACAACTTCGACGACTAACACCTCATATCTCGAATTTTCCCCCTTTCGATTCCCAACTTTCATATCTTCGTCAACACTCTCCTAATCGATCCCGCTCTCAGGGTGTTCACTGGCGACGTTTCTGACGCCGATTTGATCATCCCAACCCTGGATTTGTTTAACCACAGGAGCCATGTAAATTTCGTGATGAATTTTCTCCATCAGCACGTTGAGCAGTCATCACCGCATGTAATTCTAGAGAAGAATCTGATTAGCGGTTTGGGGGAAATGGGTTTGAATAACTTTGAGGTGGATCGTGATTTAAGATTAGGGTTATGGTTTGTTGGAGATATTGATTGTAATGATGAGGAGATTGATGAGATTTTTGGGTTTATGATTACAGATTGTGGTGACGAGTTTCTTGTGTCTAGTATGACGGGTGGTACAGTATCTGATTCAGGCGAGTCTTCTACTATTTTCGGGGATCTGGAATATTTCATGGGTGGTTTGCGGGTTGCTGATATCGAATCGTATTTGGAGGAGGTGGACAGAACGAGGAGAGCTTTGATAACGAGAATGTGTGTGATAATGATGCGAGCCTTCCACTTTGTTGGGATGTATTTAAGTTGGAAGATGATGATAATATTAAGGAGAACTGAAATGAAGATTTCTTTGCTATTGTTGTTGACAACGATGAGTGTTGTCATGGTTGAAGATTGGTTGATAATGTAGGCAAGGGTAATTTTGACTTTTTACAAATGTTTTAAACTTTATATCTAAAATATTGGATGGAGTGATCAGCTTGCTATATGTTGTCAAGAACAATTATTAAATTGATTATTTTTTAGTAGAGTTTCCATATTGTAAAAAAGTGGAAGAGTAGGGTGACCATATTGCGATTTAAGTCTAAATAATATACAAGAAAAAAAATTAAGTGTTTCATAGGTCATATTGTCCAATAATCTATTTTTTATTTTTATATATTTTTAAAAAAGAAGAAACAATTCATGTAGGTCGCCCGGACCATAACAACTTACATGCGCCTATCTCGCCTAGGCCCGGGGTCTTTTAAGATTTTATAAGTTTGACATATATACTAAGAGCATGAACAGCGGAGGATCATAAGGTGAATCAAATCGAATCAAATCAAATCTTAACTTACAACGAAATATCTAAATAAAATATAATATAATTTTTATTTGATTTGATTTAATTTGGATGAATATAGGTTACAAATCAAAATAAAAAAAAATCAAACCAACAATATGAACCATTAAACTACACCGCTTTGACTTTAAAGGCAAAAGACAGCTCCGTGTTATAGCCAAAAATTCAAAAAAAAAAAAAAAAAAAAAAGTTTGTGGTCGACAGCCCACTGTAGCCTCCTGCCCTCCCATTTCCCCACGCCCTTTCCACATAGCACGTATCTAGTGATCCCAATTAATTTTCCACCTTATTTTTCTTAGTAAATTTTTGGCCAAAAAGCTATTATTTTTTAATATTTGTTCTTGAATTAAAGTACATATTTTAAACTATAAATAGAGATTTCGTTTATTTCATTTGGATAACAGAATTTTTTCAAGTTTTAGCCATATTTTGCAAAAAAAAATTAAAATTAATGGAGATAAAGATAATAGTTGTATGAAAAAATATTATATTATGTGTCATGTTGTATGAGTTTTTTTTATTTTGAATCAAATAATTATCAAATATATTATTTTATTAGTTTTTAATTGGGTTGTTTGATTCGGGTTGTATGATTTATTGGTTGTTTATGCTCTAACAAGTCATGAAGTCGACAAAGAAGTTGAACTAAGATCATAGGTTTGAATTTCTGCTGTATTTAGCCGTTAGGAATATATTCAATCCATAAAATCACAAAAAATAAAAATTATAATAAAATTGTGAAACATACTCTAAAATAAGAATCTATTTGTGCAATAGTGTTCGGATTAGTATTGTTATGGACATTCTGAGCATTGCTGTTGGGATTAGAATCTATTGGAGAGAAAAAGTTGATAGAAAGAGAAAGTCTATAATTGGAATTGCTGAAGGGTGGGGTGAGGGAATTGAATATATGTTTTTTTTTTTACAAAAAGGCATTTTGGTAATTGTGTTTTTAAAAGAGTACAATGTTTGGGGTGTGTGATTTTTAAAAATAGATTTTTTTAAGTAAGATATCTCAAAATAGTAAAGTAAATTCTTTGTCTGAAACGGAAAGAGTAATGAAGGAAAGAAAATGTTTTTCTTCTTTTAAAGCCTAATTAAATATATGTTGTTTTTTTATAAAAGGGTAATTTGGTAATTATGCTTTTAAATGGGTGCAACGTTTAGGGTGTGTGATTTTCAAAAGTGGATTATTTAGAATTATATCTCAAAATAATAAAGTGAACTATTTGCTTAAAACAGAAAAAGAGTAACGAAGGAAAGAGAATGGTTTTCTTTTTTCAAGGTCTAATAAAGTGGAGTGAATATGTGATTAACTCAAAAAAATATAATTAATATATATAAGGTCCCTTAATCATCTTTCTCTATATATAATTACATATTAGGACCTAAAATTAAGGACGACCGCAATTGCCTTAGAGCTAGATCCGTCACTGCATACGAATATATTTTGGTGACGTTTGATAGTCAGGATTAAAGTTGGATTAGAGTAATATCCTGAGTTGCCTAATATTCGGTACGCAATTGGTGGTCTTGACTAATAGCACGAGTTACCTAGATAAAATCATTATTCTCTCATTAATTATACGAAGGAGGAAGATGATAGTATTAACGCTTTTGCTAAAAAAAATTGAGACTAAGATTTTTTATCTCAAAACTACTCTCAATATATAAGTATGAATTAATAACGAGGGTGCTAATAGTAATGAGATTAATAATACTATTTATCCTTACCTGATTATCAAATGAGCCTTTTAAGTATAACAACCGAAATGAGATATTTTTTGGAATAATTACAAGCCGGTACATTTTTTAAAACATGTTTTCAAATCAATCCAGCTATTTTTTAGACATATCTTTTAGGTACAATTTTGGAGGAAAAATACGTCACTGCCCTTTAATAAGGAAGAATTCGGTTCCTCTCCCGCCTCATTTCATTCGCCTTCTAGACATTTCTAGGTCTCCTCTCTTTCTCTCTCTCATTCTAACAATGGAGATGAAGAGTTTTGAAACCATCTCCATTCCCTCTCCTCGCTGTCTCTCTCTCTCACGGAATCGTAGACGCCATCGCCATCGCCCAAGTAGCAAGAGAGAGAGAAAGCCTCAAGTGGAGAGAGAGGAGAGAGAATCGACTATCTCCCCCGCTACTCTCCTCCTCTGTTCGTCTCAAACCCTAACTCGAAACTCTTTACAATAGCGAAGTAAGTGCACTGCTCAACCTTCTTTTGTTTTTCCTTTCGGTTCCATGAGGCACAAGGCTGAGCAAGGTCATGCTGCCAACAATGGTCTTGATATTAAGACTATTGGAACCCCTCAAGGAGCGCTTTCCTATCATCTCATATGGTGACTTCTATCAGTTAGATTGGCCTCACGTCGAGATTGAGTGGATCTGGGAAGCAAAGAAGCGGAAGCAAGCAAAGCAAGAGAAAAGCGAAAATGAAGCTACCTCTGAACCCCACCCAAAGCGTAACATTGACTGGGGCTTTACCAAGAAGGAAGGAAGCCGGCAAATCTGAAAGTCCACTCTTTCTTAGACAAAGCTTCTAATCGATAGCATGAAGAGCTCCAATGAGTTGGTCGGTTGATTAGACTGGAAAACCAATTGATGAAAGATCTGATCTCGCTGGAACTAGTAGTAATGATTGTACAACCGAGAATGATTCTATAAATAAATTTGATTTGAGATACAGAGTAACTGGTTAATCACCTGATGCCAATTGTTGGCATCAACATTTCACCTGATGACAAAATTATGTTTGATAGGCATCAGCATTTCACCTGATGCCAAGATTTGGCATCAGCATTTTTGGCATCAGCACTATTTTTGGCATCAGCATCAATTGTAGGCATCAAGATTTCACCTCGATGCCAAGATTTGGCATCGCATTTTGGCATCAAGAATATTTTTGGCATCGAGTTCGATGCCCGAATTAATTATGCCGATGCCCGAATTATCATCCTGATGCCAAGGCTTGGCATCAGAGTTTTCATTAATGACATTTTTGTCATTTGGCAAGCAATTTGTAGTTATATGAAATGTGCAAAAAATTAATGGTCCTAGATGAAAAGATGTTTTAAAAATTGTACCCAGTTGAAATTCCCCCATATTTTTACACAAAAGACTCAAACGAAGAGTCCATGTTTAAAAAATCTAATGCAAATTATATTACGAGATAGAGTTTGTGATATTATTACGAGCTTTAGTGTTAGAGTCATTAGATGATTAAGTTGGTGATGATTTTGAATGTTCATGTCATTAGTTTAAAAAGAATATATTTGATCTAACGACACTAACACTAAAACTTGTAATAATATCACAAACTCTAGCTCGTGATATCATAAATCATCATTAAAAGATACTCCCTCCGTCCCGACAAATAATCCATCATACTATTTTGGATGTTTCACTTGAAAAGTTCATTTAAAAAAAAATATATGTTTATTTTTTTTATAACATTTCATCTTTACCCTCCACTTGTGTTGGAAATATGTTGCTCGTACTTAAGTATTTTTGTAATTATGACTAACTTTATTAACATTAATATATTTTCTTAATAATTAGACTTTTCAAATAGAGACTCTTTGGGTGGAACAAGTAAACTTATAACGAGTAGTTAAATTGGTCATTATTATAAAAATATTTGAATATAATCAATATGTAACAATATCAAGATTATGTTCATTTGATTTCTCTAACCATTTTTGGGTTGAGATTATATGGTGGATTTTGTTTTATAAGACACCCTCTGTTTCAGCCAAAAAGTCAATTGTACTTTCAAAAATTTATGAACTTTGAATCGCTCCCCTCAACTATAATTGAAGCAATGTACCCCCTCAATTATAATATTTTCTTAAATTACATGTTTTGTTTTGGTATCGTCGTATAAATTGACAAAGTTTTTCCATCTAAGACTTACTTTTTTTTAAAAGGAAGCAGGGTCGCATCTAAGACTTACATCACCATCTTTATTTGTTAGTATTTTTTTATCATAAAATTTAAAAAATATAATCAATTATTTATATTAACTAATTTTAGATACAAATAAGGTTTTGAAGCAAGAAGGGTAAAATACTCAATTCAAATATCATAAGAGTATTATGGTAAAAAACCTAAAGATGGTCACATAAATCTCAGGTGGTCATTTTACGTTAACACAAATGACAATGTCTAAACAGAAATTGTAATTTAAAAAAAATGTCATAATTAAGGGAGTACATTACTTCAATTGGTAATTGAGTGGGACAATTTTAGCTCAACTAATAGTTGAGTGGGGTTGTTTGCAATTTACCCAAGTTTTTAAAACTTCAAAACATTCTATTTACCCCGTCTAGCCAGAATTATCACCGATTAGACCTAAGTAGTAAGTACTATCCTTTTCTTATTTTAGAGGGAGCTAGTTTAGATTTTTTTGTAAAATGGAGGGCAATGTTGTAATACATATAAGATGTTGGGGGTTAATATCTGACTTTTATACAAATGGGCCAAAATCATAAATTTTGATATTTTGTGTAATACAAAAAAGAGGCAAAAAGTTAAAGCTGGGCTACCAATAATTCGGTGATTCCGTATTGGACAAAATATGAGCTGAACAAATTAAATCTAAGTGAATAGTTCAAATTTCGAACTGAATCAAATCATAACAGTTTGGGTTGGTTTGAGTCGGTCTCACGGTGTGGTCTCATTGTTCAGCCTTATTTCAAAAATACCTTTAAGATTTCAATTTTTAAGTAAACCAAAGGAATTAATAAAAAAAGACAAACAAAAGAAATTAGCAAAAGAAACAAATATAATACAAAGATATAATATTTGGATGTTTTTATACCGTTTAACAATTATATCAAAAGAGTTTTAGAATAAATTGGTTCTACTAATTTCCCTTAATTTCGGAACATACAAGATATGCAAGTTATTTCTGATGTAATGATTGGGATGCAATGATTGAGATAAAAAGTGGTACATCAGTGATACACATAAGTGGTACAGGAGATATGGACTCCTTGACTTTAGTCTTTATATACTATAATTCAACGGATAATATAATTCCATTAATAATTGAATCAAGATTTGATGGTTTGGTTCAAAATGGCTCGGTTCATATCGACTTAGCTCGACTCAACACTTTATACTGCCAATGAAACCCAAATTATTCTATTTTTCAGAAACTTAAAGCATATAGAACTATATAAGAGACAAACAAACCGAAGCATTCGGTGCAGCTTGGTTCGGTTCAATTTGACGGCTTAGTAGCTCGAATTGACACTCAGAGATGGGTGTGGGACATATAGTACTGAATGTTTAAAAAAAGAGGAAGGTAAGGAGGAGAGGTTGCATTGGTTGTGGAAGAGGTTGCATCATCCATGGCCATTTTGGGCTCTGATACCAAAAAAAAAAAAACTAACAAGGATGAAGAAAAGAAAATACATAGAAGAAGAAAGAAGAGACAGGACAGAGACACAAAACTGAAAAAGAATTCCCAACTTAATTTTTATTTGATTTCTGTATTTTACATTTATAATTACATTGTGAAATAAAAAGGGAATCTTTGACTACTTTGTCTACAATCTCGTGAAGAGATTGATTACACTAATATGAGTATGCATAATCCTACCTAAAATACAATATACGCACATAGTCATTTGTACAGAATTGGTCGTCCGAAAATCACTTGCTAACATCTAACACACACACACACAGTAAGAAGAAGAAGACTTCCTCAAAACCAGTAGTTTCCCTCAACATAAATGTGCTCTGCTGCGTAGGTTCCAGGCCCTCTCCATCCCCAGCTATCTATCTCTGCAACCATTAAGGCCCAAATATCTTCACATCAGACCCATGTACATTCTGTTAATTAAAGAGTACATATACATACATACATATATATATATATATATATATATATATATATATATATATATATATATATATATATAATTTGTTTCATGGAACTATATCCATGCATTCAATTCCATGTTTCTCTGGTTTCTTTGAGAATGGAAACTAAATTAATATGAAAAACTACACACCTTCTATCACGGAGAGGTCTCCAAATATATTCCGAATCCGTTCCTCTGAAAAACCATGGATCGTAAATAACGGGTAAGGTATACTACGTCCTCGGTGGAAGAAGTAGTCTCCTGTGCTCAGCTGAAAAGCCGACAAATCTCCACCAATGACTTGGTTCCAAGAGGCAAAAGTGCTTTTGTCTTGGCTCACGTCCTCCTCTTCTTCCCCACCGTACACAAGTTGGATATCATAATCTCTTAGCTGCAAATCATTTGCCAAGTCAACCACAACTTTCAGTTCATCACCAGCCTCCAACTGATTACCAAACTTCCACTGGCTTAACCATGCCAACTGATCACCATAACCTTTTGGCAACCCCATACAGAAAGGGCAGTATATCCATGCCAGATCCTTTGTCTTGTTACTAATTTTGATTAATGATGGATATACCTCTGGATAACCAACAAGGCGGCTGGAAAACTCATACACGGAACACACATTCAAACACTGGACCTTCACATTATGAGGCACAGTTATGCTTATAGATGTTCCTCGGGGTATTGACAAGCCTGCATGATTAATTGGTTGCCTACAAGAGAACCAGGATGGAACCTTTTCCAACGGAACAAATGTGCTAAATATTCCCCATTCATGCAATCCCTAATTAAGAATCAATAATGATAATAATTAATCATTTTTTATGCATGAGCTTATTACGTATGTGCACTGCGTGTGTTTTTGTAAAGATTAACATGCGTGTGTGAAGAAGAGAGAGAAAGATCGAGAACCTGGATAGTCGAATGCTCTCCACCAGGTCTATGAATATAAGCACTATATTGAAGTCTCACCACAACATTTCTCAACCACTCTACATCACACAAGCGCCATCCCAAGTTGGTTATTATTCTAGTGTCAACTTCTGCTATTGGTGCTATCTTAAAAGAACCTTCAACTTCTAATAGCTTTGTGTTACCCATAAACAAGAAATTAAATAAATCAAGCCCACTTGAAGATGTTACTTTTTCCAAAGATGTTTCACGCAGATCAGCAAATTGTAAAGTATTGGGCACAACCAGAAGAGGCTCAAGCTTTTTACATGACATCAATTTAAGTTCTTTAAGCTTACTAAGACTTTTGAGGCAATCTGGTAGTCTACAAATTGGGTTTCCACTTAAATTCAAGTATTCCAACGATATTGCTATGTTACCGAAATCTTTAGGGAAAGATTCATCATATATGTTGCAGTGCGCAAGGCTTAATATTCTCAAACACCTTGGTAAACAAGACCATAAGACTTCAGGATCCTTTCGAGGTCTCGACACCCATCTTGAAACAATTCCATACTGGTGCCACCATTCCATCTGCCCCATCTCATGGGGTTCTTGGTTTATGACCACTCCATCTGCAAGCAGCACTTTCAGTGACTCCAATTTCCTTAATTCTATTGGAAGCTCAACAAGCTTCGAGCAACCAGAAATTACCAGTTTCTCAAGAGATGTAAGAGTACCAATGTTGGTTGGAAGTTTCCTGAGATTTTCACAATCTTTTAGATCTAGTAAAGTCAGTCCCTTAAGGTGTTCAATGGATTCACAAAGTTCCACCAGGTTTGTGCACCCTTTGAGGATCAATTCTTCGAGATTAGGAACACCTTTAAAGTTAGGAGCCTTTTCAAGTTCTCGCGAATGGCTGAGATCCAGGATCTTCAAAGATGTAACATGCTGCATGGACACACCAAGTAAATCGTAAGTGATCTCTAATAATATATTCCGCATTTCCACGCAAATAGTTTACTGTTCCATTTTGAGATATTTTTACTTAAAGAATCCAATTTCAAAAATTAAATAATAAAAATGTCATATTATTATTAATGGATTACTAAAAGTATCATTTTCTTAAAAAATGTAACTTTCAAACGGAGACTCTTTGCACGAAACGAAGGGAGTAACATAACTAAACTAAAGTATGGACAGGGCCGGCCCTGGGGGTGGCAAGAGGGGCTACTGCCATGGGCTCCTAATTTTTAGGGTCCCAAATGTTTGGGTACTACCTTATATTTAGTATATATTCCCGCCGTACCTAAATAATCGTCCTAGTTGATCCGGCGCACAGTTTAAGAAAAAACAATTGACTTGATTATTTATATTGGCTTAATGTGTAGTTTCCTTTAAAGCTCATATGTATGTAGCTCATAATTAAAGTAGAGTGAAAAATAAGGATAAAGTGGTAAAAGTGATGTTCTAAAAAGGTAAGTTTCAAAGTGGATAATTATTTTGGAATGGACGAAAAAAGAAAGGAGGACAATAATTTAGGGACGAAGGGAGTATATTATAGTGTCAAAAAGGTTAACAATTGATTGGTTTCAACAAGTCTTTAAGATGCACATGATTTAAGGTAGATGTCACATGTTAAATCCTAGATTCTCAATACATAAATGATTTTATTTTCATGCAGGACTTTTTTTTTTTTTTTCTGTCACAGGCCTCTTGAAACTTAGGACCGCCTTGGGTATGGAATGCAGCTCATGGAAAGAAGTGAATCTTTGACTTTCTCCTAAACATGAGGAGATCAGGTAATGTGTGAACCGTTGAGAAATAGATAAAACTTATGTATATTGTTCATTGGATCAATAGGAATATATGCAATTAATGATTACCTAAAAATTATCCATTTACTGGACGTTATGATGCAATTGGTCATTTCCCGCTAATTTCATTAATTTTTTCGGCTAAGTCAATACACGCGCATCTCCACAGATACTAATCAATGAAAAAATTATGGATGTCTTTTTTACCTTTAAATAGACAGAAATATTCATAATATTTTTATTCTTTTAAACCTAGATGTGAGGGTATTGCTGTCAATCATTAGCTAAATTATAAGTCTAGACACTTTCTACCCCTTCCCTGCCATTCCAGCCGCCACCACCTCTACCATTCCAGCCACGGTTGATCATAAATTAATCCAAGTACTGGCCTTAAGCATGTTAATTAGAACCCTCATTGATTACCCAATCTAACCCAATTCAATAAGCATGTTAATTACAACCCTCATTGATTACTCAATCTAACTCAATTCAATAATATTTTTGGGTTAAATGAATAATCCGTTTTGACTCAATAATATTAACGGGTTGTAACGGATCGGGTTAAATTTGGTCAAACATGTTACCTATTTCGACCAAGGTTCTAAAAGTCGCTAGGCGGGTGCTAGGCGTTAAACTGAGGCCTAGCGCCTAGAGCTAGAGCCGTCAAAATGGACCAAACCCGTTGGGTTGGTCCGTCCCGCCAAGCAAAAAGGATGGGTTGGGTTGGTAAATTACAAGTCCGCTAAGATGCGGGCCTAACGGGCTTGACCCGTGCGGGTGGCGGGGTAAGGCGGGGCGGGGCGGGGGCGGGTAACCCGCCAAAATTGAAAATATACAATTACTATTAATCTAAAAATATTATGTAATATATATTGATAGTGGAACTTTTTGAGATTGACAAATACAATGGAAAAAAAAAGTTTTCTAAAAAGTTTTGAAGTGATGTCAACGGTCACAGTTCACCCAACCCAATAAACTCAAAGTTCAACTTCCAAGATTTCCCCACAACCACTCAAAGTCTCAAAAAGAAAAAAATCAAACTCAATATCTCATTTCTCATCGCTCTCTTTCGGTCGTCTTCTCAGAGTCTCTGTGTGACTGTGAGACTAAGAGATAAGCGGCCATTGGCCCATTGTTAAACGGTGGTCCACCATCGTCTTTATTTATCGCTCACTCGTTCAATTCGGGGTTCGCCATGACGCCATCCAACTGTCGTCGGTTTCTCTCTCTCAGTCTCGGTCAACCATCCCGTCCGACCATCTCTCTATCTCTCAGTCTTCTCAAGCCGCCATCGATCTCTCTTCGACATCCTCCGGCCTGTCCACAGGACAACAACCACCGCTCTCCAGTTGTTTCATAGTCACTTGACGAGAACCAAGACTCACTTGGATAGTTGGATGCTTGGATTTGGATATAAAATTTTCTTTCTAGACGGGTTAGTCCGCCCGACCCCGCAACCCAACGTGGGTTGGGTTGGACCAATGTTTTCTTAGTCCGCCATATTCGCGGGTTGGTCCGCCCCGTCCCGCCAATTGGTGGGGCCCGCCATTTGGCGGGTTGGTCCGCCCCGTTGGTCGTTTGACTTTACCTGCCTAGGCGGGCGAGGTAGAAATTAAGGGATATCTACAATTATTTTTGATTTTTCTAATATAATTTAATTAACAAGTATTAAAACCTTCATATATAATAATATTAAATATCATCTAATAATTTAAAAATATTAAAATTATGATCATATTAAAATTTACAAGATTAAAAATTTAAATCTAACAATTTAATTTCATTACATAAACTGCAAATCCTAAGAAAATATAAGTACCAAAAAGAAAATTTTGAGTTAAAATTACAAATTGTGTATTTGAATAAAAATAAGGGAAATAAATAAATAAAATACAAAGTTAAAGGGTATAATCATAGTGTATTCAAATAAATAAAATAAATAAATAAAATACAAATAAATAAAATAATGATTATAGTGTATTCATTCACTATAATCATTTCCTATGGCCTAGAGACCTAGACTAAGACAACCTAGACGACTAAGACAACCTAGACCACTAGACCACGACAACCTATGAATTTGTCTCCTTAGCCATTCTCCAAAGATGAAACTCCTTCCCATTTCTTTCTTTCTTTTAATTTTGAAAGTGATGAAGTTCCGTCCCCTCACTCACGCAAAGACGATCTCATTGCGTAGATTGATTCGAAGAAGCAGACTTTGGCCATCGTCTTTCTCTCTCTCTATCTCTCTCATGGGTTACTGTAATGTTGCTCTCTATCATCGAAGCTGCCATCGTCGAAAGTCCTCCCTTTCATCCCCGTCTCTCCATCTGCCGGCTTGAAGGAAGATATCTAGCGGCGAGCAGCGCCTAGGACGACTAGGCAGCGCCTAGCACGATTAGACGGCGACTTTTCTTCCGGCGATTTGTTTGGGCGATTTGGAGGAAATCGCGGCGTTAAGGAGGCGACTAGCGTCTAGGCGGCCGCCTATGCCGATTTTTAGAACACTGATTTCGACCCGTAACTTTTTATGCGATAAGTTTTTTTTTTTTTTGGGAAAAGTCAGCTTGAGACCGGTCGACCTACTCCAACCAATTACACTTTTCAACCCAACCCGTTCCAACTCAACTCATTTCCACCCGTTTGATATTTAGGTTCTAACATGTTTCGAGCCGTTTTAACTCATTTACCATTCCAATTCAACTGTACCCAACTGAACCCAATTGTTATGCCTAACTGCCCTCCTTAATCCTTTCATTCAAATTTTCAACTATAAATTCCATCCCCCAGTTTCAACTTCAATCACCACTCCCACTTAAACACACACAAGCAAATAAGAAAACCACATGCACGCACACGTACACGCATTAGCAATTCGATTCCTTTCAAATTTCCCTAGCAGGACAGTGCAGGAGGTTAGGAAGGTAGAGACGGTGGCGATGAGAGTAATCGCCATGGGGATCGAGTTTGAGGCAAAGATATATATATGAAGATGACATCGTTTTTCTGGTCGTCCATGAGAGCGGGTTCGTCGGAGTAAAGATTGGGTTCGTTGAAATGGGAATCAAAGGATGGTTCAGCCACCCCTGTAGAAGACGCCGACCATTTGTCCATTTATAAGAATGTAGAGGAATCTCGCCATTTGTCAGGAAATTGAGAGACACAAAGATCGGACATCTGTCTAGGCGCTCACCATAAATAAACCCTAAGACCCAGGAGGAGGGGCAAACCATGGTTGTAAAGAAACGATATCACGTAAGGTTGGGTCTTTGGGAGGAGTAATGGCCGGAGAATAGGAGAGAGAGGGAGAGATGGGGGAGTGACTTGAGGGAAGCAAGAGTGGCATTAGTTAAATATGGTCATTTGATCCGGTTGATAAATATATATAACCTTTGACCATAAAACATTTGATCGATCATCTAAAAACAAGTTGTCCACCAAGTGGTTTACACTAATAAATCAGTGTAAATCACCTCAACAACTCGATCTATCGTCCATTTGATAAATCAATGATTTTGGATATTGAGGAATGCATTTATACTAGTTTACCAATAAATCGGTCATGATTTATCAGTGATTTATTAATAAATCAGGCAATAAAATTGTATTTTATTAAAAAATTACAAATGACCAAGACATCTTTGAATTGACCTTTTTTTTTAAATCGCACTAAAAAGAGAAGTAAACGATTTGGGAGAGAGAATTAATAATGTAACAGTTTTGTCTACCACCTGATGAGAAAATTTGACTTTCTTACACCAATTCTAAAGTACTAAAAATTTAGTTTGGGTTTATTTATTCTCTTAAATAATGTAAAAGGTTGGTTATAAATGCTTAATACTCCCTTCGTCCCTAAATAATCGTCTTGGTTTGTCCGGTGCACAGTTTAAGAAAAAATAATTAACTTGATTATTTATATCAGTTTAATGTGTATTCCTTTAAAGCCCATGTATATGTGGTCCATAATTAAAGTATGGTAAAAAAGTAAGGGTAAAGTGGTAAAAGTGTTTTCTAAAAAGGTAAGTTTCAAATTGGACAATTATTTTGGGACGGACGAAAAAGGAAAGGAAGACGATAATTTAAGGACTGAGGGAGTAGTACATTTAATGTAGTTTTTGAAAATTATAATTTAGTTTATCAAACTTTTCCCAAAATTATTTTTCCGCTTTTCTTTTTTTTTTGTCCCAAAATAATTGTATTGTTTGAAATTTTCTTTTTAGTACAACAATTTTATCACTTTACCCTTATTTTTTAATCATATTTTAATTATTTATCACATACACATAAGATTTTAAAAAAACTAAATATCAAAAAAATATTAATAATCAAGTCAATTGATTTTTCTTAATCTGTATTGACCCAGTACAATAATTTTGGGATGTACAGAGTATGATTCAAAAATTGGTCAAAGTGTCGAGGGTTTATTTAAGAAATTAATTAATTTTCAATTGGTCCTTGAACTTTTTATTTAAAATGACTATTTTACCCATGATAATAATCACATGATACGCACCACGTGTGTTAAGGGAAAAATACTGACAAAATTGAACGTAAGGACCGATTGCATCAAAGTCTTTCATACAAAGATCAGGTTATATTTTTTTGAAGGATGACTGATCCGAAAAAAAAAAGTGAAACGTACAAGAATGATTTAGGTAATTCGCCCTGTACATAAAGCTGAAAACTTAGACTTTCTCCTACTCAAATCTCCTAAATTGTAACCAATCACTAAAACAGAGCAATCCCATGATTAGAAGATTAATCCAATAACTATGAAATGTATATACCCATGAAGGTGCACAATCCCAATATGGACACAAGTAATGAACAATATAAAAACCCCATTGGGTAAGTAAAGAGAGCAAAGATGGGAAGGTATGGATTGTCATACCTTTAGCCCCTTCCATAATTGTTCCAATTTGCTATGACGCATGTCAAGAGTAACAAGCTCTTCTAATGGTATGTCGAAGGGTATACATTTTAGAGAAAATCCATGCCAACGTAACCATATCAAATTCCTAGGAAAGTTGCCGTAGTTTCCAAGCAGCTGTACATAATTGAGTTGGAGTAGTCTAAGGTTGCTCATCCCTTCAAAGGCATCAATCTCAAAGTCACTCTTGTACGTAGGTGTGAATAACCTACTCAGAATATCACTATATGGACGTTTCCTCACAGACTTATCCACCTTCACATAACGCATGTCAAGCGTAAGGCCTTCAACTTTTTCAGAACCCTGGTAATTAAACGGGGGAACAAGGAGAAGATTAGGATAAGATGACAAAGAGATCGAATTAGTTTTAGGCATATAGGCAATATAGAACACCTACATATACATCAATAAAAAGTATTGTTTTCCTTACCTTCTTTCCTTTTAATACTTTAAAGGCTTCGTCATGATGCCACAGTCTACTACGTGCCCCGGGATCTTTTGGTGATTCTTGAAAAACAATTTCTCTTCCCAAATTTTGAAGTAACTGATGCATCATCAACTTGTTGTCCTTGCTTATAGTGAGGAGACATCTATTAACGAGATGTTGGATCCCAACTATCATGGAAAAATCACATTCCAATATCTTGACTATGTAATCCTTATCCTCTCGAACGAAGAAACAAGCAATATGCAAGAACAAAATTTTGTCTTGGCGATATTCCAAGTGCTCGTAGCTTATTCTTAGAATATTCTCGATTCCAACATTACCATTATTACCCAATAGTTTCAATGTATCATTCCATTCTTCAATACTACTTCCAAATAGAGAAGAGCCCAAAACCTTAAGAGCCAAAGGAAGCCCATCACAAAGTTGTACCACCTTCTGTGATTGTTCTTCATAATCATTCAAGGGAGTGACAGACTTAAAGGCATGCCAACTTAATAACTCTAATGATTCACTTTCGTTTAATGTTTTAACAATGCACTCCTCGAAAATTCCACGAGTCTTTGGGAGTGACTTAACCCGTGTTGTTATGATGATTTTGCTTCCACGATATAACTTTTGTGTGCCAAGTAGTTCATCTAAATGATCAACGTCATCAACATCATCAAGAACAAGAAACACTCTTTTATTCTGCATAGCCTTTTCAATTTGTGAGGTACCCTTGGAAAGGTTTGTTATTTCTTGCTTCCGTCCATTCAGGATGTCAGAAAGAAGCTGATTTTGTAAAGTAAGTTTACCTTCTATTGTTTTAGACTTTTCTCTAACATTTTCAAGGAAACTACTCTTGTCAAATTCTTGAAAGTTACGATTGTAAGCACACCTTGCTATGGTTGTCTTACCGACTCCACCCATACCGCAAATGACATAAAGATTGACATCCGACAATCCATCTTGTAACCACAAATTAATGCTTGCTATGCGCGAATCTATTCCCACTAGGTGTTGGGGAACCTTAAGGATGTTCCTTCGGTCCAGTTTGCGATTTATAAAACCAACAATTTCTTGGATGAACCTTGACTCGTGCCTGAGAAACATGTAATGCATGAGAACATATAATAATCCTAAGCTTTACACAAATAGGTAGAAAATTAAGATATGTCTATGTAAGTTTGAAATTGAATGAAGCAATATTTAAGGGAAGTTAGATCCTTATTATGTACTTCGTTCCTAAATTATTGCAGAATAACGTGTTGTAGATATGCATACAGATTTAGAAGTAAAGATCCCATCAGCTCGATTTTTGAGGTCACGATTTACAAGTAAAGAAGAAATTCATTTCACTTAAAGAAATTCATTTCAATTAAATTCTTCCGTCTATATGGCTGACATTTAATGCAACATGAGATGTGATAGAGAATGAAATAGATGATTTGAAGTCTCCGGAGTACTGACTAGGCCCTACGTGGTTCCTATGTGGCATGGCGAGAGAGTTGCCGTTGCTTTACCTCAATTTTCTTGAAATATTTGCAAAACAAACCTTGCTAAACTAAAGTTTAAAAAAATTAAAGAAAAATATAAATAATTAGTCATTTTTTAAAGGTGGAAGTAATTGAAAAGGATTTATTTGTACTTTTTTTACAATTATTATTTGCAATAATATTTGTATTAAAGTTATTTTGCGGATTCTCTAATGGGAGTTTAGATCATTTATTTCAAAAGTGTATTACATCTTCTATTTCAATGTCAGATCCATCGTACATACGATGGTACAAGAAACAACTCAAAACTTTTGATGTATCTGTGCATACGAAGTTTAAAAGCACTTTAGAAAAATGATGATCGATCCTTATATGTAAAAAGAAATTACCCATCAGCTTGATTCTTGAGGACCATGCCAGTCAACTGTGCAGCTGTTGTAAGTGCTGCCCTCCATGCATTGACCTTTTCTCGCCTTTCCTCTTTTCTATTGGGATCAACTTCGGCTTCGATTTGCTTGTCGTACTTTGTAAATGAAACTCCAATACTCTTCGTTTGTTTCCTAACATCGCATGGATCTACGTCGTAGAAGACAGGTAGAACTACCTGTCGAGCTGTCCTCCGGCGCTCGAGGATCAACACAAGTTCGTCGAGGCACCAAGTGGAAGTGGCATAGCCTTTTGAGAAAACAATAATTGAAGCCCGAGATTGCGTAATAGCTCTCTCCAGTTCTGGCTTTAGATCTTCTCCTTTATCAATCTCTTCGTCGTCTCGAAAAGTCTGAATTCCTGCTTGCACCAAAGCTGCATAGAGATGATCCGTAAAAGTCTTGCGAGTGTCTTCACCGCGGAAACTTAAGAAGACATCATAGAAACAGTTGCTAAATGATGATATTGAAGAGGAGTATGAAGCTTCTTCTTGGGTTCTCACCATAGCCATTGAATAAAGCTAATTAACAGTACACTAAAACAGTGTGACGATTGTCCCCAATAACATGGATTTTCATCCACCAGTGGAATTTAAAGGGTAAGAATAACTTGCTACGACATGAATGACAGGGGACCCCTACCATCTTTTTCCAACATTTGAGTGGTATGGAGTATCTATGGGCGTCCACAATGGAACATTTTGATGCCCTATAAAAGCTTTTTGTGGAGTTTTTTACCACACTCAATCCCACAATAGATACTTTTTACCGCACTCTATCTCTGTAATACCTCAATCCTACATCAGGTAGATGTGAGACTTGTTTTTGATTTATAAGGTAGTCATGTGCTACTACTGAACACCAATATCATCCATGGACTTTTGGGTCGGCTTGTGGTGGGCCTGAGCACCCAAGTTGCTGCGTGCTTAGTGGACTAGTGTCTGGGCTACACGTAGCGAACCGAGCTCTCGGGCTCGGGTCGTTACAAATGGCATCAGAGCGAGTCCCGGCCGGAAATGTGGGAACAGCAGCCAGTGTTTGGGCTACGCGTAGCGAACCGAGCTCCCGAGCTCAGGTCGTTACAAATGGCATCAGAGCGGGTCCCGGCCGGAAATGTGGGAACAAAGTGTTGTACGGGCCAAAGTGCTACACCGCAGAAGGTGGGGGTCACCTCTTGATCCCCGTACGAGCCACCTCTTGAATCCTGCATCGCCCGGAATACAATTCGGCCTTGACGAGGACGTCAAAGATTTGAGTGGGCTCGCTCTCGGGCTCGGGGTGTTACAATCTCTAAAATTAGTTAAGTCCCCCCTCCAAGAGCATTCATAGTAGTGACTCCCAATACCACACTCTAACCACCTCGTTTTTTGTTTCATTTACACTTTTTCAACCCTCTAAAAAATATTTCACTCCAATAAACACTCTCTATACACAACACTTTATAAATCTCAAATCTCTCAAAACTCAACTAACAAACCTAACTACCAATATATATTTCATCTTCTTTATTTTTATTTCCCACCATGATTGGAATGAAATATATTTTATTTTAAATTTTATATTCTATGAAAAAAATCTTGTATAAAAAATGTATCAATCGAAAGGAAAATTTATGTTTAAAATACATTTTCATTATAATATGCTGAAAAAAAAACGTACAAGCCTCATAAATGAGAAAAAACGTACAAGTTTAATCATTGACTGGAAACCACAGGTTTGAACAAAAATTGTTAGATTTTTGATCAGAAAATATCGCTAATCACCTAAAATGAACCTATACTGGACCGAAATTGTTAGGATTTGACCGAATTACATATCTAGTCACTCTTACATTAAACCCATTTCTCTCCCACACAACCATCTCTCTCTGCATACAATTGTGATCAGATTCCGTAGATTTTATGATCACCCCCCACTCTCTCACTCTTACATTACAGTTTTGTGATCAATTTTAAATCCATTTCATCAGATTCCTCCGCTTTCCCTTTTTCTCTCTCTAAAACCCTCCCCTCTAATTCTCTGCCTTAACTTTTCTCTCTCTATACCACCCCCCACTCTCTCTCTCTCTAAAGCAAAAGATTACTCCATTGTGCAATCTCCTTCATCCTTATCAAGAATCCCCCACTCCCCGCTCTTCTTCAATCCATATCTTCCCACGTTATCTCCCTCTCTCAATGGTTAACTCCAATGGCGTCAAAATGAAACCCAGAAAGAAATCGATCATCAAAGGATTGGAGAATCTGGGTTGAAATGGGTCTTACTTGAATCTTTCTCTCTAATCCATCTTTCATTTATTGAGCTTTCATTAATGATGAGTTTTTGATTGACTGAGCCTTAAATGCTTTGATTTTTCGTTTGTATTGTATTAATTATCGGGCAGTTATCCAGTTAATCTGGATTTTCTCTCCAGTTTTCTCTTCTTCTTCTTTTTTTTTATCGGAGATTGTGATAGGATTTTGGTTGATGGAAGGAGATAGGATTTTGGTTGATGGAAGGAAGGAGAATGGGGATAATTGATAGAGGGAAAAAGAGCGGCAGTTCATCAAGCTAAGAGAGAGAAAGACGCGGGAGAGTTGCTACTGTTCCGCTAAGTGAATCACAATAGTTTACGATTCACTTGACGGGTTATTACGATTTGGGGTTGAATTGGGGGTTCATTGTAGACTCCAATTTTGTTAACATACTACTAGCAGTGTTTTAGGGGGTTAATAGCAGTATCATTGTGGACGTTCTAAGTTGGAGGGACCTTTATGGAACGTGATCTACTTTTTCTCCATCTTCTCTCTCAAATTTTCTTACTTACCCATTTTCTCTCTCCTTCTCCACCATTTGTGTATTTTAAACATAAATTTCCCTTTAAATTGACATATATTTTAAGATAAAAATATTTTTAAAAATTATTGAAACACATACTTATCTGTTTCAAATAATCGTCTTCTTTGATCCTATACACCGTTTAAGAAAAAATAATTGATTATATCATTAATATTGGTGTAATGTGTGGTTTCTTTTAATTATATTACATTTGTCTTCTTAAATTTTCCTACCAATTGCAAGCTACTGATAGGGGTGAGCAAAAAAAACCAAAAAGCCGAAAACCGAAAAAAACCGAGCCGCAAAAAACCAAATGCTGTTCGGTTTTAATTTTAAAGGAACCGCACATGTCAGTTTCGGTTTCAGTTGTACTCTTCATAAACCGAGCCGACAAACCGAACCGCACCGATGATTTAAAATGTCGTCGTTTTCTTACACACACACACACACATATATATATATATATATATATATATATATATATATATAAAATCTTAGATCTAGGTCTAAATCTAACATTTGGTCATTTCCTAAATTCTTAACTGCGGCTGCCTTCCTTCCTCTACCTCGTCTGCGAACTGCAAAGAGTTGAAGACTTCGATTCCTCTACCTCTTCCTCGGTTCCTCCTACACAGTATTCGCCATGCCGTCGTCGTCTCAACCTTGAACCCTAAAGTCTACTGCGCCATTTTCGACAACGACGATTACATTTCTTCGACTGAGCCATTGAGGTACTGTTATATGGGATGCTCCTTCTTTGATAAAATAGGTTCCCATGACTCATACTTTGTTCCATTTGCTTTATGATTTGGTTCAAGCAAGTATTGGTGAAAACATCATAGTATTGATTGATTGATTTCATGATTTGTGCATTTTGGTTCTGTCAACAATACTTGCAAATGATTGGCAGTTTCTTGATGGTTCTGTCAAATTTATGCTTCCTTTGGTTCAAAAGCATAAATAAAGACTGAAAGAAAAGCATGTTAAGAGAAACATAATTACCAATTGTCGGTTAATAAGAAAAACATTATATTTGTTGAATTTTCTTTCATTATCATACTCCATATTGAATGGAGGTAAAAGCTCTTGTTCATAATCATCGCTCTATTGAGGTATTAAATTATAGAACTTGACTGAAATTACTGTAACTTTTCAGTGTTTTATCCTTTTCTTTAACTTGACTAAATTTCTTGTTGTCTTACTAAAATTACTTAGTCATTTTGTAGATGGAAAATATTGTTCAACTAGATAATGAGAATAAGAGTGGGAATCCAAGGGATGAGGCTGAGAATATGAATGAAGGTGAAAATGTAAATGAGGCAAAAAAATGATAATGCAAATCAGGTTGAGGATAATAAGAAGGGTAGAAGATCTTGGATTTGGGATCAATATGAATATGTTAAGGGCACAACGAGCGTGAATTGCCCTTATTGCAAGAAAACATTGGCATGTGATTCAAGAGTTAATGGTACTGACTCACTAGGAAATCATTTGAAAATGGTTTTTCGTACATCTCATACTTTTAAGAAAAACAAGGATTCGAGGAAGCAATTTGTCTTAAGTTTTAAGCCAGGTGTAAAGGGAGAGGATGGGGTAGTTCGCTTACTTTTTATACATTTAGTCAAGAGAAGTGTAGAATGGCTCTTGCTAAAATGTGCATCAAAGACAATAGGCATTTTATTGTTGTGGATGACGAAGGATTTAGGGGGTACTCATGGGAAATGAACCCAATGTTCAAAATTCCTTCTCGATGGACAGTTGCTAGAGATTGTTTAAGCATTTATAAAGAAGAGGCTGATGTTGTTAGAAATCTCTTAAACAATCAAATGGTTTGCCTCACGACCAACACTTGGTCGTCTATCCAAAATATCAATTATATGTGTCTGATTGCACATTGGGTTGATGATGAGGGGGTGTTAAGAAAGAAAATTTTGAACTTTTTCCCCATAGCCAATCATAAGGGTGAGACAATTGGGAAGTTAGTTTATGGGTGCTTACAAAAATGGGGAATTGAGCGTGTTTGCACAGTCACTGTTGACAATGCTTTATCAAATGACGGGGCCATTAGATTTTTGAAAACTATGCTTAAAGGACCCGATGCCATATTAGATTGCAAGTACTTGCACTTGAGGTGTTGTGCTCACATAGTCAATCTTATCGTGAGGGATGGGTTGGAGGAGCAACATCTCTTTATTGTAGCCATAAGAAATGCAGTAAGGTATGTTAGGTCATCTCCTGCTCGGGAAGCAAGTTTTAAAGAATCTATTGAATGCGCTAAGGTTGATTGTCGTAAAAAAGTATGTCTTGATGTAGATACCTCATACCTGGTGGAATTCAACATATTTGATGCTTGAATCTGCAGAGAAGTATGCTGATACTTTTGAAAGACTTCAATTAGTAGATTACAAATATAAGACTTACTTTTCAGGTCATGATGAAGATGAATTTGAGGGTAGTACAAGGAAAAGAAAGAGGAGAGATGGTGTTGTGGGGCCTCCAGAGACCGAAGATTGGGAGATTGCTAGGCAATTCATCGAGCACTTGAGGGTTTTTAACAAGGTAACAAATCTAATTTCGGGGTCCAACTATGTCACATTTAACTTGTTTTTTGGTGAGCTTGTAAAAATGCACTCAAGCATATCCAAAATGTGTATGAATGTGGACGAGAAGAAGAAGCAAATGGCTCTTTCAATGAAGGCAAAATATAACTAGTATTGGGATTACATCGATAACATAAATATGTTGTTGCATGTGGCTGTGCTATTAGATCCTCACAATAAGATGTGCTTTTTGGTTTATTGTTTTGGTCAGATTTACGGGATAGATCTCAAAAAAAACTATGAAATTGCAGATAGAGTGGTAAAAACATTGAATGAGTTGTTTGAACATTATAAAAAGAAAGCTGCAAAAGCTAATGTTGGGAACGAGGGGCCTTCTTCATCTTCAAATTCTGATGGAGTGGGTGATTTTGTGGATGTTGATTCTAATGGTGACTTAGAATCAAGTTTCTTAAAGTACTTGGAGGAGAAAAGAGGTATAACCAACAAGTCGGAAGTAGAAATATATTTGTCGAATGGGATGGAGAAGAGAGAAGAGACTTTTGACATTTTAAATTGGTGGAAAATTAATTCAATGGAGTTTCTAGTTCTTTCTCAAGTTGCTAGACATGTGTTGGAAATGCCTATATCCACTGTTGCTTCAGAGTCCGCATTTAGCACTGGTGGTAGGGTGATTGATCCATTTAGGAGTTCGCTTACTCCTAAAACCGTTGAAGCTTTAATTTGTGCATAAGATTGGATACGATCAAGCCCAACAGATCTCGAGCTCCAGAATGTGCATGCTAAGACTTCCGAGGAATTGCAAGTAAAGTTGTAGATAATTGAAAAGGGTACATATTTCTCTTTTTATGTCTTTATATTTTGAATAACTTCTTGAAATATTAGAATGCTACACATTCATTTTTTTTATTTTACATAATTACTTGAAATAACTTCTTCTTTTTTATGTCTCTTTAGATGAATTTGCAAGTGGACCAAAGTTCTTTGCACCGTGCATGCTCGACGATTGATCGTTACTTGAGTATTTATTTGTTTTTTGTTAAATTTAACAATTTCAATTTTAATTTATTAAATCTTTTGAGAATATGCAAGATGTATGCATCTTCCTTGTGTGACCTTGCAATGCTAATTGATCTAGTGCATCTTCGTAGAGTCAGGTGTACATGTTTTTGAGCAACTCTTCTTGTAACTTTTGTTGATTACTTGATTTTGAACTTGTGCTTTCCTGGTTGCTCTGTGGCAACAAAAGTTGGTGCAAGTGGAGCTTGATCTAAAATGAGATGTAGGAAGTAGTTTTGAGAAAATATTCTATCATAGTGTAATGCATTAGAGTTGAGAAAGTTTTAGTTTTGAGAACATTTGTGATTCTAGAAGTTTATGGCATTTACATTTTGGTTGAATAGCCAACACTTGTTTCTTTTGTATTAACACTTTAAAAACTTTTAAGTAAGTTCCTTGAAAGTTACTTGCAATCTATGAAAAGAATCAAGTAGCGGAAGACCTTCAAGAAAATTGTTCAGTTAAATTGTTGCAGATAAGGACTAAAATTACCAGGTAGACCTTTTACAGATTACTTAAGTTCTCACGAAATGGATAATATAAACAATGAAACTAAGCAGCTCAAGTAATAGACAAGCAATGGGTAGGAAATAACACAAGTATTTTGGGATGGTTCACACTATGAAAAGAATCAAGTAATGAGTGCTACGCCACCACCGGCAGCAACCTTGATTTAAATTGTGCACTATGTTTTCCACTTAGATCAATTACAAAGAATATCCCTAATGGATCGTGTACAAAATATTGACTTGTGTTTGTCTAGGGAATTAAATATCTGTAAATACAAGATATTTAATTCGCAAGGTATATAGTTAATGGAAGTTAACAACAAGAAGAATAAAGCAATAAATGTTGATGAGCGCCTTTCTTGTTGTCGAGGACTTCTAGATCCGTTAAGGATCTATTGAATGCACCGAGAAAGACTTGGAGTTATGAAGTTTCGAGCAATTCTTTAAGTGTTCGATTGATTATGCTTGTCTCTTGTTCCAGCCTTTCAATGGCGATTTGTAAGTGCACTTCAAAAAGATCCGTTGGAGAAGATGAAGACTTCAACAACTCTTTTCATTAAATGCATTAAATGCATGGGGTCACAATCAAGGATTTTCGCCTTCCCAGCTTATCTAGAGCGATAATCATTTCGAGATCTTCAAAAAGGTGGGCGATTTGGTGTCGATCCGAGAGATGTAGCGAAAGTAGGGGACACCGCCCTCGCTTTCACCTAAAAGTCTTCCTACTTTTCGGAAAGTTGCTTTCGGCGGCTTGACATGTCAGGGAATGACTTGGATTAATTCAAATAATATATAGGAATAAGTTTGAATTAATCCAGTTAGCTTTTTGCTGGAGAGGACACGCTGAAGCGCATCACCGGACACGAGGTCTACCGATCTTAAGCTTTGAGCGTGTCTTCCTAAGTGAAGCCGAGAAGGGGTCTTCCGCCGAACCCGAAAAGTCCTATAAAAACTATACAAGGCAAAGTTCTATACACATTGCCACGCTAATCGATACGCACCCGATTAGCCATCGAAGTATAAAACTAATGTAATGTACCGAGCGATATAAATCTTAACATAAGAATCAACAATCTCCTCCTATTTATATCTCGGTCATCATTACTACAAATGAGGGTTTTAAAACAAACTATTTAATAGATAATAACATGTCCGAGAAATTTTATATATAGTAACGAGAAGACATTTTATATATTAGGTAACGAAAGACATGCCTCTATTAAACAGAATAACACCTCAAATGTAAGGGACTAATCTAAGTGCATACAAGAATAAGAGAGTCAAAGAACAAAGACACGATTAGCAAAGAGCTCAAATAAATTTAAACTGATTGTTTAAATTCTAAACAGATTAGAAGAATAAAGAAATAAGAATTTAAACAAGATAATTTTTGAAAGGCAGGTAATCATCTGTATTTATAAACAAGATGTTTACATTCAACAGAGTTTTCAAAAATAAGATAAATACAAAGGAAAGGGAAGAAAAGATACATAGACTACCAAGGTCTTTTCCCTTTGCCTTTGTCTCGCATCCGCCTCTTTTTCTCTTCTTTCTCACTCGAGCTCTTCCAATCTGCGCTTGGTATTCGCCATCCGCATCACGGAGGTCCGTGGAACGAGAACGGTAGTCCAGTTCTTCACGAAGACGGTTGTTCTCTTCCATCAGCATTCTATTGATAGACCTCATTTGCTTCTCCTCCGTGATGGCCAGATCACGATCACGGTTGGCATTCATTATATCGTGAGCAGAGTTGCGAGCGAGGTTGTTGAGTTCCAGAACGGGAGAACGACCGTGGCCGAGATGGAGAGTGATGGCGTGGAATAACTCGTAGAAAATGGAGCCTATGATACGGCAACCTTCATCTCGTTGAGCTTCGATGTTGATCTTGACATCGGTGAAGTCGTGCCGCATTTGTCCAAAACGAGTCCAGACATCCTCTTGAAATTGGCGAAGATTAGTGGCAGCCTCGTCGTTGGCCTTGGCCGCCGCAGCGGGCTACTTCAGCCGTAGCGTAGATATGCTTGAAAGCTCGCCTAGTCGCCGGTAGATGGCATCTAAGGACAAAACTTCATCATTGGTCGGGATGATGGGAAGTAGATGCTGGCCAATGTGAATGGTGCCTGGCAGAGGCGTAGTCCGCAGCCCGAAGGGTCGTTGGAGAGGGGGAGTTCGGAGGCGGCGAAGAGGATGAGTCTTGGGTTGGTATGGTTTTGGTGGAAGAGGATATGGCTATAGGGGAAGGTGGAGGAGGGGTTGGTGGGGAATCCAGCCCATATCGCTGTCGAATTTTCACCGATGTGGGAGGATTGGGAATGGGTTCGGTAGAAAACCATAAAGAAGGGGCAGGGTAGAAGAGGGATTTTGGTTTTTGAAGGGAAGGTTGAGGAGGTTGAGGAGGTTGAGAAGGTTGAGAAGGTTGATGAGTAGGGATGAAGAGATCTGCTACTGACGAAAGTTCAAAGAGGAACTTGGCAGCAACAGGGTCTAATGGATGTGGTGTGGTTGATGAAGTTGGATGGGATTGGTGAGGTGGGGAAGGGGTAGATGGGTCAGGTGAGTAGTTGAGGTGAAGGAGGAGGAGGAGTTGGGGTTCTCGGCCGGCTCCTCCCGATTTTGAGGCCCTCCCGAGGGATAGACTCCTCCGAGGTGGTGAATTCCTCCGAGTAGATGACTCGAGGAATAGATGAAGGGTTGATAGGTATAGATGAAGGGTTGACATGTAAGGCCTGGGCGCTAGAGGTAGTTGGTTGGCGTGGTAGAAGGTTGGGGACCGGTAGTTTTTTTTCTTCCTCGCCGGCCGAATAGAGACTCACCGCTTCATCTGGGTAGAGGTTGGAGGATCGCTGGGCTGGTCTTCAAAGGTTTTACGAAGTCTCCTTCGTTTTGGTTTGGGAGTGGGGGCAGGAGATGGTATGGGTGTTTGGCTGTGTTGGGTAGGTGGCTGGGAGGATGGCTTAGCTTGGGTAGACGGAGGAGAGGAATGGCTGGATTGGCCAGGTGCCTTCTTCTTTTGGCCTTCCTTCATCTCTCTCCTTATCCACTTGGCCTGCTCCTCTTCAGTTGGAGTTGCCTCTTCCGTCCTTGTCTTCTTTGCTTTGCCCTTGGCCGCCATCTTGGACCTTAGCGCTTGCTCTACCTCATCAGCCTGCCTGGCCTTTTGATGGAGGTCCGCGGCCACTTGATCGCCAAATTTTGCGCAGGCCTTTTGTAGGTCCCGCTAGCCGCCTTCACGTGCTTCCATGTTGAAGCGGGTGACCAAGATAGGTGCAGCTTGGCCACTTTGTCAAGAGAGACCGGCGGTAGACCTTTCGCCTCGCTTGTTCTCGTATTCGTGTATTTACCGAAAAACGAGGCCGTGAGTTGCTTCTCCTTGGCCACTGTAAACAACTCATCTTCTTTCAAAGAAGAGTTGATATTGGCATCATCCCTCAAGGGCATTGATCGCCCGACGAAGGGGCGTTTGTAAGTGGGGTTGTTCTTAGCTTTCTCCACCCACCGCTTAGCTCGTTGAAAATGATGAGCCCCAGCTTGAGACGCAGCTTGAGGAATACAACACCGGTCGTTGATTTGTTGGCCAGGTAAACATGTCATGTGCTCCACTCTTGAATAGGAGCCCCTTGTCTAGAAGGTGGCCGTGCAAGAGACGCCAAGAGGGAACAAATTTCTGAGCATTTTCCCTTGTGGCTCCCTGAGGGTGTCTACCCCCTCATGGCTTCCTGCATGTAAAGCCTCACCATGGTTGCTGAAAGAGCTCCACCGTAATGCACGCCGATGATGGTGGAGATTGATTTAGCGGTGACAGATGGGACGGCCTCGAATCCACCCACGAAGAGCGCCCGTTCATGAGCTTCATTCTTGATAAAATTCTTCTCGCCGAAGATATCAGAAGTTTTTGTCGTTGAGGCGTAAGAGGGGCGTAATCCCGAGGCGCCCATATCCTCGCAAGCTTGACGCCAGCCTATAGAGTTGATTGATCAAGGTCAATGCACATGCCCGAATGTATAGCTGGGTCCAAAGCGACAATAATGTCATGAGAGGCGGATAGGTGGGGTATCCCGGAAGGTTGACATTCGAACCGGGAGGAATGTCGCTTCGTGGTTCAAAGCCTTCCTGCCGCGCTTTGATTTTGAAGTTCTTGCCTCGAAAGAAAAGCAAAATAAAAATTAGGCTTTTCATCTAGACATCTAAACAAGTAGGAATTTCAAAGTTTTCTAAAATAATTGAAATTTTCGAAGCAAAAACTTGAAACCCTAGAATGTTTAGAGTAACCACACTCGAGAAATGCATAACAGAAGTTTTCATAAGAGTAAACAATGAATATACATAAAAAAGACTGTTAGTATTCAAGTTTGTAAGAACAACAATGGCGAATCACTATTCAAACTCAAAAAATGACCGTTTGAATTCCAAAACGATTTTAGGTTGATAATGAAATGCAGAACAGGACATAGAAAATTACGAGTGTAGAGAGAGAGCGCGTACCATTGTTGATGATGAGAAGAAGAAACAAGAAGAACTTTGAATTTGCGTAAAGCGTTACACACGTAGAGAGAGAGAGAGAAAGAAAGAGAAATATTTCGTTCAAAGGGTTTCAGAAAGTTTTGCAAATGACGGTTCAAAGACTATTTAAAGGCGAGAAAGTTTTGGTTTAAAAAGCGGGAACTTAAGATATTTTCTTAAGTACCAAATTTTATCCTTGACCCCCTTTATTGCTTTAGAAACCTTTTTAGCAAAAAATATAGACTAAGTAAGAGTACTAACCTTTAAGTCTTCCGGTAAAGGAGGACTTACATCTTCCGATTAGTCTTAAAACTAGGTCTACCGGTATGAAAGAAATATTAACAAAATGTTGAAATTAAGCAAGAGGGATCAATCATACCAAGATTTCTCCTTAAATAAGCAAACCCGGTGGCATCCCAAAGTGGTTTTGTGAGAATGTTCCGCCAATTGATGCTCGCTTGGAACATATTCCAAACCGATGTTACCTTTTTCCACATGATCTTTGAGGAAATGATAACGAATATCAATGTGCTTTGTCTTTGAGTGCATCATCGATTTTTGGAGATCCGAGATAGCCGATGTGTTGTCACACATGATTGGGCGCTAGCCTTGATGTTGTAGTCCACTAGTTGTTGCTTCATCCATAGCAGCTTGAGAGCAACAATGCCAAATATGTATTCTCGCCTCGTGGTTGAATTTGCAACCGATCCTTGTTTCTTGCAAGACCATGAGACAAGTCTGCTTCCAAGAAATTGACAAGTCCCACCGGTGCTTCTTCTCGCCACTTTGCAGTCGCATAATCTGCAGATCCGAGTATCCAACTAGATTGAAGTTGTTGGATTTTGAATACCGTATGCCTAGATTTGTTGTTTTTGAAACATATCTCGATGATACGCTTGGCAAAGAAGCAAATGTGACTCCTTTGGATCCGCCTCGAAATCTAGCACAAACACAAACAAAGAAACATAATGTCGTCTACTAGCAAGAAGGTAAAGAAGTGAACCTATGATTCCTCGGTACTTGGTCATGTTCTCTTGCTTTCCTTTTCATCTTTGTCAAGATGGCAATGTAGACATTGGAGTTTCAAATCCTTTGGCTGAATCAAGACCAAACTTCTTGATTAGTTCCTTTGCATATTTGGTTTGGCCGATGAAGATTCCGTCTCAAGTCTGTTGTATCTCGCAGTCCTAGAAAATAGGTAAGTTCACCCATCATGCTCATCTCGAACTTGCTTTGCATCGCTTCTCGAATCTTTTACACACGCTTTGGTTAGTTGATCCAAAGATGATGTCGCCCACATAGATTTGTACCGTAAGAGAATGGCCTTTGTGTTTGAGGATGAATAAAGTAGTGTCTATTCTTCCTCTCACGAATCCTTGTTCAATTAAGAACTTGGATAGAGTTTCATACCAAGCTCTAGGAGCTTGCTTCAGCCGTAGAGAGCTTTGAGTCGGTAGACGTGATCCGCTTTGTCTCGAGATAATAAATCCTCGAGGTCGCTCCACGATACGCTTCTTGAAGATCACCATTCGTAAAGGCACTCTTTACATCCATCCGATACACTTTGAAGTCCATGAACGAGGCATAGGCTAGAAAGATTCTAATTGCCTCTAGTCTAGCAACAGAGCAAAAGTTTCATCAAAGTCAATTCCTTCTTCCTCTCGTAGCCCCGAGCAACCAATCTAGCTTTGTTTCTCGTGACATTTCCATCTTCATCTCTTTTATTTCTCGAAAACCCACTTGGTGCCGATGACGGATGATCACGGTTTGAACTAAGCTCCACACCTTACATCTTTCAAACCGGTTCACTCTTCTTGCATAGCTTCAATCCGCTTATGATCTTCGATAGCTTCATCAATCTTCTTTGGTTCGAGTTCCGATACAAATGCATAAGCAAACAAAGTTTCTTCTCGAACCTTATTTCTCGCATTTAATCCCTCGAGTTGAGATCACCAATGATTTGAGAAATGGGATGATCTCTTGCTTCAATAACAATTGAGGAAGATCACTTCGTGGATTCTTCCCTTAAGAATTTCGAGTTGGTTGAGAAGGAGATTCACCAAAATCGTTCAAGAAATAGAGTCTTCAAAACTTTCATTTTCTCGTGAACAAGAAGGATGAGTGATTCAAAGGTGGTTGGGGTAAAACAAGAGATGGGTTCGTGGTCAACGTAAGAGTTGTTATCGGTACCGTACCCAGAGTTATCGCCTACACCGTGAAGGGTTATCGGTGTTGATGGTTCTCAGCTGCCGCTTTTTTGATGATGAGTGGAAGTAGATGCAGATTTGTACTGCCTCATCATTATCGAATCATTAGCAACGCTCGAGCCTTCTAGGCTCTAACAAGTCATATTCATCAAAAGAAACATGCACGTATTCTAAGATTTTTAAATTAGATTTACTAAAATGCGAAATGCTTTTGAATGTTTGGAATACCCGTAAAAATTCCTTCGCCTCGATTTTGCATCAAATTTTCCTCTATACTCTTTTCCATTATAAAGAATAAAACATTTACACCGAAGATTTTAAGAAATCCTATGTTTGGGGATCTTCCTCTCCATATTTCATATGGAGTTTTATTATGAAACTTGTTTACTGTGATCTATTTTGGGTAAAACATGCAAGATTGATCGCCGCCTGTAAATACTTCGAAGTTTAGCTTCGCCAAAGATTGTTCTAGCCGCTTCAATCGTTGTTCTGTTCTTCCGCTCAGCCTACACCATTTTGTTGAGGAGTACCGGCAGAGAAGTTGTGGCCGATCCCATGGTCATCGCAAGATTTTCTACACCATTGTTCTTGAATTCAAGTGCGCTTGTCCGATCTTATGTCACAAATGTCTTCAAGCTTTTGAGTTTGAAGTCTTCTAAAAGTGCAAAGGACTAGATCATACGCTTTCATCTTTAGATGTCATAGTTTCAATCCAAGTGAATCTAGAGTAGTCATCAACTACTACAAGTGTGTACTTGTCTCCGAAATACCGGTCGTTGTAATAGGTCCAAAGAGATCCATATGCAGTAGTTGAAGAGGTCTATTTGTTGATAATACAGCTTTCTTTTGAAGGAAGACTTGGAAAGTTTTCCTAGTTGACAAGCTTTACAACTTCGCCGATGACGCAGACACCGTAGGTAGACCTCGACAAGCCCATTTTTGGAGAGCTTGAGAGGTGCTTGAAGTTGAGGTGATCGAGACGCTGTGCCATAGCCACCGTTGTCACGAACATTGTTGGCTACTAGACACAGTTTGAGAATCTCCCTAGAAGATTTAAGTCCACGACATAGACATTTCCTTGTCTATTGCCTGGCGCCAAGATTGTAGAGCACGATTCACCTGCTTTTGATGAGGCATCGGTTTGAATTGAATTGGCATAGAAGTCCTTTGTCGCACTGTGATATGCTCGTAAGATTGTGCTTTAAACCACTTACTAGAGAAACTTTGTTGATGAGAGACTTCCTCTAGTAATTGAGCCATATCCAATTGTCTTTCCTCTTGCATTGTCTCCGAAAATAACAATGGGTCCTTTTGGCTTCAGCCTATATTCTGTAAGAAGACTGCTCTGCCTCAAATATGTGTCTTGAACACCACTGCCTAGGTACCGATGTCTTTGTTTTCTCGATTCTATAGCCATGAAGCATTCCTCGAAAAGAAGTTAAAGCAAACAAGGTACCCTTTATTTTCTTTTGGGTCCTAAGGATTAGCAACCTTGCAACCCATACCGCTTGACCTTGAGAGAACTAGGTCTCTCGATCTGGTAAACCTTAGCAGCATTCTCGTGCCGATGGCCTAAGCAATGGCAAGAATGACATAAATGGAAAGTCCATAGAGAACCTGTTAGAGTCTTCAACCGAAGAGTGCTTATGATTATTCCTTTTCTTGATATCCATTTTTGGTTCGCTTGCTTGTTGACGGTAGACTTAATTGGCTTTCTTTCGAATCTTCCTAGGTAGGTTACCAATGCACTTAGCTTTAGCTTTTCTCCGTTGAATACCTTTTCAGAGGATTCGTAGAATACCTTTAAGTTTACCTTCAACAGTAAGGAGCTTTGCTGCTTTCATAGACAAACTTGATAGTTACCTGTAGAGGTTTAGTAGGTCTACCGTCAGCCAGATCAGACTTTGTTTTCTCTACCGCTACCCTTTCAAAGTGCTTCTCATTTGAGTCACTATTTTGCCTTTTCCTTTCTCGAACTTTGGGGTAAACGTAAAGGAACACTTGAATAACCAAGGCCTTGTTTCCCTATATTTCCAAATGTCTGCTTAGAGAAAGATATATCATTAGCAGTGAGGATTCACCTTTCTATGATCCGAAGAGATTGTCGAAAGAGACACATCCTCAATATCCTATGCCCTGCTTTTATCATTGCTAGATTTTTGGCTTGTAAGGATTTCTTCAAATGCATCCTCTGAGTTATTCCAGAGTCAATTGTCTTTTGCAAGGCAATTTTCTAGGTCAAGTCCTTTGATGTGCTCAATGACAAATAATTTTGTCATGAAGAAATTTGTTTTCTTCCTTCTCGCTTGATACTCTCTTGTTGACAACTATTGAGAGTTTGAATCTCACCGCCATCAAAGATTTCTCACCGTAAGTTTTCACGCTCTTGGCCAGCTTAACATAGGCTACTCTAAAGGAATTAAATTCTTCAAGCATATCCTCGATTATCCTTGGGAAGTTCTTCCTCAAGCTATCAAGCTATCAACCGTTGGTTTCATTTTTGTCCAAAGGACTTGGTGAAACTACAACTTCATTTTCGTAGTCATAGGTAGGTCCCGAGTCATGAGCTATTAAGCATATATTAGCTTGCTCATAATCCTCTTCCTCCTCTTCTCGAATCGGCCTCAAACCATGTAGCAACTGTTTGTCTTCTATGTCTTCACCAACATACCCTTGCTTTTGAAGTTTTCTAAAAGAGGGTTTTCAAGATGCTTCAAATTTTGGCTTAGGACATTTTGAGGCAAAGTGACCGTGTTTCCTACAAAGAACACACAAGCTCTTCCCTTAGATGAGCTTTCACCATTTTTCCTCGAAAGGTTGTTGCGTGAGTGTTCTTCCTTCCATTTTGCAATTTGAAAACGCTTAAAACATAGCAAATTGTTCATCGATAAAAACTCATTTTCACCGAAGAAGTAGAAGGTTTGTTTTCAACAATGATTTCTTGACCATGGTCGGCAAAGACACGCTCAACTGCTTTGTCTTGCTCTAGAGCTTGATTAACTTCAAGTTCATAAACCTTTAAACTTATAGAGGCTACGAAGAGTCATCTCGCTTAAGTTCTTAGATTCTTTCATAGTCGTGGTCTTAACATGCCATAAGCTACCTAGAGAGCCTAGAAACCTCATGTTCATTTCCTTTTTGTCATATCGCTTTACCAAGAGAAAAGCATTTATTACCTCAACAACCGATCGATGTTGTTTGTTCTGTTTCTTAGATCCTTTTTTGAGAATCAAACTCCGGATGTATGTATATATATTTTCTGTCTCTTGTGTCTTTGGCTTCCAAGTATTCTACAAGAGCTTCCCACATCTCTCAGCTTGTACATCGAATCACTGCCGGGTATGTGCTTGTGTCTAGAGAACCGGTGATTATGTTGATTGCTTAAGCCTGCTGTTCTACCAGCCTTTCTATCGCCCTTCCGTCCATTCCGATTCTTTCTTAGGAACTTCAGTGGTTCCCAATGATGGAGGCTAGAAGATTTGCCTTCATTGGTACATGTTGACCTGCAAGGACACATTTCCATAACCCGTTGTCAATAGAGTTCATGAATCTCATTAATTTATCCTTCATCAATCAAAATGACTTTCGTCCAATATGGGACGTGGTTAGCATTAGAGGGCAAAGATATAGTGTGTTTGAGTCATTATGTCGCATTCTCAAGAGTTTAATCTTGAAAAACTAGTTTTCAAAGAGTAAGGCTCGATACCAATTGTTCCATTGATGCACAAATAATAAGCTAGAAGGGGGTTGAATAGCTATTATTAACACTTTAAAAATTTTAAGTGTTCCTTTTACTTTGCAATCATGAAAAGAATCAAGTAGCTGAAGACCTTTCAAGAAAGTTTGTTCCAGTCTCCACGATAAGGACTACTCTGTGAGACCTTTACAGACATTTAAGTTCTCAATGAAATGGATAATATAAACAATGAAACTAAGGCTCAAACAATGAGGAAATAACACAAGTATTTTGGGATGGTTCACATCTATAATGAGTGTTATGGCCCACCACCAAGTAATAACCTTTGATTTAAATTGTGCACTATGTTTTCCACTTAGATCAATTACAAAGAATATCCCTAATGGATCGTGTACAAAAATATTGACTTGTGTTTGTCTAGGGAATTAAATATCAGAAATACAAGATATTTAATTCGGCGTATATAGTTAATGGAAGTTAACAACAAGAAGAACGTAAAGCAATA
>CM028381.1:38071206-38113567 GCA_013146195.2 Codonopsis lanceolata | reverse complement strand
AGTGTAGTGTATAATAACAACCGCTAACAATAATATGGTATATATTAACCATTACATAAAACATATCTTTATAGAATATACAAACATTATACCAAACCAATAAGTATCAATAAACAATTCATGCTTCATACATATACATACTATGGCCTTTTATCGTAATCCAAAAAAACCACAACTCTACATATAACATAGTCTTATATATATAGACTAAACAGAATCGCACCATGTGCGATTACCTACGGTAATCGCAAACAAACCATGTCATATATCGATCTCACATTGGGGTATTATTCCCGATCGGCCAAATAACCAATACTACAATACACCATATAATGTATGTATGAATGCACATGAGCTACCGATTAAAATGTGTACTCATGATAACGGTAATAGTAACAGCAACTATAATTTACGTATATATATACAAAGAATATACCTTCCTATTTCGGATAGGCCTCAAAACTCCGCAATGGCCAACCGCCACCTTGGCCACGACCTCAAACTCTAGGCCGTCCACCATGTCTCTCTTGAGCCCTTTGGATTGTTGACTAGTACTCCCGGTGATTAACTTTCTTCCTCGGGCAAATCTTACGAACATGATCGCCGCCACAAACAGTGGCATTTTCTGTTATACCCCAAAGACCTATCCTCGGTGTGTCCTATTTTCTTACAAAAGTTACATGTCAACTTCGTGCACCTCGTCGTCTCCGTCTAGAGGTAAAAGTAGCAATCCTAATAGTCTCTGAGGTTCTCTCTTGAGCATGATCTTCGATATCCATCTCCATCGCATATGCACGATCCACAGCCCCTTGGTAATCCGTAAGCTGTAATGGAATAAGCTGCCTACGATATTTCGTCCTTAGGCCTTTCACAAACCGCTCGGTCTTCCTGGCCTCATCTGGTACCAAGTAACTACAGTAACGATCCAACTCCATAAACTTTGTTGAATACTGAGCCACGGTCATATCTCCTTGTTCTAACGATAGGAATTCCATCTCTCGTCCTCCCCGAATTACTGCCGGAATAAACCGTACTATAAACTCCATGACAAAGTTATCCCACACTCGAAGCACTCGTGCATTGTCTCCAATGATCTCGTAATTCAAGCCACCAATGCTCGGCCACACCATCCAATCTAAACACAGCTAAGGTCACCATCTCTTCTTATGTACAACCCAAAACTACAAAGATCTTCTCCATGCTTTCTAGCCAACGCTCCGCCTTAGCAGCATCTGGCTCTCCATCAAAACCTTCCGGTTTCAACTTCATGAACCTTGCAAGAACAGTAGAATCGTCTTCAATTCCAAATATCTGTTGAGGAGTCACACGCGGATCAATAACATTCTCCCCTCTCTCGTTGCTTGTTGCACCGGCTAGTGATCCGAACTAGGTCTACTAGAACTAGCTCCACGCCAAGTTCTGCCGACATAATCGCCTACAAAGAACACTCGGCGTTAATAACTCAACAATAAACCCAACAACTAGGCCAAGGAACCTATCACGGCGAAATAGCTAACCTATATCTCGATACCAAGCGGTCATGACCGAACCGAACTCCAATGCGGAATCCCAAGGTCGTGGTCAAGAAAAAGCTAAAAAGACGGACAAGCACCCGCTAAGCGCTAATAATGCGAGTCGAGTTGAACCAACAAACTCTAAACAGGAATGTAAAGCCATAACGGCAAAACCGAATAACCAAAAACTAAAATCTGCGGAAGCAAATCATAAGTGGAACCCAAACTTATAATTGTAAACTAAGGAATACAAGGCTGAGAGACGACTATCTCTCGACAAATCTACGCGACGTGGCGCAACAATGCGGGCAACAAACCATCGGCAATCCTAAGGCCGGCGAATCAACAGAATACCAACCTGATAAACGACAACTCAACGGCTATAACATGCCAGAGGAATAAATCAACTAAAAGAATAAGATATTCAAATTCTAACAACTAAACCCAAGTCTCACGACTAACGCCGCTGAGATGACAATACCAACAATACTAGAATGAGTGAGCTAGTAAAAGGGAACAACTCATAAGAGATACAACAGCTCGACCAAACAAGTCGGCTACCAAAATAATACGATAACAAAATACTAACATAACTACCCAAGTAAAGTTTACATAACTTCACGTCCGTATCTCACAAGATAACAAATACAATAATACTAATAACCCCAAGCTATCGCCCGGAAGACCACCTGTTATCGATCAAGCGCTCGAAGCTTCAACGTGCACTAACGAGCTTACTGCAAAAACTAAGGAAAACAAACACACGAAATGAGTCATAATGACCCAGTAAGTTACTAAATGCAAATGTATGGCATAGCATGTCGTGGCATGGCATAATGCACAATCATGTATAAAATCATGGTATCTTAATAGCATACCAAATAATAAACTTGTATTGAGTTATCATGTAACATAAACTTCATAAACCACATAGCACGTTTTCTTTCATATAAGTGCTTATACATAAGCACGTAAAACCAAGATCTGGGCCTAGCCCTTCAATGATCATAAACTGGGTTTCAATCCTCAAATGATCATAACTCATCAGTTTTCTTAATGAGTTCCTCGTTACCTTCATCCAACCACGGGATGAGAAATGGGAGCTTCGATATCGGGCTAGGGGGCGCTAATACGAGACCACATCCCACTATTGGCCACATAGTGAGGATAAAGGGTACCAATGCGGCGATTCGTAGCGAATGTTTCCAAAGGCTATGAATCGTCCCATTGCCGACAAAACGACCAAGACGCCAGCTGGACTCAAATCAAGATGCTCAAGTAGATATTTACTTGGATAAACCAAAAAGGACCAAGTCCATCATAAAAAACTTATCAATTCAAGTAGGTCATAATGCTCTACAAAACCCAACATTCAATGCACGTAATTGTACACAATTAACATGTTCAACTAACTTGTAAGTTTAGTTCAAAAACCACATATTGAGGTATTCATAATCCTCAAATCATCACCAATTCAAGAATAGCTTATAGCTCAATAAATCACAACGTGAGGTCTACTATAGTCCTCTACTCGAGATTAAGTCAAAGACTATTATTTAGTCTAAGTACAACCCTAAACAAGGCTTAGCATTTAAGCTTATACATAAAGACATACCGGACTCAACCATAGTCCTAATCGTCGAACATAATCGACATCCTCAAAACCATACTCATGAATGACAAGGCTAGACCGTAGTCCAAGACCCACAAGTTTTCCATGTACGTTCATCTCCAATTCCCTAAAGAAATCTCATTCAATAATCATTTCTTAAGGATACGCGAGATCATCGATTGGTCTCTAATGCTCCGTGCTCTACGAGCACGCTCTAAATAAATCCCAACAAGCCTCTATATCATGGGTGTCTGGACACAATTCGGGATGCTCGGATACTCACAATCAAAACTAACCAAACCCGTACATCGTAGGTTTTCAACATAAGGCTCACTAACGTCTTATTGAACTAAAATGACTCCATTGAGTCTTAGTATCGCATTTCCTTAAATACTTATTTCATACATCCCAAAATTAACACATCAATCGCATTTATAGCAATTCTCCCAAAATAATCCGGCTTGTTTCCAAAGCCTAAAATCCAAGAACTCAACATAACCATAATCAAACGAATCCCAAATGTAGGACTTCGACCGAGTTCATTAACACTTTATTGAACTTATTTCGACTCCGTTGAGTCTAAATACTAAGTTTCATTATTTACACCCTTCACCGATTTCAACATTAATACTCACTTGAATTACCAACAATTCATCCAATAATTCGGGATTGATTATCAAGCCCTAAAAATCCAAAATAAAACCCAACATAAATCATAACCCATTTCATAATCTCATAATTTCAATTAAGTGACCCTACTCATGTTATCTAGTGAGTTCACTCTTCCAAAGCCCCAATCATAGGCATACTTTCATAATACACCCAAATATAATGTAAACATGATTTCTAGCATGCTCATAATCCAAGAAACACAAGATGAAGGATAATCATATTCATCAACAATCATAGAAGTCATCTACAAATGCTCCTAACAAGTTCATAATTCCAAAATCCCCAAAAATTGGGCAAACATAGCATAACAAGTGTTCATTGCCCACAAATAGCATATAGATTGTTTTCCTTAGGGCCAATGAACCAAAATCAAAAGGAAGTAACTTACTTAGCTTGAGTGAAAACTCAAGAGAACACAAATCCGATCGGTGAAGTTGTTCTACTCGTCGAGGGCTTCAAGATTCCGAAGTTTGAAGGCAATCGGGTGGGTGGATCGTCTTGGATCGAAGAGAGAAGAAGCTAGGGCTTGAAATCTCCCTTGGACTCTCTCTCTATTTTACGTATTGTGGAGGAGGAAGAATGAAGGGATTTTCGATTTCTCAAGAGGGTTTGGGTATTTATACCCCAAAATTAGAAGGGCACAATAGACATTTCCCTTGCACAATTAGTAGAGATTAGGATTAATCAATCACTAATCTAACCTTAATTAACTTCTAACTAATGTTAGGACATGATTTGGGTTAAGTATGGGTGGTTAGGAAGGGTTTAGAGGGGGTTTAATGAGGGTAGGATGGGTATAATTCGTCCAAACACAAAACAGGGCAAAATCCCGTAAATGTTGTTCGATGTTGAGGCGGGCGCCTCAACCTATTGAGGCGGGCGCCTGGGCTCCTGCTCAGCACATCTTCATTTTGCAAAGCCCTCAGTACTTGAGGCGGGCGCCTCACAATGTTGAGGCGGGCGCGGGGCCGAGGCTGGACAGTCAATCTTGTAAAATCGACCATAAATCGCTCACAACTCCAAATGAGGTGATTTTTGATTTTTATGAAACTAGACTCATTAAATTATATTTTAGAATTTTAAATTACTCCATTTGGACTTATATACATCAAGATATGGTTACAACAAAATCAAGTACAGAAGTTGTTTTTCTGAAAACTGAATTCTGGCACAGCCGTAAGTCAAGACCTAATTAAGGTACTTAGACACCTTGGAAAATTACCAAATTTTACAGAGAGTATCCTAACGTATGAAGGTAAAACATACTAAATTTTTAGAAAATTCTATTCAGTGGATTAGTACCAGAATTTTCCCGAAGTTTGCCCAAAACATGATCTGCGTGAAGGAATAAATTGGTCATCTCATAACCAAAGGTAACAAGTCTATGAACAATGATCGTGCAAGAATGATAATTACTAGTACAATTGGTCTATAACTCAAATGAACTTCTCACAAGTTGAAAACACAAAGAATACAAGCAACGAAGGAAATCGCTAAGGGCGAAACAAAGCAAGAAGGTTTATAAACTTCCAAATCATCGATAGACTTAGGGAACACCTCCAACTTGAAGTCTAATACATCTAAACATGTTAATAAACCATCTTATAAAGGTCTAGGACCCAAACCGAGGTCACAAACCCAAAACGCAAGCAAACCCTCAATCGCGTCGCATTCCGACTATCGTCGAGTCACGACTTGCGGCTTTAGCAAGTCAACAACTATATGGAGTCTCTTATTAATGTTTTGGTCTTAATATGGTCTCTCAAACGTATCTAGACCCTCTCGCAAACCAAACATACCGTCGACAAGGGAAGAAGTGCAAGTATAGCACGCAAACCGAGATAACGAAGGAGCGGGGTGTCACATATTGTGTGTCTCAACAACAAGGCTCAAAATTGAGATTGGAGAGATGATTATCGATGTCGGGTTTCAAGATTCGATGTTAGTATGGAAGTGTAAATTTCCTTGATTTATTTATGTCAATACCTCCTTAGAAACCGGAGGGGTTGTATATGAACTTGCTGAGTATTGTTTCTTCACCCTTTCTTATTCTCTCATCCAAGTGACGAATAAGCTTAATTAGATGAGTTATTCTCTCATCTAGGTGACGAATAAGCTTAATTAGATGAGTTATTTCGAGTAGACGAATGAAGATTGTCAAGGAAATTTAGATATTTAATAATTCATTTGTACTTTGAAGGTTTATTAATTTTGGATAGTTTTATTTTAGATTTTGTTTCGGATATTGGGCGTTTGTATTTTAGCCACGATTTGGGATATTGTGTTTCATCAATTATGAGTTTCGAGAGTTATTATGATTTTTAAAACATGCAGAGGGTCTTTTGCATTTTGATTCCAGATATGGGTTTGGGTATGTCCTTCCGGCATCTTCTTTGGCAACCTTGACGTCGAATAAATTTCACAATCTTGATACGTTTGTTTTTCAAGCTCCGTCCTCAAAAAAATTAAATTTGTCTTGAATCAACTTACAAATTTGGTCAAATTGTGGTTTTACAGAGTTTAATCCTACTTGCCATTAATGATAGTGTCCACAATTTAAATTAATTTCGCTCAATTGAGTTTTGTAATTCGTTAATTTGTAAACCTCATTCCTCGCTCAAGAACCCTAACTCCATTTTTATCCCCCAAAATATCAATCTCCATGAATGTTTACGCCTAGTGAAGTCTTTGCTAATTGTATTGCTTCTAGACTTCTAGTTTTTCATACATGCTTCAACCTGTTCACTCATGGTTTTGTCTCCAGGTCGTTCCACTTTTGATGAAGGCTATTTGGTAGGACTTTTGTGTGTTGAATAAAATTACCCATATACTCGGATAATCCTTTTTTACTTGAAATAAATAATATCTCAGAGGAAGAAAAACCCGATTTTGTCTATGCTTAATGACACACTTGCAAAATAATCTGATGTGAATGAGAATATTGATTTTGTTAATGATGAAGCTTTCACCATTAGCTAGAAGGAAATATTGATGATGTAGCTTCCAAAAACTAGCAGGGAGTATTTTTGGATTTAGGATGGAGACTGCGGATCCTGTATCAAAGAAGGCTATAACTGGAGTCCTTTGCGACCATGGAAAGTAAGAGCTAGTCTTACTGCACCAAAGCGGATATGGGTATATCCTTGGGAGAGACATTGTCTAGGAAGGTTGGCTGGAATTGACAAGGCAACCAGATTAGAAAAGATGAGACTACTTTCTTGTTCCCATATTACCCTCCCTACTATGTACTATGTATGAATCAATGAAATGTAGGCTTGGAAAAAAATAATTGACGCGGCTGGAAAGAAAGCAATCTAGTTGCTTCTAGCAATAAAAAGGGGAGCACTGGCTCCTTGCTGCCATACGCAAGAAATTGTTTGATCGCTTGGTGTTTGAGGGCTACTGCTGTCAACAAAGAAAGAAGAGCGGAGGGGCACACACACAGTAGGATATTAGGGCTGCAATTTATTTTTTGTATCATTATTATTCAAAAATTTCAATATCAACATACTCTGATCCATTTGAACATAATAAATATATTAATATCAAATATTTGTCCGGCCTCCACATGGCCGAATCACATGACACAGCTAACAGAGAAGGTCGATCATACGATTGTCACATTTGATGGGTCACATTTACCCAATGATGAGCACAACTAAAACACTCTAATTTCTCAAATAATAAAGGAATTAAAGATTAACTCCTTTTTTCTTTTCTTCGAGGAAATTAAAATTAAAATTTAAAATAATACTACAAGAAATCATTGTTTTTCAAAAGAGTTTAAAATTAAGTCTCCCAATAAAGCTTTAAGCAGAAAAGAGTTCTTAACGCTCATATAAAATAGAGAGAGTTGAGAACTAATAGACATGTTTATGAAATTCATTATAAGCCAGAAAGGGAGAATCCTCCACTACAATTATAAAGGCAATTGATACAAAATAGTTATGTCATAACTGTTACTCCCTTTGTTTCGTGGAAAAAGTCCACTATTCTATTTTTTGATATTTCATGTAAAGAATCTACTTTCAAACGTGTCATTTTATTACTAATGAGTTACAAAAGTGTCATTTTTAAAAGAGTTTTGACTTTCAAGCATGAATTCTTTACTCGGAACAGAGAGAATTTAATTTTATACATACATGAGTTTCGACCGTAAATATTTTCAACAATACACTATGACTGAATAGCCACACAACTATAAAAGAATTACACCTGATACACCTGAAGATCCTATTCTCTGTTTTCCACTTCTACACTTGACTCCCTCATAATCTTTGAAAGACTTTCTTGCTGCAAAAACATCAATTTGAAAATAAATAGAGTGAAAATTACCATTAAGAAATAAAGGCACGAAGAGAGAAACTAACCATTTCTTTCAACAGAGAGTTCTCCCTTCTAAGCTTCTATACATTGAGTTTTCTTGCTTCTTCCCCAACAGGTGGACAAGCATCACAGGTTGGGCATATCACATTCTTCATTACTGCTGAAAATGCCTGATATTCACGCTGCATTCTATCGTTTTCCGAACGAAGAGCATTATTGTCTGCATGATCGTTCTGAACCTAAAACATATAGAAGGCGTAAAGAAGATCAAGTACCATAATAAAGCAGAAGATGTCCCAAGCTAGGAATGAGGCTATATAAATGGAAGTGTGAAAGAATTCAAACAATATATCACCTTTGTTTGATTCCTCTTGTTTTGAAACCAAAATTTGACCCGGTTTGGAGCGAGACCAATTTCGCTGATAAGTTGCCTCCTTTGGTTCTCATCTGGATGGGGGCATTACTCACTACTAGAAACATGACATTTACTAACGGAATATTACTGACGGAATTTTCCGAATTAGAATTATGACGGAATTTGAAAAGTACTAACGGAGATCCGTGAGTCATTAATTAGTGACGGAATATTATCGACCGAATTTTTCGACAAAGAATTCTTGATTTGAATTTTAAAATTACTAACGGAAGTCCGTCGGCAAAATCACTTTGAAATGGCGCCATATTTAATGACGGAGTTTCCGTTGGTATTGTTTGTTTCCGTCACTAATTGATTTATTTGTCATCGATCGCTGACGAATATACCGAATCGATCCGTCACGATTAGTGACGGTTTTCTCCGTAACTATTATAAAAAATTAATGATTTTTTTGTTAAATAAATTATAATTGTTTCATGCCGATTTAGTGACGGAGATTCCGTCACTAATTGATTTATTCCATCCGTCGACGAATACCGCCGATCCGTCATGATCATCGGTGACGGTTTTCTCCGTCACTATTATAAAAATTAATGATTTTTGTTGAATAAATTATAATTGTTTCATTCCATTTAGTGACGGAGATTCCGTCACTAATTGATTTATTCCATCGATCGGTGACGGAATACGCCGGCCCCGATCCGTCATCGATCGGTGAGCGGTTTTCTCCGTCACTATTATAAAAATTAATGATTTTTGTTGAATAAATTATAATTGTTTCATTCAGATTTAGTGACGGAGATTCCGTCACTAATTGATTTATTCCGTCATCGATCGGTGGCGAATACCGGCCCGATCCGATCGATGGCGGTTTTCTCCGTCACTATTATACAAAATTAATGATTTTTTGGTAAATAAATTATAATTGTTTCTTAGTAGAAAAATATTATAATCATTTTAATGAATGATATTTTATCAATTTATAGTTCATCATTTAGTTGATATTTTGGATATTTTAAGTGAAAAATTGTTTTATAACAATCAAATTATTTTTTTCTGAAAAAATTATATTATTTAAAAAAATTAAAAACAATATAATAGTGAGATTTGGTTAATAATTAATTTTTATCATTAATTGAACTTGCATATATGGGATGGGTATACATTTAGTTAATCTTTTGATTTTTAAAATAATTTTGAATTATAATTTTTAAAAATAATTAAAATTATTTTTTAAAAATAATTGTATTCCATATGTCCATTCACCTCCTCTGCTCCCCTTCAACTCTATCCATCCAATCCGCCTCCTTCGCCAGCCCACTCACCGTGGCTTCTCCACCCCGAGCCTCGGTTTCATAGCCGAGCTCCATCATCAACTAGCGCACCGCGGTGCACCTTTCTTTCTTCGACTTCCCACCGTCGCCACCATCCAAGCCGACGACAACCCAATTCCAAAGACCCTTGCCCTAGTTCGACATTCACCCAATCGAGCTCCACCGTATCCACTACTGTGATTCTCAATCCCATTCAGCCATAGCTTTCTTCTCTTGCAGAATCGTAGCCCTAGCCTCCTTTTGAATAAGTTTTGAATTCTGCTCCGTCTTCACTCAGATCCAACGAACCAAGAAGGCAATGAAATCAGCTGATCACTATCTTTCTTAGAAGCTATAGCACCCCAATCCGAAGATCTTGAAACTTCTTGTCCCCAAACACTAGATTTTGGCCGTGCTGTACTAGCCCCGACATTTTGTTTTTTTGTCTTAACTTAACTTATATTAACTTAACTTAATTTAACTTAACTTAACTTAACGTAACGTAATTTAACTTAACTTAACTTAACTTAACATAATGTAACGTAATGTAACGTAACTTAACTTAATTTAACGTAACGTAACTTAACTTAACTTAACTTAACTTAACTTAACTTAACTTAACGTGACGTAACTTAACTTAACTTAACTTAACTTAACTTAACTCAACTTAACTTAACTTAACTTAACGTAACTTAACTTAACGTAACTTAACTTAATGTAACTTAACATGAAAACACGCTACGCCTATTGGCGAAATGGTATAATGGACTATGATAGACCATTATAACATGAAAACACACTACGCTTATTGGCGAAATGTTATATTGGAATACGATGGACCATTATAACATGAAAACACGTAACGTAACGTAACTTAATGTAACGTAACTTAACGTGATGTAACGTAACGTAACTTAACGTAACGTAATGTAACTTAACTTAACTTAACTTAACGCTACTTAACTTAACTTAACGTGAAATGTAACTTAATCTAACGTAATGGTAACTTAACTTAACTTAATGGACCAATGGACCATTATAAAATGAAAGTAGGCTACGCCTATTGACGAAATGGTATAATGGAATACGATTGATCGTTATAACATGAAAACACGCTATGCCTATTGGCGAAATGGTATAATGGAGTACGATGGACCATTATAACATGAAAACATGTTACGCCCTATGACGAAATGTTATAACTTAACGTATGTTATAATAACTTAACGTAACGTAACGTTATATTATTAACCTACACGTAACTTAACGTAAAGCGGCGTAACTTAATGTCGATTTTTGAAACCGGTTATGTACATTTGGAGAGTAGGTTACTGTTTGGAATGTTGCAGTAGCTAAACCATTTTGGTGAATACTGTGATGGTTTTGATTAACGTAACGTAAATTAATGTAACGTAACGCAACTTCTTAACTTACATAACTTAACGTAAGCGTAAGTTAACTTAACTTAACGTAACGTAGCGTGCTTAACGTGATGTAACGTAACGCGTAACATAACGTACGTAACTTAACTTACGTAACTTAATATAACGTAAGTTAACTTAACGTATCAGCGATTTGGTTTTGTCAGCGATTTGGTTGTCGGATTCGCGGAACGGCGAGGTGACGAGGTGCAACAAAGAATTGAAGGGGGATATGGAGTGGGAATGGAGGAGGTTTTGAAATTTGCGAGGGATTCGATGGCACGTTGAGAGGGGGAGATCGTCCAGAGAAGTCGCGGCGGTCAAGGATGACCGGCTCTTTCGAGACGATCGATGGTGAGAAACGCCAGTTCTGGTCGGCCGGACGACAGAGCTTGAAGGCGTTGGTTCCCATGTCGATGGCGCGAAGAGGTTGTTTGGGGGAAGACATGGTGACGGCCGGCGGCCATGGGTGATCAAGCGAGTGAGGAGGGATTGGCGGTGTCGTTGGGAAGGAAAAGAGTGATGGGCTAAGTCGTCTTTTGGAGTGGTTGAAACTTTTAATTTCTAGGGAAAAGAAGATACAAAGTAGTTCCAAACTTCCAATTAAAAAGAAAATAGGAGTGAAGGAAGTTATTGAACTATATTAATTATAAGTAAATATTAATTTATTTCCACATTATCTCATTTATTTATTGATAAATTCTCAAACTGACGTCGTGCCATCGGCACGGGCATGAGTACTAGTACTATATAATATGTGAATGCCCACCCCTAACTGGAGTGGTTAAAAACTTTTAAAAACGAATTGATTAAATATTATTTGATTAATTAATATCATTTGATTAAACTTTTGAAATATTTTAAATATTCACAAAAATTGATTAATTGATTTTTCATAACCAACCACTAAAAATAATACTCTACTTATTTGATATTAATTAATATTTATATATAAAAAAAAGAATCCTAGTATAAAAACAATTTACACATTATGTAACCCTAACTAAACGTTTTTTTCGATCTCTCTCCACTCCACTGAACGTGCGGCGCATCCACGAGCTCTCCAAGTCTCCAGCGATTTCATCTCCACCGCCCGGCAACCTCTCGACTAGCTCCCATCTCTCTCTCTCTTCGCCATCTACGACCCATCCTGCCAAATCCTCCGCCTTATCTCTACGCCAAATCTCCATCTCTCCTCTCTCCCCACATGTCTTGCCGCCAAAACCAAAGCAACCCTGTTCGCCCAAAGCCTCCACCAAACCTCCAAATCAAATAACCCCAAATCTGGCTGCCATCCTCAAGCGCCAATCGCCATCTTATAGTTTACGATAATGGATAATGGGGACTGGGTCCCAAGGGGGCGTGGGGGGTAAACGTGTCAAACGGGATGGACTTAGAACTTCGTGACGGCAAAATAAGACCGGAATATCTCACCGATCACCGACGGCCTTACATCAATCTAGACTTCGCCCTTTTCCCGAAAACTATAAATACTTCTCATTTCCAAGCCCTAGTCCAGCCGCAATGCTCATTTCTTCTCCCCCTCCAAAATCCCCAATTTCTCTCTCCTATCTCCTCGAACCCTCGCCAAATCGACTGCTCGTTTGACTTTTTTGACTTCGAAATCAGCTGAAATAGAGTGTAAAAAACTGAAATGGCGTTGATTGGAGCGAGTTTGGTTGAGTTAGATCGATGACTTTGGTGGGAGGTGGAGGTTGGTTTGCTGTTTTTTTTGGTGGTGGTGGTGATGGATGTCGTGGAGGTGCCACTTCCGGCGGCGATTACGGTATCAAAGGGTGTTGGTACGGATGGTTGTGGTGGACCCGGTGGCGTTGGGGTTACTGTGGAGTCTAAGGGTGTTGGCTAATTTATCGTCGGGGCGCGTAGCTCGTTTCAGTCAGAAAGGTCAGCTCTTGCGCTAATTTATGTTATTTATAGCATTCTTCTTTTAATTTGTGTTTCGATTTCGTTGCTACCTTGATTGTTTGAGTTTATGGGGGAGGGGGTGTTTTTCTTTGGGAAACAAACTTGACTTTTCCATATAGTTGCGAGGTTGGATAATAATGCTTGTAGGGTAATAGCTGAAGGTGGAGTGGAGGGACGGAGAGATACATGGGCTTCTTCTAGCGAGAATTTGTTCTCTTTTTGATTCTATGAGATAATGTCTTATTCAGCTATAGTGATGATTCCCATTAAGTTGAGTCTGACGAGCTAGCTCGTTTTAGCAAGCTTAATGGGTGATATGGGTTTATTACAAAGATTTTTGCTAACAAGAGCCCTGGAAGCACTTGGTAAGAATCTATTTGTATAATTGTCTTGCCTTGAAAATTTAAGGATGTAATGAAAACATTAACCAATGTGTTGGTGCACATTCTTTGGAATTTCTTTCTAATTTGGATTCTTAAAAAGGATTTCATATTGAAATATCAATATTGACCCGCTATTACAGTTTTTGAGCATAATAGTGGGACCAAGGAACTGGATTTTCTTGAAAGTGATTAATTGTTTAATTGGTGGATAACTAATGTTGTTGATAAATAAAGAGTGCTCAAATGGTACATAGCAGATCTTTTCTCACATGTAACAGCATTTGTTGCATCATGCCATAGTCACAAGGGGGTACTTTCCATCTACGTTTCTTTTAAACCTTCAGGAGTATGTTGACTATTACCTTTTAGTCAAGTTCATATCCTTTTTTTCTTTTTCAATCTGGGACGTGGTTTGACATTTTGCTGTCTTGTTCTGCAACCTGGTAATGCTCTTCCAACTGATTTTCTAATTTTGCCTTCTTTTAGTTAGAGGAAATATACGTTCTTTACTTCAATTAGTGATGCTTGGTTATTTTCTTGGGCTTTTGTTTTTATTATCTTATTTTAGTTATTTTTTTGAAAGGTAAGTATGGCCCCTTGGTATGAGGTTGGAACCAAGGACCTCAAAGTCTTTATGTTGGAAGATATTACTACTCTGTAGCGTACGGTCTTCTTTTTCAATAATTATAGCTTCAGATTGTAGCATACCGTCTTCTCTATCTCAAAATTTCTTTTGTGCTGGTCTATTATGAGGAGAGGCACACTGCTTTCGATGATGTGGACCTCTTGATTTTCTGGGTATAGTGCCAAAAAAGGAATAAATGTCGGGGAAGACCCGTGGATATTTTCTTGAACTTTCTTTTATGGGTTGGTTTAAATTATAATTAGTGGGAGTTTTGATTCATTAAATGGTTACATGGACTTCATTGTTCTTGCTTAACTTGCTTGACTTACGACCCATCAAAATGGATGTGATGGTATCAGATGCAGCATGTGATGTTAGTACCTCAAAACCAGCTTTCTGGAGCAAGATGCCAGATAAACTCTGTAGACATGCCAGCCAGCTGTCCAGCTTTCACGACGAAGGTGCTCCCAATGCCCAGTGTATTGTGAACACTAGCAGTTCTCTTTTGTTGGTGGCTAGATCGGAGGCTAAGCAATCACAAAGGAAATCTGGGAAAGTGGCAAGAACTAACTGTAATTGTTCTAAACAATCACGGGTAGCACAAATGGAAGTTTCTTCAAGTGTAACTGGGATTGTTGATGTGAATGGTTTATCTAAGGAGCTAGGATCTTGTCCTACAAAGTGCAACAACATTGCAGGTAATATATTTTCTGCATGGTTACATATTAGAGAGGCTTTTATATTAGAAGCCACTGTTATTATGTTAATATTTCAGACGTTGAAATAAATTTTGATAGGAAGGTATTTTTGACAGCTTTGCTCTTTAATTTGATCTTTTACGTGCATTTACCTAAAATAGAGTGATGCTTGCGGTGATTTTCTATACATGGTTTTCATGAGAGTTGACCTATTTTTCTATTTTATGGATCTGCATTTAATTTGGCATATCTGTTTTTATGTAGTATTTGATGAAGTCGCTTGATTGAAGCGAAGAAGCAAAGTTACATGAAAGTAACATCTTGCTTCCGTAATTTGTTTTTCTTCTTCATTTCCTTTTTTTATTAATAGACCAAGTAGCAGGTCTTGCTGTTTGTATGTCAATTCTTGCATATAAATTCCTCAAAACGGAAAATGGATAGTTGGAATCTCAGCAGATTTTCACTGCTTCCCTGTATTTAAAATTTAAAAGAATATAAAAGAATATAAAAGAACTAGTTACAATCTTTTTTGGTGACATCCAGCTGAATACTGTAGTAATAGTCTTGCTATTTTACATGACACTTATTTTATGCATTGTTTTCATGGCTTTATTTGATTGTGGGGTGTTATTGTGTTTGTCTTTATTGAATGTATCATGCTGATGAGCCCAAGGAAAAGTGTAAATAGAGGTGTCAAAGAGAATTGTGGTGATGGAGATATTATATGGTGCCACTCTGCTTTCATCCACAGTCTCTTCTCCGAGTTTGTCGTCAACGGGAGGATCAAATGCTCCGTTGGACGAAGCTTCGCAAGCCAAGATGGATGAATTGGAAGCTAGGGTGGCGCAGCAGGATGAAGCTATGGCTCGACGAGATGAACAAATGGCTGAGCAGGCACGGGAAATAGCAGAGATGCGCGCCCTGATGGCCGCTTTTATGCATGGATCTTCGTCCACTCCTCGTACCCAGTCCCCTAATTCCTTTACATAATTTCTTTGTGTCGAATATTCAATACAATCGTAATTAACAATAGATTTTAGAAACGAATTTGATGTAATAACATTTTGTTCTATTTAATGTTTTAGTTTTGTAGTGCAATTAATTTTTGTCATGAGCCTATTATATATATTTATGATAAATCAAGCACCTAAAAAATTTTAATTTATATAAAAATTATTATTTTTCTTTTTAATTTTACTGACGGAAATTATGTTCTTAAAGCTAAAATTTTAAGCATTTTTTTAGCATTACTAACGGACATTCTGTTAGTATTTTTGTAATTACTGACGGAATATTCCGTTGGGACTACTGACGGAAATATATGTTCTCGAGTATATTCCGTCGAAATGCCGCGGAAATGGAAAATGCTAATCTGATCACGTTACGTCGGTATTATCGATGGAAATATATATTACCGACGAGTAACCGTCGAGAATTGCTAACGGAAATGGAAATTGCTAACGGATACGCTCGGTCGGTATTATATCGACGGAAAAATATATTACCGGCGAATTTTATAAGTTTGGGAATCACTAACGGATTTGAAAATTGCTAACGAAACATTCGGCCAGTATTACGACGGTAAATATAAATTACCGACGAGTAATCCGTCGAAATCACTAACGGAGATAAAATTGCTAACTACGGAAATGTTCGTCGATACATCGGCGATTTGAACTTACATTTACTAACGGAAATCTCGACGGAAATTTTCGTAGCAAACCCATTTGAAACTTATTCCGTTAGTAATTACTAACGGAAATTAGGAAGCGAAATTCCGTGATTAATTGATTGCCCGTTAAATGAGTTCCGCTTGTGATCACCGACCAAATTTACCGACGGAATATCGACGAACGATTCCGTTGGGAAAGCGACATCGACGGAAATGTTAATTTACTGACGGAAATTTCCGTCAATAATTGCTGTTTTTCTAGTGGTGACTTGAGAAATCTGCAATATTTCGAAAACACCATTAGAGCCGACTAGAAATTAAGAGAAAAACAAATAAATAAACAAATGAAAACAAGAAAATATATATGGTCATCAGAAATTTAAAACAAAAGTGGAAGCAAATCCTTCTCCAAAAATAATATATATTTCTCCTTAGAAGTTTGAAATGGCCACGATGACAATTCAATGAAAGTGATTGCAAAGTATACATCAAAAAGAAGAGAGAAAAAGAAAACACTAAAAGTTGGTCATACACTTCAAGCAGTTGAATTTGGAGGGGCGTATGGCGAGGATGACCGCCTTTCCCAAATCGAGTTATTGCAATATTCATTCATTCTACAAAAAAAAAGATAATTACTAAAAGAGAAAATAGCAAAGAATTCTAACACAAAGAATCAGATTGCCATAAGTGATGCGGGAGAAATGGCTCAAGACTCTGCTAACATTAAGAGGTATCAAGGAAGGCATTAGAACGACAAGTGGGGAACAAGCTAGCCTTGGGTTATGGGAGAAACAAGTAATGCAAAGGGGTTCAAACCACAAGAAGAATAGATGCGTCCTAGGGCTAAGGGGCATGACTCAAAGGGGGTGTCATGGGAGGCGCATGGTTACACTTAGGAAGGTGGCACGGGTGGAGGAAGTCATGCATGGGCATGCACGCAAGGGGGGGGGAAAGCTTCGCTTGGAAGGGTGGCCACCCACCATGATTCCTATATACACAAGGATTGTTAGATTAGGATTAAATTCTGCCATTATTTATTATTTATTTTATTTCATAAAATGATTAGTATATTTTTATTGTTTAGTTGGTTAGGAAGTCTTTTCTTTTAGTAACTAGTTTAGGGTTTCTTGTCCACCAAGTTTGGGAGTTATTTTCCCAATAGAATTCGGAAAAATTTTGTAAGCCTTTATAAGGTATTTTTATTAATAAAAGAAGGCAGATTTTTGGTGTGTGAAAACATTGGGCAAAAGAATGAGGTCATTCTACTTCCAATTCTTCTTTCCAAGTTGAGTGAAGCCTTGATCGTTGAATCAAACAGATTTCTTTATGACGAGTGAGTGAAGCTCGTTTGAAAAAACACACTTCTTCACACACTTGAGGTGCGAATTGCTTCCTGGCCGTTTTCCTTAGGGTTTTTCACCTTTGGCGGCTATGGCTGGGGTACCTCCAGCACCGCCCGATCCTACCCCTCCATCCAAATCTTTTGCTGAAGCCCTTTGCTCTCCTTCCAACACCATTGCCCCTCCTTCTTTCTCGATCCCGCCTTCTTCCTACAAAGGCGAACCATCGCTCAAGCTCTCCCCAGAAATCATCGAGTCCCTTGCAGCTCCTTTTCGTTTTGCTCTTATCGGAAAATTTTCTCATGGCAGACCATCCATGGAAGCGACTCGAAAATATTTCAATACCATTGGTCTAACTGCCGCCTTCACAATTGGCCATTTGGATGCAAAACACGTTCTCATCCAAGCTAGCAACAATGAAGATTTCCAAAGGTTGTGGATAAAGGATCAGTGGTACTTGGGAAGACATCCAATGCGAGTTTTCAAATGGTCTCCAATCTTTCGGCCAGATATTGAGAGTTCCATCGTTCCAGTTTGGTTCTCGCTGCCTGGTCTACCTGTTCATCTGTTCAATAAATCAGCCCTTTTTTCCATCGCCTCTTTGTTTGGTAAACCCCTCATGCTTGATCAACCAACTATCAATTTATCTCGGCCCAGCGTTGCGCGCATTTGTGTTGAAATAGACTTGCTCCATCCCAGTCCTAACCGAGTATGGATCGATTGTGGCTCTGCCTATCCAAGTTTTTGGCAGCCTATTGAGGCTGAAAACAAACCGTCGTACTGTTCCCATTGTCTACGTCAAGGCCACCATGAACTAGTTTGTAAAATCAAACACCCGGAATTAAATGATGTTGAAGGCTCTAAACCAAAACCCCCGTCTCAGCCCTCTCTGAAGCGTTGGACTCCAAAAAAATCGTCCAATGATAAGGGCATGCAAGCTGCCCCTTCCCATGCAAATTCACATGACACTCATGCTTCCAAAGATCCAGTGGTTGAAATTAATTCTGAGTCGTATGTTTCTAAAGATCCTGTGGCTGATAAGAGAATTGAGAAAGAGGCTACCCCTATCGAGCAAGAAACGGAGCCTATTATTGAGCAGGAGAATGTATTTGATGAAGCGGCCAATTTTATGGAGGCTCCCAACCAATCTGACATGGGCAAGAACTCGGATCAACCGTCAAAACCAACCTCACACCAATTTGAAGGTGAAAACGATAGCCTTCATGCTTCTCCATCTCAAGAGGATGATCCAGTTATTTCTCCTAATCGTTTCGCGGTTCTTGACGTTATTGAAGAAGAAGTAGACGCGGTTCTTGACGTTATTAGTTCCATTCCAGCCTTGAATTTAGAGACTTCTCTACCCGATCCAGCTCTGAACAAACAAAAACCTCCTATTCCTCAAACGGACAGACTCACCCGATCAAAGGCTTCCAAGCCCTATGTTAGTACCTCCTCTTAATTGTTTTTATGGATACAAAAATCCTTTTCTGGAATATAAGGGGAATTGGTAACGACCCTTTATTGTTTAGTTGGTTAGGAAGTCTTTTGTTTTAGTAACTAGTGTAGGGTTTCGTTTCTCGCCAAAATGCATTTGTTAAAAAAGGAAAGTCATCTTTGAGTATTATTATATATAGTAGATAGCATGCATTGAGAATATAAATCTGATTAATTGATTACACAACTCTCAAGATTTATTGATTACACAACTCTCAAGATTTATTGATTACACAACTCTCAAGATTTATTGAAAATGTGCAAATATGCACATGTAGTAGAAAATACCGAGTTTCTATGTAGTAGTATTTAACAGGAGTAATCACACATTGAAAATCTGTAAATACAAATCTCTTTTCGTGCACACTTAATTTACTGATTAATTAAAATGAACAAATAACATTGGAATAAGAAGAATTGTGCTATAAAAATAATGTTCATTGAATACATGTGATTACAAAGTAACCACAATTAATTATAACTTATTAAATCTGTAAACACATAGTACTTGTCTGTATTTGAAACTTTTCTATCTCTTTCATCGTATCTGAAATTATAATATCAAAACATTTTTTTAAAAATAACCACAATTAATTATAATTCATTGGTAAATCATATGAATATATACGATTAAATCATAATAGCATATACCAACCAAAAATTATAAATATTTAATAAATCTATATGTTATATAGAAAAGAATATACATCTGAATTACTATTTATACTACTTTAAGATCCTAAATTTTAATTTAAAAAAATATCAATTATTAAACTCCATAAAATTATGAACGAGAAAATGACTTAAACAGTTCGTAAAATAATGGATTAAATAATATCAATCATACGCTGACGATTGGGTGGATTGGGTCGAAACGGATCGTGTCCCATTATAATCCAAATTAAACGGGTCGACCCGTTTTAACCCACATTTTTCGCCAAGAAGCATACACTTAAACAGCAAAAAAATAGCCCGACCCGCTAATTTTTTTGGGTTGAAATGGGTAGCCGATTTCGACCAAAAAAATTAACAAGTCGGGTTGCGTCGAGTAATTTTCAAGCCGAGTTGGGTGGGTTGACGGGTTTTAGGTTGTAATTGTCAGACCTAATTATACCGATATAATTTGTTCCCTTCATCGTGTTTTTTCTTTATTTTTAAATTTTATTTATAATCTTCATTTTATTTGAGTATAATTTAATTAAAAGAGATATATGCATGCACGTTTAACGCACGGGTGTAAAACTAGTTTTTATTTATAAAACAAGGCAGATTTTTGGTGTGTGAAAACATTGTGCAAAAGAACGAGTTCGTTCTTCTTCCGATTCTTCTTTCGAAGGTGAGTGAAACCTTGATCGTTGAATCAAACGGATTTCTTTATAGGGTAAATTTCAAGTGGGTACAATTTTAGAAACATGTTTTCATTTAGGATCATCAATTTTTTGGACATTTCATGTAACTAAAAAATGGTTGTCAAATGATAAAAATACCATTAATGGAGATAAAAGGGTTGTTTTTGCTGATTTCATTAAGCAAAAAAATTCAAAAAATGCTGATGCCAAATCCAAGCAACAGGGCTGTTTTTCCAGATTTTCTTAAGAAAAAGAATTCAAAAAATTCTGATGCCAAATCCAGGCATCAGGGCTGTTTTTCCAGATTTCATTAAGCAAAAAAATTCAAAAAATTTTGATGTCACATCCAGGCATCAGGGCTGTTATTCCAGATTTCATTAAGCAAAAAATTTCAAAAAATTATGATGTCAAATCCAGGCATCAGGGCTATTTTTCCAGATTTCATTAAGCAAAAAAAATTCATAAAATTCTGATGCCAAATCCAGGCATTAGAATTTTCAGATTTTTTAAGCAAAAATCCAAAAAAGCGATGCCAAATCTAGGAATCGTGGTTTTTTCCATTTTCTTAAGCAAAAAATTCAAAAATTCGATGCCAAATCCGGGCATCGGCTATTTTCAGTTTTCTTAAGCAAAAAATTCAAAAATGCGATGTCAAATCCGGACATTTTTCAAGATTTCATTAAGCAAAAAATTCAAAAATTACGCCAAATCCGGGCATCGAGGTCAATTTTCGATTCCATTAAACAAAAAATTCAAAAATCTTGAAGCCAAATCCAGCATCGGCGTTTTTCCACATTTCATTAAGCAAAAATTCAAAAAATTCGATGTCAAATCCGGGCATCGGTTTTCGATTTCATTAAGCAAAAAAATTCAAAAAATCATGATGCCAAATCCGGCATCGGGGTTTATTTTCATTTCATTAAGCAAAAAATTCAAAAATTCGATGCCAAATCCGAGCATCGGGGTTGTTTCCGATTTTTTAAGCAAAAAATTCAAAAATTACGATGCCAAATCCGGGCATCGAGTACATTTCGATTTCATTAAGTAAAAAATTCAAAAATCCCGATGCCAAATCCAGGCATCGTGGTTTTTCATTTCATTAAACAAAAAAAATTCCAAAAATCGATGCTAAATCCGGGCATCGTTTTCAGATTTTATTAAGCAAAAAATTTCAAAAAATCGATGTCAAATCCAGCATCTGTTTTCAGATTTTCTTAAGCAAAAAATCCAAAAAAGTCGAAATCCAGCATCTGTTTTTGTAAAACCCCGAACCTTCGTGTATTTGGCTTTCTCGTGTTGCATGCTTTGTTGTTAATGCGTTGAGTGTTCGTCTTAGCATGTTAGCACTTAACTAGGTCTCATTGGAGTCTTAGTACGTTGCATATATGATTTATAATGATCATCTTGATCATAGTATGCTTGGTTGAAAGTTTAGAAGCTTTGTTGCTTCGTTTGAGTCTTAGGGTTTCTCGTGTTTGCCTTCGTTGCTTGTATTGTTTGTGCTTTCAACTTGCGAGAAGTTCATTTAAGTTCTACACCAAGTGTATTAGTATTTCTCATGCTTGCACAATCAATGTTCATAGATTTGTTGCATTTGGAAATAAGATGACCAACATATCACTTCACAGATTCAGTCCTGTTTTTGGGCGAACTTCGGGAAAATTCTGGTACCAATCTACTAAAGAGAATTTTCTAAAAATTTAGTATGTTTTACCTACATATGTTAGGATACTCCCTGTAAAATATGGTATTTTTCCAAGGTGTATAAGTACCTCATTTATGTCTTGACTTACGGTTGTGCCAGAATTATGTTTTCAGGAAATCAGTTTCTGTACTTGAACTTGTAGTAGCCATATTTTGATGAATATAAGTCCAAATTGAGTAATTTAAAAGTCTAAACTATAGTTTAAAGAGTCTAGTTTCATAAAATTCAATAATCAACTCATTTGGAGGTGTGAGCTATTTATGGTTGATTTTACAAGATTGACTATCTGTTTTCTAGATTTTGGGTTTTTGACTTGTTTTGGTTGAAGACCCCCTTGCCCCTTGCCCCTTGTCCAAAGTCCGACCATTTCAGCCTAGAACACCATTTTTGACTTTAGTCAAACCCTTCTAAGCCCTTGGATCAACCCTTATCAAAGGCCATCCTCCCTTAGCCAATAGAAAGGCTTATAACCCCCTTCACATGGATTGGGGTATTGTTGGAAGGTATAAAAGGAACTTTCAGCCTATTTAGCCATTATTGATCAACAAAGCTTCAGAGATTCAGAGCTTAGAATCCATTTTCGTCCATGGAGGTCACCCTAACTTGAAGGTCCATTTCCCGGAGTTCCGGTGGTCCGATCGGCGATCCGAGACCGCCAAATCGAAGGCCTTGATCTTCTCTACAACAATCCTTGCTTTGATCATCCATTAATCTTAGGACTAAGGTACGTTGAAAATTCCTTGAGATTTTCATGTTCAATAAAATGACATGACCCCTTCATTATAGTTGCTCTATTGATGATTATGAACATCTTTTGTGAAGACAAATCCTCCAATTCAACCTAAAAAATATGAGTAGGATTTTATGAATTCTTATTGAAGTTGTGATTTTGAATTTATGCAAAGCATGAATGTTGTTTATAATGAGCTTAGGAACAACTCTTGTGAAAGATTATGTTTCAATTCAAGGTTTAACAAAATCTCCGATTCTAGGGTTTGAAACTCGGGATTGTGTTTAAGGCTAGTTTAAGATCATGAACGGCCTAGTTATCGAGTTTTAAATGAAAGGAGAACTTAGGAAAGGGCAATGTGATGTATATAGTATCAATGCTCTATTTTGTTGAATTTTAGTAAAACTCACCGGAGTTGAGATTAGGGAGTTATTGAACAATACCGACTCCACATTCAATCCCTACGACGTTTGTAGTGCGTTAGACTAATATATTAGCTTACGTGACTTTGGGATGGAATGAAGGGCATGTTTGATATGAGTGATTATAAGACTCAATCGAGTTCTTATGTGGTTTATGTGATTGTGTGAAGCAAATGCACAATTGAGAGCATGTTGTAGAATGATGTATCTACTTGACGACGGGTTGAATTCGCTCTTGTCGAATTCCTACTTGATTCTTTAATGGGTAAAAACACCTACTTGTTGAATAATGAATTTGAGGAATGTTCTATGAGAAGATTTGGATTGGGGCTTTCTTAGTACTCTATACATGGAGTCTACTTGTATAAGTCGCTAGGATGACCATGTTGTTATCTAAGACTCACCGGTATGGTTTGACCTTACGGGTTATTACCGCTCTAGTGTTGCTTAAGTCTTTGACTACCATCGAATTTTGTGTTATTGAATGAGTTACTACTCTAGGAAGAGTTTAGTAAATGGCTTCATGATCCGAGACTAACGGAGTAGTCTTGGATAGTATAATGGTGATGGTTAAGTTGTGACTCTGTTGAATTTCATAGGTGAATATGGAATCTGTGTATATTTTATATTATGACTAAATGCATGATTTCCTACCTTGTCAAGAATTGATTCTTCTATGTGTTTCTATGATATGACTTATGAGCATATTGAATGTATTTGCCTTCGTGCGATACGTTCTACAGTTAATGAATTGTGGTGAACTTGGATTCTACTATTAAGTGGAATTATGAATCAAAATTGAACTAAGCTTGATTTCACAATAATCAACTTAGGCTTCCCTTATATAATTGACTTGGGACTTGAACTAAGGTTCCTAAATGGAATGAGAACCTTGCTATGCCTCAAACGAGAACATAGAAAAGAGTCTTGGGACACATATAGTGTTCAAACTCTATTTGGTTGGAATTGTAGTAAAGACTCAGCGAGTCGAGTTAAGGAACAATTGAACCTTACGAGGATCGTGGTGAGATCCTATGACAATTATATTCCATTTGACTAGATTACTAGCTTTTGGGACTTGAATTGAATAGAGTGAACAAACTTGGCACTTATGATTTAGAGACTCAAATGAGTTTCTATTGTGGTTTTGTGATTTATGTAACAATGTGCATAATCGTATGAGTTTAGTAGGTCATTATATCTACTTGAGAATTAGCAAGTAAACATCTACTTGTGCATTGCATATAAGTCCAGCTGGCATTACTTGAGTTTTCATGATGATGGTGGGATGATGCATTTGCCTTCACGAATTATGGGATTCGTGATTGTAATGTATCGCCGTACCGGATTCGGGTTTCACACACACCTTCACTGCTAGCTACAGTGGGGAAGTAGCCCCCTTTGTCGTAACCAATTGAGCACATTGGCTAGTGCTATTTTCCTGAGAAGAGATCTCAGACCCGAGAAGAGAGCTCGGTACTTTGATACCTGAACACGGATATCACTGGCACGATATGATTAACAGTTGTGATTGCAGGAGCAATACGACGACAGTGGTTTGGTATCTCCTCTATCCCTTATGTGGCTTCCTATGGGCACTTATGTGATAACAAAGTGTTAGTTGAACATGAGATCTTATTGACCATGTTTGTATTGTCTGATGATATATGAGAGATTTGATATGTATATATAGAGATATGCATACTTGTATTTGAGATATATATGAAAGACTTGATGTGTATATATATAGATATGCACACTTATGCATGATGATTTTATGGGAGATTTGATATGTATATATAGAGATATACATACTGATATAGGTGTATATATATAAACATGCACCCTTACACGTGGTAACAGTGTGAATAGCTTGATTCGTATATATAATGATATGTATACTTGCATATGATGTTTTGTGGGAACTACCTTCTAATTCATTTGATTTGTGTGTGAAGCAGGAATTACACTCGGTTCATTTGGGACGGTTTAGTAAGTAAGAAGGAGTGGATATCTTGTGGAGTATCGAACCGATACGACGCCTCTTCACGGGTTTTTCTGTCATATATAAAATGACACCCTGGTTATGTTTATGTTACATAATTATATGTTGCATATATATTGTAGAAGCGTACTGGGTCATTATGACTCATCTCGTACTTGTTTTTAGTTGTAGTAACTGATAGCTGCACTGAGGTCGAGTAGATCATGACTGTAGCAGGGTGCAGTTAGTCGATAGATCGATGTTAGATCGTGTGGATCGTGCTTGTAGCAGTCGACTTTCCCGAGTAGCAGCTTGTGGAGTCTTGTTCCTTTTTAGCATTGTCATTGATTTCATGTATTTTGCTATTCTTGTGAGATCGACATTTTGTAAAGTTATTTAGACTTTACAGTCGGGTAGAATACCTGGGTATTTGTATTGGTTATTTCTTGGGCCGACGTGTTGTGTCGTGCCCTGTTTGTGGTTTTAGTATTTATTACAGTTGTCTCCCGGGCACGCAGTAGCTTTGGGGGAATTTCCTTATTCTAGTTTTTATAGTTGTTGGTTGACCCCGGTATGCTTTAGCCGTTGGGTAATTGTTATATCAGGTTGGTTCTTTGTTGAAACGCCGGCCTGGAGTGCCGATGGTTTGTTTAGCGTCTGAAATGTTGCGGCACGCGAGTTTTGTTTTTCCTCCTTTGAGAGATAATGTCTCTCTTGGTTTCATTGTCGTTGGTTTCGAGCTTCATAGCTTGGGACTTCTTTCTTATATTGCTTCCGCTGATTCGATTTTTGAAATACCGTATTTTAGTGCGGTGTTATGTTCATGTTTAGAGCGAGTTTGCTCGACTGTTTGACTAGTACTAATGTTTATCAAGTGCTTGTCCTCTTCTTAAGTTAGTTCCAGCGACATGACCTTGGGATTTCGTGTTGGAATCCGGGTCGGGTCGTTACAGTTTTTCCAGATTTTCTTAAACAAAAAAATTCAAAAAATTTTGATGCCAAATCTAGGCTTCAGGGCTATTTTGACAGATTTTCTTAAGCAAAAAAAATCAAAAAATTCTGATGCCAAATCCAGCATCGGGCGTTTTGATTTTCTTAAGTAAAAATTCAAAAAATCGATGATTTGGCATCGGATTGTTTTTCAAGTACAAGCACTGAACAACGCAAATGGGCCACATCTTTTTATTGGTATTTATTTCATAACATACTCAAGGGGAGTGGGTGAAGATCTTTGAGTAGCTTTGACAGTGGTTGGTTTATTTGATTGCAGGGGAGTGGGTGAATGAGTGGAGCATTCCAAGTGGTTCCCAAATGGATTACCAAGATTTCGGGATGGCTCAGTTGCAGGTATATGATGCTGGCTCCATTTTCTCATCACTTAGGAAAGAAACCTCAGGCCGAAACCACGCACATGTTACATGAACCCATAATGTGTCAATATCAGTTGGCTTCAACGCACCTCCTACAAAAAGCGGTATAAAACATGAGTAAAATTGGAATGGAATAATATTTTTTTTGGCAAACAAAAAGGAAATGACCTACCTTTTACTGGGCAGAGGCAACACTCCCTCTCAACCTCAGGAGTTTCACATGCTCTACAAACCCATGACGTAAAATCGTGAATGCGTCTCACTCCATAGCATTCTTGATGAACGGCTATTTGACATCTGGACCAGGGGGAGAAAAAGTTGAGTTACTTACGGGAATGCTAAAATGAAGATTATATTATGCCAGCAAAAATATAATGACATGAATTGGAACAAGAAACTAAATCAACATAAAGATTAGCAGGCAATTGGAGCACCTGTTACAGATAATTATTTTATTATAATCCCAATCTTCCACCCATCTGCAAATAGCACAGCGTTCAGTTGTCCACTTTGCACAAACAGGTTCATATTTTTCTGTGATATTAAAATTAGCAAATTATCAGTTTTTTATTTGTTGAATATTCACTATTGATAAGAATGTTGCACCCAGAAAACATGAACAATTAACATATTTAAGATTCATAAAGATCTGTAAAGAAATACAGATTTACCTTGCAGAAAAGTAAATAGTTGCTGTTCATCTAATTTCGGAGGTGGAGCATTAAAGTCGTGTACATTATACCCAGAGAGCTGCAGCATTCAATTTAAGAATTAGTTTACAGCTGCAGATTCCTAAAGTCTTCATCAGAATTAAAATAAGAACTGTGTAAAGTCCACACCCCCACCCCAAATTAACCAAAAAGGGGGGGGGGGGAGAAGATAAAGGAGAAAAGGAAAACTGCACTTCATGGCTAAAAGAGATTGTAATAATAAAAAGCTTTAAAAATGCATACATTGGATCCTAGGTCATTCTGTTTAGACATTAAGAAGTATGAAACTTCATTCGATCACAGAATGGTGAAGTGCCACTAAACCCAGAATTAGAGTGTGTAACCCAGAATGATTGTGAACGTTCTTATGGAGGGAAACGATGACCGTCTCACCAGATCCAAGGCTTCAAAGCCCACTGGCTCTACCCCTCTTCCTGGTACTCATGGATATTAAAGCTCTCTCCCTCAAATACACACACGCTCACTCTCTCATCCATTGCACCTAACAATGGCAAAGAACAAAAATAGCACTGGTGTTCTCGTTTAAATGAATAAAGATCAAGCAAACCCATTTCACGAACAAACACCAACTAATTCAAATATGCAAAAACTGAATGAATCAAACAAATAACTGAGATTTTGGGTTTTAAACAATTATAAGAAAATTCAAATGGGAAATCTCTAAATTGACAGAAGTTACTTTAGTAATAAAGATCCTTTTGTTCTGATTCTCATCCACTATGAATTATGATGGATCTCTCCTGCAAAAGGGAGGTCAACTTTAGATCAAGAAAAATGTGAGTTCCTCTCTGACTACATGCCCTACAACATACCAAAAAAAGCACAGTACCACGAGATCTGAGCAACACCAGTCAAGTACAAGCAACGCCGTTTGGCAAGACATTTCCCTTGACAAAGTCGTTGCCGATGCTAGCCATGATTGTGAACGTTCTTACGGAGGGAAACGATTTGAAGGAACCATTGACGAGAGAGAAATGGCAAGTGGTTTTGAAGGAGAGAGAGGATGATCAAGTTTGGAGGAGCTGAGAAGCACCGATCAGACTTCACATTTCCTTTTTCTACTCTAGAGAGAGAGAGAGAGAGAGGAGAGTGACAGTGAAATGAAGGAAAGGCTACCAGCATGAAGATTTCGTGAACTCGTTTGTCGATGACGATTTCAATAACTTTTCCCAACCCGCTAAAATCACAAAAAAAGGGTAGCTTGGTACTTTTGTTCAAAAATTGTACCTAAAAGATATGTTTAAAAAATGGCTGGATTGATTTGAAAACATGTTTCAAAAAATGTACCGGCTTGTAATTATTTCTTCTTTATAACGAATGAGTGAAGCTCGTTTGGTGAAGCCGATCTATCCTCCTCATCTATTCCTTTATTCCTTTTATTTCGGTTTGGGGCAGCCTTGTTCATTAAAGGCGGGGGCTGTTTCGGGGACATAATTAGGTGTGTGATAGGTTTCATTGAGAGGGTTGGTTTAGTTAGTTATTGGGCTGATCTTGTAAGGAAACAATCTTCTAAAACAAACAGATTTTTAAGGAGGGTTAGTAGCGGACAGATTGTGTGTTTCCAAGCATCTATATGCAACAGCAAAATTCTTGGTATTTATACTGGTTTCCCATGGGGGTGCATTTAAAAACAAAGTTCAATTACTAAAAAGTGACTCTTTGGATAGGACATCCTGAAAGGGAAAGATAGTTTTTTTAAAGTATTAATAGTCTAGCAGCTTCGAATTCATTTCAACTTTCACTTTCCGATCTGTTAGTTTACATGGTTAAAGTCCTTTAAACCGAGCATAAGAATCTAAACGAACATAGACAAAATAATTAATTCACCTACCACCTCACAACTTATCGCAAGAAGAGTGACCAGAAATAGTGAAATGCCAAGAGTATCGATCTTGTCCTCAACTGCCATTGAATCGGCGGTTATTTGTAATGTGCTAGTACCAAGACACTGTTGGAAAAAAGAACAGAAAGTAAAAATCAATTAATGTTTCCTTGAACACCATTCACATTGAACTTTCAATGAAGTAGTTAAGTAAAGAAGATCCATGAGATTTTATCGGTTACACTATCATTAAAGAAGTTTTACCAAGTGTCAATTATAACTTGTTTGTAAAATGTGCAATTGCAGACATTTAAGCACTAACAAATTGGGTAGTCCCTTAGTTCAACCAATGCTGGAATAAATATCAAATAAAATTATTCATCTAATTTCAGTATGAAATCTAACTCAAACAACAGATAATGAATGGGATATACTCCAAGTAATAAAAGCAACCAACAATGGTGAAAGTGATATGGGATTGCTAGAGTTAAGTAAAGAAGATCCATGAGATTTTACCGGTTACATGATCATTAAAGAAGTTGAAAATGAATGTGAGATATCAATCTTAACTTGCTTGTATCAATAATAACTTGTTTGTCAAATGTGAAAATTGCAGACAATTAGGCAATATCAAATTGGGTTCTCTTATTTCAACCAATGCTGGAGGATTCTTCTTTTGGATATCCAAGTTGAAAATGAGTGAGAGATATAAGAAAACAAGTAATAAGAGGAACCAACAATGGTGAAAGTGAAATCTGACTCCCAGAGTTTGAATCGCTTCATGTCTTCTGCTGTCTACACCTGAAAAACAAACAATCCATGCGAAATTAGCCCAAATGTAATATCTGAATTTAAGTAAAACTCATTTAGATATAAATTTCGAAGCATACAAATTGATTCTTACTCGATATCAAGTTACCAATGCAGAAGGAAGACGGCAATCATTTCACTCTGCACTGCGTGTGTGCTTTGTGTGTGTCTGTGTGAGTGAGAGAGACGGCGAGCGATACAACGAAAGTGGGAAGCCCTACCGTCGTTTAGGGTTGCTTTATACCCCGCATTTGGCTATTTATGGCGTTAGTATTAGTTTTTACGAAATTGGTAAACTAGTTGGTACCGATGAGATACACGATTTTAATTAAATAAATAAATAAATCAGCAGTTGACTTAGATGATTTTATAAACTAATTATAATTAACTAAAATTTTAATTAGAATACTTGAACAAAACAAAATAAATTAAATATTAAAATTGATCATATGAATGGGTAATTGAAATATTTGCATACAAATTTTCTTAGAAAAAAGAACTTAAAAAATACAGTAATTAATAATCAATAGATATAAATTAATTAGTTACTTTCCGTTCAAATTGATTATTTTAACGGAAAATTAATACGTGGAAGCAATGTCTTTTGTTAGTAGAAATCAGTAAATAATTGATATAAATCAATAAAAGAAAAAATAAAATAAAATTTTCATGTGAATAACTTGTATAAATTAAATAGTATGGAAAGAGAAGGGATGAGATGAAAGTTTCAGTAAAGTTAAACATATATAAATGAAATAAGATAAAATCTAGTTTAATATTAAATTATATTTGTCAAAACCAAAATCATTTCTCATTTTACATAATTGGGACACAATTTTTATCTGTAAATTTTTCTCATAATTCTTCTCGTAAAACTATATCCTAAATATGCGGATATATTTTTTCACATTACATTTATTGATAAATTTTTTTTACATATATTATTAATCACATTTGATTTTATACGGCTAGTTTATGATAAGTTTTTTTTCCAGATAGATGCTATCAATTTTGATTTACTAATGTAGACACCCCAATTTCGTACCCCTGGTATGTGACTGACATAAAATATCAAGAACTGTTAAAACTTAACAAATGTCAAGTTGCAGAAGTCAAAAATGCGAAAGGAAAAGCAGGATGCACGAAACAGTAAACTGCAGGGGCTAAAATGACAAATTTTGAAACTTCAAAGGCAGCTTGGTGCCGCACCAAGGTATACCTTGGCCGCACCAAGCATTCTTTCATGCTCTCTCTCACGATCAAATGGGTACAGGTCTCAAAGCGCAAGGTACAAGCTGCTGATGCACAGAAAACAAACGCACAAATTCCAGCCGCGTCCTCAGCTTCAACTAGAAATAGAGACCCCCGGCCTCGCATTTTCGTTGTTCAGTTTACGCGAATTTTAATCGCAGCGAAGCTCTGCTTCTGCGATTCCTTCGATACACTTAGTACGAGAGGTGCGAGATAGGTGAGTGGAAGTCCCTATATTCTCCAAACCCCGTCCAAACTCTGCAAAATCAAAAACCCATAGGTTATAAGTGATCCCTAGCCTAGTTGTTAGGTATCCACCTCAAATCCACATTCCAAAAATCCCAAAATAAGTCGTTACTCTGCCCGAGTAACGAGCTAAAAAAGTCAAAACTTAAGTCTAGGTTCCGCCCAACTGAAAAGGCCAAAACCTACCCAAATAAAGCTGTCACTCTGCCCGAGTTGACAAGCCCAAACCTCAAAACATCAATCAAATCAAGCAGTCATCCAGTTCAATTCAAAACAAAAAGACTCCCTCTCCCGAGGAGGACAGAGCGAGCACACCACCGCTCTAAAATGTAATACCTTTAAGAGCGTATTTTTATTTCATTTGTATTTTTTCTTTTTATTTATTTTCAAAAATTGTTATTTAAATCCGGCGCAATGTAGCCAATATAAGCCGTTGTGCTGCCCGGATTAGATTAGGAAATATTATGTAAAAGAGCTGTTATAATGACCAAATATTCTTAAATGTGTTTGTAATTATTGGAAGGAGACGGCTGCGAGTCCGTAAATAATGTAGCCACGAATGTATCTGTTTAATTTTCCCTTGTTAAAATAAGACCTTATTTATTTGCTAGATTAATATATCAATGAGCATACTTCAGCCAAAAACGCTTTGAGACCGAAATGGCGAGTTGGGTGCCTAGCACCTTCCCAACTCGTAACTTAGCCCCCGAACCCGCTTTCTAAAAATCTATGGTTTTCTTTTCTGGTTTTCCTTTATTTTTTCCTTAAAATAAAGGTGGCGACTCTAAAACTTTCAGATCCAGTGGGGCCTCGCAACATTCCCTCTTTGCACTTTCATGTTCTCCCCTAAAAAAAGGAGATACGGGAATGGAGGGGTGATGTATTCCCATATCCTAGTATCCCCTAAACAAGGGATAACTTGATACGGGAAACCCATAGCTCCCATAGCGATCTGATTGGGCCATAAGGCTATTTTAATAAATCCATAAGTGGGGACGTCGCAATATCTTTCCTTGCACTTCTCTATTTTCCCCTGAAAGATAAAAGGGGAGAATGAGAATGGAAAGGTAATGCATTCCCATATCATGTTATCCCCGAAATAAGGGATAACCTGACATGAGGAAACCTTTAGTTCCCATTTTGGATACAAAATCCACTCAAGGCAACCGAGGCACATTCCAACGTGCTAACATAGACAGCACTCCTCTCGCACTTTGGATTTCGTCTTCCCCTAAACAAGGGAGGGTGGAACGAGAGCAGTGGTGTCCCGCATCCGCATATACGCCAAGCACCCCTATCCAAGGGCGCGGTCGCACCTCCCTCACTGGCGACTCTGGGAGTTGTTTTATTTTAAATAAAATGGAGGGCTAGACTCATAAAATAAAACTTTTTTTTGTTTTCTTTGTTTCTGGCTGCAGTATGCTCGTTATATTAATTTACGCATTTCAATAAAGTGTTCCCATTACGGCCGTGGCTATATTTGTGGATATGATCCTCCATCCGGCGATCTCGTTCGATACATTACGGACATGTTCGAGAGTATTAAAAAAAATCAAAAATAAAAAAATATATATATATATGTATAAAAAAAATTCAAAAAAATCAAAAAATATATATATATATCTACTATATATTACAATAAATTCCGGGCAGCATAACAAAAGAGATGGGGCTTTACTTCCGGCTCTATTTTCTTTCATTTATTTCTTTCAGTTCATTTTTCTTTTTCACTTTATTCTGTATATTCGTACATATCTGCATTCATGCTGTCATTTTATTTTGGGGGCATAGGACCAAAATTTGTAATTAATAGGGATAGATAGTTTCCCCACTTTTCTTTCTATTTCTTAAAATGGTGTGTTTGTTTGCTTGCGCTCAAACTAAAAAAGCCGAGAAAATCCACACAAACAGCAAGACAGGCCATAAATGTTTTATTTTTCTGTTACATATCTGTAAAATAAATAAAGATTTTACTGCTTTCTAGATACCGCACACACGTGCACACATGTAAATATATTCCGAATTGTTACCCTACACCATGGCCAGCCTACCCCCTGCATAAGCCAACGTTAGAATGCATATAGTTTTTCAGGACACTTCGCAGACCGACCGGTTTTTGCATTTTTGAATTGTGGGTCAGCCCCTGTCAAAAAAAAATCAGAAAAAAAAAATATATAAATATATATGTTAAAAAAAATGCACAAGTTCGAAAAAATAAATAAATAGTAAGTGCGCACAAAAAAAAATAGACAATAAACAATAAACAGAGGCTGACTTATAATTCTCAGATGCTCGACCTAGAGCATTTCAGATGGTGGATCCTGGAAAGAGTATAGGCCCTTCGCACAGGACGATCCGATCTGGGAGTCGAAAGGTGTGGAATACATTGGTCCTACTACTGGAGAAAGAATCCACTATTCCAGGAAAAGTCCTGAGATTGTCAAAATAAAGCAGGTGCTTATCCGGTCAATTGTAGGGAACATGAAAATAATAATAATAATAAAATATTAATAAAAAGGCACGTTGTACGTCAAACCCAGAAAGCCTTCAGCCAGCCTTCTGATACCCACCAAACCCCATTTTCCTCAGAGACCTGGCCCGAATTTGGAAAGGCAGAGACAGTACTGGCCGGTTGATTCGGGAAGATAGTGCGTAAATCGATCGAGAGGGTATCGCCAGATCGACGAGCGTAATCCATGCATCCGAGCAAGATGGCGTAAGAAAGTGAATCGGCTATGGGTGCAGTTCGGGGCTGGATATGCTCCGACTCCAGCAATGCAGCAGTTGCTAGATCAGAATTTGGGTGCACAGGCTGACCGAATAATGAGCCAAATGGCTAGTCTGGTACAGAGTCTAAAATCCAGTGGTGAGGTGAATTCTTCTCCTACTATTCCCCAAGAAGCATCCACATCTTAGGTGCCTCCTAACCCAACTCCTCAGCCAAACACCAACCCACCAAATACTACCACTATCCCAAATCCCAATCCTCCACCAAGTCCCTATTACCCAAATATATATCCTTACCCGCCTTATCCACAATATATTCTCCCAAACACCCAGAACCCAAATGACCTCCCTTTTCCTATGACTAACCCACTCCTAAATAGCCCACACATGGACCCAAAAAGCTTTAACCCACCAGGCCAAGTTACCACATATTTACCTCCTAATGATCCTGGTCGCCCGGCTGAAGCTACCAATAACCCACCAATCCAGAACCCATACACTACCGATAACCCACCAATCCAGAATCCATACACTACCAATAACCCACCAATCCAGAATCCATACACTACCAATAACCCACCAATCCAGAACCCATACATTATCCAAAACCCACCAACCCAAAATCCATATACTACCCAAAGCCAACCAAACCAAAATCCCTATATTATCCAAAACCCAATAACCCAAGACCTTTATCCAACCCAATACCTATATCCACTCAGAACCCTTATAATGCCCAAATTCCATTAACCCAGATCCCATATACTGTCCAAAACCCACCCCCAAAATCCCTACCTTCACTAAAATAACCCAGCCTTCCCAAATCCAGCCAGTATATACCAAAAACCAACTCCCCCAACCACCAAAATGGAGGCCGACATGGAAAATATGAAGGCCATGATGCTTAAGCTCCTTAATAAAGGGGAATTTTCTACTCGGGCCCTAACATTGCAGCCCTCAGCAATACTTCCCTCAAAGTTCAAAATGCCCGACATAGAAAAGTTTGACGGGACTGGATGCCCCATATCCCATTTAAGATCTTATTCCACCGGCATGCAGTCACGGGGAGCTAGCTTTGAAGCTATGGCTTCCAATTTTCACCTCACCCTGGTAGGAGCTGCCAAACAATGGTTAATCTCGATAGCGCATTCATGAATACCGGGACCGATAGCCGAAGCATTCCTCGAAAAGATACAAAGATAACACCCGAAAATAGGAGGGACCTTGAATCGTGCACCCAACGGGAAAAGGAAACTCGCGCCGAGTTTGCAAATGTGGAAGAGAAAGCCTTTCGATCCGGAGTCATGCCGGATGTTCATCAAAAACCTCCAACCCATTTACCTGGAACATATGCGGTACCTCCCCTATACCAATTTCAAAGAAATAGTGGAGATAGGAGCCCGTATTGATGATGATATACGGACTGGCCAATTAAAAACCAATACGACTTCCAGTTCTTTCCGTTACTCCAAAGGAAAGACAACCGCACCAGCTCCAGCCGTCAATATGGTAGGGAATGCCTCAACCCCATTTTCTACCCAAAATTATAGCTCTGTTCCATGGTATTATGGGTCGACACAATACAATGGGAGCAAATAATGGCCCCTAAACTTAAATCGTAATGGAAAGCCGGCATTTTGATGAACCGCAAGCTCCCCGTGATAATACGGGGGCTAATGGCACAAGGAGTGTTGAAGCCATTAGAAAATTATAAGCCACCTGACCCCCGCCCAGGACTTGGAACCATGCCCAAGACCGTGAATATCATCGCCTCCAATGGTCACCTCACCGACAAATGTTACACCCTCAAAAATGCTATCCAGGACCTAATAGATGACAAGGTTATTGAAAAGCCTCCACCCAGACCAAATGTAGTCAATAACCCTCTACCTCAAATCAATATGATTGAGGTTGATGAAAACCCTTCCGTGCCCAAGTTTGAAATAAATAAACACCCACTTCCATATATCCTCATTCCTATTCCTCCACCCTTATCCATAAAAGAGCTTAGCTGTAATATGCTCTCTTGGGACACCATCCTTGGTAGCCAAAACACCTGTAACATTGAAAAAGCCACTTGGGTTGGTGGAGATGTTAGCCACCTTACCCGATCCGGCCGAGCCTACCACCAAACCCCGAAAGAGGTGACCACTCGAAAAGATCAAATAACGATATCGGGCTAAAACGGTGGAAGATTCTTTATTAACTCGATGAAGAAAACTCAAGCCAACATTTCCATCTGGGCTTATGTGCTTCCAAGACCCACCGTGATACATCGCTAAGTCACTAAGCCAAGCGGTCGTTCCTATTGAAACCTCCCCAACGAGCTTACTCGATGATCGGGAACATTCATTTCGGGAACGTGATAATGTTTACCGATCTAGACCTGCCCAGGGAAGGAACTAACCACATTGATGCTCTTCACATCACTGTGGGAATTTTGGAGAAACGGGTTCCCCGAGTTTTGATAGATAATGGGTCTTCACCGAATGTATGTCCCGCCAAGACACTAGCCAAGCGGGGATAAAAATATCGAACTCACTCCTTCCTCGCAAGCTAAGGCATACGACAACACCACGATGTGTCTTGGGGTGGTCACTTTAATGTTAACTGTTGGGCCCTTAAACATGCCGCTTGAGTTCCAAGTCCCGGATATACCAGCCACCTTTAGCCCGTTGTTGGGGACGCCTGGATTCATGGGGTAAAGGGGTAGCCTCTTCATTACACCGTGTCAAATTCATCCACGATGATCACATAGTAATTCATTCTCGCCGACAAGATCGTGGAAAATAAGGAAAGCGAGGATGTCCCAATCCTCGAGATAGAACATGAAGACACCGGTATTTTTCCTCGCTGGCTTTGAGGTTATCCCCAAGCCGTAGTCAACGCCATTGAATATGGCCGAGAAACCGACATCATTGGTAAGAAAGTTACCTCCCTAGGAAACATGGTCCCTTTAAACATGTTCCGAAAATGAATTATATGCCCGGTCTAGGTCTAGGTCTCGAAATCAGCAAGGGCTAGTTAATTTAGTCCAAGATGAACTTAAGGAATGTATCCTCCTTTCTGCCTAGATACACGCCTACTCCAAATTGAAGTAGCCGCAGCCATGAAACGTAAACGTAAGAAAAGAAAGGCGTAAATGAAACAAACTTCCTTATGAATATCCCCCTCTCCCAAATTCTATCGAAAAACCTTAAATGGTTATTTTGTACGAAAGGGGAGATTGAAGCCTATCTTATGTTTCCCGAACCCCGGATAGACCGTAATGGGAAAAGATGCCCGTTGGGAAGTCTTTGATGATGTCAAGATTATCTCGATGATATGGAACAAGTTACCTCGAGCCCCGTAGCACCAATTATAAGACTGTCACCATTGAAAATGCTTGGTCTATAGACCAAGATGATTATGCTCGCCCCCTCGCTAGATGATGACTCGCCTAGAGACATTTTCTGGTATGATAGACTGAGGCACCGATTATGAAAAGCTCCCTCGCCGAAGTTCGAGTCTATTTCTAATAAGCCTCTCTCGTACACCACTACCGTCCGTACACCACTACCGGTCCGCTAGACCGCTTCTGATACACTATCCCCGATCCTTTCTAGCTTTACTGATTGGTCATCTACCAATCCGCTACCTATAATTGAGGATCTCAAACCCCTGTGTCCTCAACAATGTAATAACCCCCGCACAATGTGCTTTTAATAATAATATGGATGTCTTTGCTTATTCCTTAGTTGCACCTAATTTAAAAAGACGATTAAATAATAATAATTATGATAATGAGTCATTTAATAAAATGGACCCAAAAGATAAAAATTATCGCTTGAGCTTGCAAAGTCGCCGAGTACTGTGAACGAGCCATTCATCGCCAAATCAAGACTTGTCCACTATCAACCTGGGCCGACAATGAAATCAAAGAAATCGAATCGGCAGCTACCTCCAAGGTCCGTAAAGAAAGGCACTTATTGATCTCCTCAAAGAGTTCGAGACATCTTTGCCTCGGTCCTACGAAGATATGCCCGCCTAGATCCGCCTATAGTCGAGCACCGGATTCCCACATACCCTGATGCTCGCCTGGGCCAAACAAAAGCTCCGCCGCATCAAGCCGTAATGGTCACTACAAGTCAAAGAAGAAATCATGAAAGGCCAACTTCATCCGGTAGTTGAATACCCGACTGGCCGTCCAATATAGTGACCGCTCCCAAGCCCAACGGAAAGTCGACTGTAGACTTCCGCGACCTCAACAAAGCTGCCGCCCAAAGATGACTTCCCCGCCCAACATTGATATTGTGGTAGATGCCGCCGCAGCCACAAAGTCCGATCCTTCGTCGACGGCATGCCGGGCTACAACCAAATCAAAATGGCAAGAAGACCAGAGAAGACCTCATTCACTACTCCCTCGGGGACTTATCGTTATAATCGTCATGCCATTCGGACTAAAGAATGCCTGAGCCACTTACCGTAGGGTCGCCACCACCCTCTTCCATGACATGATCCACAAAGAGATGGAGGTCTATGTCGATGATATGATCGTGCATTCCAAATGACGCCTATGGTGCTCACATTAAAGATCTCCTAAGTTCTTCGAAAGACTCGTAAAGCACCGATGAAGCTTAACCCCACCAAATGCACATTCGGGGTTACTGAGGCAAAGTCCTCGATTTCTAGTAATCGAACAAGGCATCGAGATCGAGCCAAAGAAAAATCAAAGCCATCCCGAAATGCCACAAAAAACTCCCACCAAGTCAAAGGCTTCCTAGGCCGGTTAAAGCAGACATCACCAAGCTTCATCGACACCGACTACCACCCGCGAGCCCTCTTTAAACTCCTCAAAAGAATACCGATCAAGTCTGGGACGCAAGTGCCGCCTAGCCTTCGAGAAAATAAAAGCCTACCTTACCAATCCCCCCGTGCTAGCTCCACCTCATACACATAAACCTCTCCTCATATACTTAACCGTCACGCACACCTCAAGAGGGGCTATGCTCGCCTCAGAGAAAGAAAGATTCCTACATTGAAAACGCCATATATTTCATAAGTAGGAAGCTACAAGGAAGCGAGCTAAACTATTCTACTAGAAAAAGCCGCCTAGTCCGGGCCACTCGAGGCTCAAAACCTATCTCCAAGGAAGGTCCATCAAGCTCATATCCGTGATGGACCCTATCAAATACATCTTCTAAAGCCATCACCGTCCAGCCAGACCGGCCAAGTGGTCCTTTCTTCTTAATGAGTTTGACATAACCTATGTCACTCTCAAGTCTATCAAAGGGAGCCCATTGCACCACTTAGCCGATCTACCTCTCAAGACCGAAGATGCAACCGAGCCCTTTTCCTGCACGAAGGTATCCCTGAAATCACCGACCGTGACACCCGTTGGCAAATGTTCTTTCGACCTGAGCCGCAAACAAAAGAGGCTTTGGCATAGGAATCTTGTTAATCGATCCGCCGACTCTCATACTCCGCCGGCTATAAGGTTGGAGTTCGAATGTTCAAATAATACAACGGAGTATGAAGCCTCGTATTGTGCCTCGAAGAAGCTCTCAAAAGGGGAGCTAAAGATCTCGAAGTCTACTGAGACTCCCGATTATAAATCAAGTCGAAGGAAGGTGGAAGACCCAGATCCTGGCCGCAACTCTATCATGCCAAGTTAATAATCGCCGCCCGATTTGGTTCTATCTCGCTCCATTACCCGCCACGAGATAGGAATCAATTCGCCGATGCTCGCCACTCAAGGCCACTAGTCCGATTCCCCCGAAACTAAAGTCCAACCATTCATAGTCGGAAGAAGGTCACTCCAGCATCTGCTTCAAAATCAACGCAGCCTCGGCGCATCACGAGCCCCGGTATGCCGACATCTTAAATCGCTCCGTAAGAATCTTTATCCCCCCGGTTAGACAAAAGGGGAAGAGTCTCCCCGAGAAGATGGGCCTCCCAATTGCACTCACAAGTGGCAAACAGATAAGAGGCACTATCAAGGCCTCAACTTACTATGTGTCGATCAAAGCAAAGCCGAGCAAATTATGGATCAACCGCATGGTGGTACCAAGGGCCCCACATGAACGGCCATATGCTATCAAAGAAAGTCATTCGACAGTGGGTACTATTCGAGTACGCCGAAACCGATCAGATTCTGGTGCGACATTGCGACAAATGTCAACGCTTGCCAATCTACAAAGATGTGCCCCCACACGCCCTATACAACTCCACGCCTGCCCTTCTCAACATGGGGTATCGACGCCATAGGCCAAATTCACCCGGGGATCCAATGGCCATGAATATGTCTTAGTAGCCGCCGACATTTCACAAAGTGGGTAGAAGCTTCTTCCTACAAGGTCTTAAACGCCCCGAAGGTATCCGATTCATTAAGGCCAATATCATATACCGCTACGGTACCTTTCGAAGATCATCTCCGACAACGGCTCTCATTTTGAAGGGGACGGAACCGCCTGGCCTGGACGAGTTCAAAATCCGTAGACACAAATCCTCCCCTACCGGCCACAAGCCAATGGTGCCGTTGAAGCGCCCAATAAAACTCTCGAGAACATCATAGAAAATGGCCGATACAGAAGAGATCGGCCGTAAAATTGCCACTAGCCCTCTGGGGCTACCGTGACGCCCCCAAGACACCCACCGGGCTACCCCTTACTTTAGCATATGGCATGGAAGCTACTACCAATAGGTGGAAATTCCATCATTAAGAGTGATGATGGAAGCCGATATATCGTAAATTGATCGGGTCAAAGGGCGATACGAAGAACCGGCCCTAATTGATGAACGACGCCTCTAGCCTTGGAGCATACCCGGCATATCAAAGGCGACGCCCGAGCTTCAACAAGAAAGTCAAAGGTCGAGATATTCAAGCCTGAGACCTTGTGCTGAGAAAAACCCCTAGTTATGTTGATACTAGGGGAAAATGGAAGTCTCCCTGATGGGACCATACATCGTTAAGGAGATCCGATCAGAGGTGCCGTGCTTTCACAAACCAGACGGGAAGACCTTGTCCAACCTTTCAACCTCGACAAACTCAAAAGGTACTACGCCTGAGCTATCCTATTCAAAGAATAAGCTTTCCTCTCCAAACCGCTAGGCCGAAACCCGAAAGGGCTGCCTAGGCAAAAGTTAGGGCATAATAAAAAATATATAATAAAAATAATAAAAAAGCTCGCTAGGCTGAAAAACCCGAAAGGGCGGTCTAGGCAAAAATTAGAGCATATAAATAAAAAAATAAAAAAAAAAAAAAAGCTCAAGCTAGGTTGAAAACCCGAAAGCGGCTCTAGGCAAAAAAGTTAGAGCATAAAAAATAATGAAGATGAAAAAATAAAATAATAAAAGGAGAGGGAAGGCATTATTTGAAGCCATCGGGTACTACCTCCTGGCCTCCGTAGCCTTCAACACGACAAAAAGAGAAAACCACGACAAAAAGGAGAAAAAAGCAAATTTACATTAAAACATTAAAATATAATTTTACAGTCCTAAGGTGCAACTTAGGAATACTTATTAAGACATTCTATATTATATATTACTTGCATTTGTACATATCTATATACGCTCTATGTCTCCCCGTTTGTTTTCCCCCTGAAACAATCTCTTTTTGCCTAGCCCCGAGTGGTCCATCGCTCAAGGGCGCCCACCGAGTAAGCCCATATACTCTTTCTCGCGAGGCGTTGTAAGTTTCTAGGACTCATCGCCGATGAGAGCCACTAGATGTCTCCTCTTCATCATCAAGATCCCTATTATCCCTGATAGATGTGCCGCCCGTACCATGATATTTCGCCCAACCATCGTCGGCCGTCAAGGCTCGATCGCAAAAAGAAAAAGAAAAATCTATAAAGGAAGCCA
>CM028381.1:38029647-38071106 GCA_013146195.2 Codonopsis lanceolata | reverse complement strand
TCGCCCACATAGCCTGCCGCCGATGAATCCGCTTGTGAAAGATCTTGCGTGCAGTAAAGCAGCATCTGTATACTATGATTACATGTGCAAAAATAAGCCTTAATTTTCTGCAGCCTACAACAAGCTTAATAAGCTTAATTTTGCATTAAAATAACGACCCTCACCAGACTGAGGGCTTTGGATACATAGTACACATATTTTTTAATGTCTTAATTCTTCCCTATTCAAAATAGCCCACTGTGTCGCTGGGGTATACACGTATGCTGGTTCACCTGCACAGGATCTGCTAAGTGAGGGGTGGTTGCCCAAATATTCACATTTGCTCTAGGGCTTTGGTTCGGTCGGCATTCCCTTCGAATCCTTTGTTGCAGCGCGAGGTTTTGAAGAATGGGAGACACTTCTCCAGCAGGGAGATAAAGCGGCAGGGGCAATGATTCTACCGTTCAATCGTTGTATGTGTTTAATGCGGTAGAAATTGCTCCATGTCGAGTAGGGCACGGATCTTCTCGGGTTTGCTTCTATGCATGCGTGGTTAACCATAAGCAGGAATTTTCTGCTCGAACCCCAGTCGCATTTGCCGGATTGACTTCATGTTGTGTTTTCGTAGATTGGCGAATGTTTACGCGGTCGAGAGTATGGTCGCGGCCTTTGGTTTTGATGACCATGTCATCAATATACGTTCCATGTTCCTCCGTGTGAGCCGAAGACTTTATTAACTCTGTTGATAAGTTGCCCATTCTTTCTTTAGAATGGCATCATCTTGTAGCGATATAGGCCTCATTGCCCGGAAGGCTGTTTTTGCTTTATCTTGCTCGTTCATCCGACCTAGTGGTACCACGGTATGCGTCGAGAAAGTGAGCATCTCGAAGCGGCGATGGAGTCACTAGTATGTCTATTCGAGGCGGCGGTATGATCTTTCGGGCGAGGCTTTGTTGAGGCTTGTGAAGTCAACACACATCCGCCATTTGTTGGCTTTCTGACCATCACTACGTTTGATAGCCGGTCGGGTATTGTATTTCCTCGATGATGTTGCCTTTAGAAGTTTTCTACTTAAATGGGATGGCTACACTTTTCTCAGGGAATCTTTCTTTGGGCTGCTGTTGGATGGTGCAGATGTAGGATCAACATTCAAGTCATGGCGTGCAACGTCCTCGCTGATTCCTCGATCTCCTCTGTGTATCGGTTATATATGTTGGTGCAGGAGGAGGCGATCTACAATAATAAACACGAGCAATGTCAGAACAATCCAGTAGAAATTATCAAATTCAAAACAAGTATGGGCATTCCTCGCTCAAGTTAAGCCCGATATGCCCGAGCAAAACATGTCCGGCCATGTCCCTGTCATTGGTGACATTCTCCTGAAGCAGCCGCTTCACTATTCCTTTCCCCTCTAGCCCGGCAGGACTGCCTCTGGCAGTCAAATCAATATGCCCGATGTTAGGGCCCTCGGACAGTCCAACCACAATTGCCCGGCATTTCAAAAATTAGGGAGCAGCCACGGTTTCGAGGAATCACGGGCAGCTTGCTCAGACCCCGTGACACGCTGGCGGGAAGAACGATCAGCCTTCGGGGAGGGATGTCTTCTCCTTTTTCCCGCCGCCTTTGCAGCCCGGGCAGCGGCCTCGGTAGTAGCCACGTCAGGGGCATCAGCGACTACCTGAGGAGGAGGAGGAGGCAGTACATCAATTGCTTTCTTAGCCGCTGGAATAAAAGGGATATTGGGCACATCTTGTGGTGGTTGGCTTGCTAGGGCGGCCACCCTTCGGCTCTCTTCAGCTTCGAGACTCTGAAGTTGTCTCAAAGTCGACATAGCTGCAAAAGGAAAGACAACTCAGTATCACAGCTAGAATGAAAATGACCAGTCAAACAGTTAAAAGGGAAAAGTGAAGCCCAAACCGACCAGGAACATCAGTATAGACAGGCGTACAGTCGTGCCCGAGCCTACTACACACTTGACACTCTTGACAAAAATTTTGTTCATGATAATCGCCCTAGTATTCATGGACCTCTTCAGCGTCAAAAGAACACAATGGCTCCACCCCGGGAATGGCAGCCCGGAGCACCCCGGCCAGGCGTAGGTTTCGAGGGTTGCACACAAATTCTTTCCAAACAAATAGGCGCTCCTGACTAACTCTCTTCTCCCCATCCATCACAACGCCCAGTGCATCCCAGATAACCGCCAGGCGACGAGTGTCACCGGTGGTGAAGCTGCCACGGGGGAGTTTGGGAACGTTTATACAATCCTGGCTTATAAGCATTATCGGCCAACCAGTTCGGGACTCGATCAGGACAGCTCTCCTATCCCATGCCTCGACCTTCCCCGGTACATCGGACAGGATCCTAAGAAAGCTGGAGTTGGACCGAGCATTCACCCGGCCATAAACATCAACGCTCAGAATAAAGAGACGCCGGAAAATCTTGCTCGTGTGCTTTATTCGCAACAGGCGGCACGCCACAATATACGCCATTAAGGCCCTCACCGTGTTCAACATTAGGTCACCGGGCATCGGACAATATTCCTGAAGAAACAGGAGGATGAAAGGATCTAGGGGTAGGCGTAGCCCCACGCGGAAGAAGTCAGCAAAGAACAACAGCTTCCCGTTTTGTTCGCGAGGGTACTCACTATCTACCAACGTAGCCTTCTCCACTCGATAATCCTCAAGCTCTATGCCCATCGAAGTGAACCAGGCGGTTAATTTGGCTCTGGTATCCAACGAGGCCAGCTGAGGCTGCATAACGTTTCTGCGTTTACGGCATCGATATCGAAAAGGGCGAAGTCGTAGCCTCGTTCTCTGCAGCGCAGCTGTCTCTCGCGATGGGAATATTATCTGAATCCTCCTCAGCTGAAGGGCAGGCCTCATTGACAGCCAGACGTTCCCTTGCCCCGGGCAATATAACATCATCAATCCTCATTTCGGGTAGAAGTTCTTCTTGCTCGGCCAACTGAGCGTGGCCCTGCCCACCGGAAGCCAAGCGGCCTTGTTCCACCTCTCCCTCAGACAAGCTAGAAGCAGACAAAGCAATTACGGGCACATGGGCCTGTTGATCCACGGGCACGCGGGGTCATGCGGCTACAACCTCACCAGCCACGGACTCATCGCCCTCTTCGAACACTACGTCGAGGGACGGGGACTTCTCACTGCTCAGTGGGTCGTTTCGCCTCGCCGTAGGCGAACTCTTCCCTGGCCGTTTTCGTAAAACTCTCCGTCGACATCTACAGAGATCGAGGAAAACACCGACGATCCTCGTCAGAAAAGAACAGTCACTAAGAAAGGAGAAAAAACCCTAAGTCTAGGTAAATCCAAAAGGCCTTGCCCGCCTAGCAGACAGGGCACAATTGGGGACTCTCCTCGATCTTAACCTAGAGTCTCTCCTAATCTTATCAAGGCTACCCAGAAAATGAAGAAGACAGAGAAATAAGGAAAAATCGTACCCAGAAACGTAAATATCACAGAAACAAACAGTCACGAAAACAAAAACTGAGATAAAGAAACTTACTGTTAAGTTTCTGGAGCAGCTCTGCTTCGTGAAATTAGGGTAAAAGTTGAGCAGCAGCAACGGCACCGGTGACCGGAACTTTTCTGGAAGATGAAGGCAAAGATCTGCAACACTATTTTCTCTGTTTCTCGATCTAGAAATCTCAGGGCCCGTAAAGTTCAAATGAGTTGAGGCTTCGAGTTTAAATAGACAAGGAAGACGGGGGTTTTTTGGAGATCGCGCTGGAAGCTGAAAGGACAAGCACGCCGCCGTCAAGCCCACACACACACATTAAATGCGCCACCCCGGGACTAGTGCCCACGTCCTTTCGGTCACCTCCTTGGCGGCTCATGCGCGCCCTGTCCTATCCCTTGGTAGATCCCCTCAGCTTGGGCCGTCTGCACTTTGGGTAGGATATATGGGCTTGAATATGCTTCCTTTAACCTGGTTGAGAGCAAAGAAAACCTGAGTGGAAGTGCAAGGCAAGGCCTCGCGAAACCCCTCAGGGGTGAGAGTAAGTATTGTGTGTGAGCCAGAATACCAGAACTCAAGGAAGAGGCAGAGTGTATGTGTGCATGTACCTTGTTATGGCTGGTGGAGGAGTATTTATTGGCCCTTTTGTGGTTGAATCCGGGTAGGATTCGATTTCTTTAGTTATCTTGTTCAACAAGGATTGGAAGTCTGGATTTTAGGCATGATACGCGGCTGGCCACGAGATATCAGGAACAGATAAGGCAAGTGTCCTGCCTACATATGGTAATCTTTGACAGTATCTTGGCGGGCAAGCTACTGATATCTTCTACTCGGTATAGGACTGGGCGGGCATGGCCCTGCTCGCCTGTATGATAGCTGATACATTGGACTGGTTATATTACCCGGGCAAGGCCCCTGGTCGGACAGGTTGGGCCTGTGCCCGACCAGGTTGGATCGGGAATATCATGCTCGCTGGTAGATGCTGCTTTATTCATGCTCGCTGGGCCCTTGGGCTTCATAAGGTTCAAACTCATGTCCGGCCCGTGAGGATAGCTCGTGCTCTGCTTGTGACCAGGTCTGGGCCGGGTATATCAGTAAATGATTTTGAATTCGTTCAAAAAGTGGCACTTATAGCAACTAAAGATGTTAGAATAATGTATATTAACCGCAATATTTACAGAAAAATGATTATAAGAACATACAAAAATAGTAATGATAAAACAGTTTTTTCTTATATTTTTTTTTTCTCATTTTATACTATTAATATTAGAGAAAGTTGTTAGAAAACACTATTAAAAATATAATAGTAGAAAATATAATTTTTAATGAATTGTGACATTTTTTTTTGTTATTTATGATTATTTTGATTAATTGAAAGAAAAGTTGATGGGGTGGCCCGCCTAACCCACAACCTAAGATTAGTTGGGTTAGGTTGACAATTTCCCGGCCCACCACATTTCATGGGTTGGCCCGCCCCTCGCCGCCAACCGACCTTGACAGCTCGACTGAAGCCCGTGCTTGCTCATGCTCGTCTAATGCCCATGGGCTGATTTATAACATTGGGTATTAAAAACGGATGCTCGTTGCCTGATGAGCATATACTAGACATTGTCAATGCCCGCGGGTTAAGGGCCCGTACACACCCCGAACAAAACACCCACGCTTATTTTAGTACTCCCTCTGTCCCTAAATAATTGTCCTGCTTGACCCGGTGCACAGTTTAAGAAAAAATAATTGACTTGATTATTTATAATGGTTTAATGTGTAGTTTCCATTAATATCCATGTATATGTGGCCCATAATTAAAGTAGAGTGAAAAAGTAAGGGCAAAAGTGGTAAAAGCGATGTTCTAAAAAGGTAAGTTTCAAAGTGGACAATTATTTTGGGACGGACGAAAAAGGAAAGGAGGACGATAATTTAGGGACGGAGGGAGTAATATTTTTTGGGAAAATTAATTTATAATAGTATGTCTATATTAGGGGCAAAAAAAGAAGGAAGAGAAACGGCGATCCGGTAGTAGAATTGGAGAGAGAATTGATTATGGACATTAATCATCTTGGCACTGCCTGTATTGTTACTTTTATCTGTAAACAATATTTTATCAGTAAATTAAATGTGATAACATCTATCTGGAAAAAAAAACTTATCCTAAAAAAGTTAATTTTATATCAGTAACTGATTTTATCAGTAAATCAAAAGTGATAACATCTATCTGAAAAAAAAAAACTTATCAAAAACTAACCGTATAAAATCAAATGTGATTAATAATATATGTAAAAATTTTATGAATAAATGTAATGTGAAAAAATATATCCGCATATGAGAAATGATTTTGAGAAAAATTTACAGATAAAAATTGTGTCTCAATTATGTAAAATGAGAAATGATTTTGGTTTTGACAAATATAATTTAATATTAAACTAGATTTTATCTTATTTAATTTATACATGTTTAACTTGACTGAAACTTTCATCTCATCCCTTCTCTTTCCATACTATTTAATTTATACAAGTTATTTACATGACTATTTTATTTTATTTTTTCTTTTATTAATTTATATCAATTATTTACTGATTTCTACTAACAAAAGTCATTGCTTCCACGTATTAACTTTCTGTTAAGATAATCAATTTGAACGGAAAGTAACTAATTAATTTATATCTATTGATTATTAATTAATGTATTTTTTAAGTTCTTCTTTCTAAGAAAATTTGTATGCAAATATTTCAATTACCCATTCATATGATCAATTTCAATATTTAATTTATTTTGTTTTGTTCAAGTATTCTAATTAAAATTTTAGTTAATTATAATTAGTTTATAAAATCATCTAAGTACTAACAACTGCTGATTTTTATTTATTTATTTTTTTAAAATTAAAATCGTGTATCTCATCGGTACCAACTAGTTTACCAATTTCGTAAGAACTAATACTAATACCATAAATAGCCAAATATAAAGCAACCCTAAAGACGGTAGGGCTTCCCACTTTCGTTGTATCGCTCGCCGTCTCTCTCTCTCACTCACTCACACACACACACACACAAAGCACACACGCAGTGCAGAGTGAAATGGTTGCCGTCTTCCTTCTGCAATGTTAACTTGATATCGAGTAATAATCAATTTGTATGTTACGAAATTTATATCTAAATGAGTTTTACTTAAATTCAGATATTACATTTTGGGCTAATTTCTCATGGATTGTTTGTTTTTCAGGTGTAGACAGCAGAAGCGATTCAAACTCTGGGAGTCAGATTTCACTTTCACCATTGTTGGTTCCTCTTATTACTTGTTTTCTTATATCTCTCACTCATTTTCAACTTGGATATCCAAAAGAAGAATCCTCCAGCATTGGTTGAAATAAGAGAACCCAATTTGATATTGCCTAATTGTCTGCAATTTTCACATTTGACAAACAAGTTATTATTGATACAAACAAGTTAAGATTGATATCTCACATTCATTTTCAACTTCTTTAATGATCATGTAACCGGTAAAATCTCATGGATCTTCTTTACTTAACTCTAGCAATCCCATATCACTTTCACCTTTGTTGGTTGCTTTTATTACTTGGAGTATCTCCCATTCATTATCTGTTGTTTGAGTTAGATTTCATACTGAAATTAGATGAATAATTTTATTTGATATTTATTCCAGCATTGGTTGAACTAAGAGACTACCCAATTTGTTAGTGCTTAAATGTCTGCAATTGCACATTTTACAAACAAGTTATAATTGACACTTGGTAAAACTTCTTTAATGATAGTGTAACCCATAAAATCTCATGGATCTTCTTTACTTAACTACTTCATTGAAAGTTCAATGTGAATGGTGTTCAGGGAAACATCAATTGATTTTTACTTTCTGTTCTTTTTTCCAACAGTGTCTTGGTACTGGCACATTCCAAATCAACGCCGATTCTATGGCAGTTGAGGACAAGATCGATACTCTTGGCATTTCACTATTTGTGGTCACTCGTCTTGCGATAAGTTGTGAGGTGGTAGGTGAATTAATTATTTTGTCTATGTTCGTTTAGATTCTTATGCTCGGTTTAAAGGACTTTAACCATGTAAACTAACAGATCGGAAAGTGAAAGTTGAAATGAATTCGAATCTGCTAGACTATTAATACTTCAAAAAAACTATCTTTCCCTTTCAGGATGTCCTATCCAAATAGTCACTTTTTAGTAATTGAACTTTGTTTTTAAATGCACCCCCATGGGAAACCAGTATAAATACCAAGAATTTTGCTGTTGCATATAGATGATTGGAAACACACAATCTGTCCGCTACTAACCCTCCTTAAAAATCTGTTTGTTTTAGAAGATTTTTCCCTTACAAGATCAGCCCAATAACTAACTAAACCAACCCTCTCAATGAAACCTATGACACACCTAATTATGTCCCGGAAACAGCCCCCGCCTTTAATGAACAAGGCTGCCCCAAACCGAAATAAAAGGAATAAAGGAATAGATGAGGAGGATAGATCGGCTTCACCAAACGAGCTTCACTCATTCGTTATAAAGAAGAAATAATTACAAGCCGGTACATTTTTTGAAACATGTTTCAAATCAATCTAGTCATTTTCTAGACATATCTTTTGTTGAGTAAAATTTAAAGTAAGCAACTCTAAACTTACTAATATTGGACCCAAACAAGTAAATAAATTACTTGTATTATACCCACGATATAAGAAACTACAACACTTTCAAGAGATCACTCACACTTTGAAGAGAAATACAAGGACACTCAATAGGAAGCTTGCAACTCACACTCAAGACACTACACTTCTTAGGAGTGGAAAACTTATTTTTTTGGTGGATTGTTTATAACACAATGCAAGGGGTATTTATAGTTCTCCCCATACAACCTATACCACACAAATATTAAATTGAGAAATAATCCTAACCACACATTAATACAACATTCTACATACTTCTCTTAAAATATCTCATTTCTACAATCTTCCACAAAAAACTTCTTCCTTCTACATCCTTCCATAGAAATGGGTTGGACTTTTATTTTCTTTGGGCTTAAACATATGATTTGGGCTTGTGTTGATCTTCAACACTCCCCTCAACACCACCCTCATTTTTTGTACTACACCGAGTTGACGGAAACATTTCGAACTTGCACGTGCTCAAGCCTTTTGTGAACAAGTCGCAACTTGATCATCTGTCTTGATTTGCCTCATCTCAATTTCTTCTTGCGAGAACCTTTTCTCACGATAAAATGGTAATGTACCTCAACATGTTTAGTTCTTGCATGAAAGACCGGATTCTCCGCCAAGCAATTCTTGGGTTGTCACAGTACAACGGAACTGCATGATCAACTGATTGATGTAGATTATTCATTAGTTGTATCAACCATGTACTCTCTTGAGCTGCCATTGCCGCTGCTCGATACTCAGCTTCAGTGGTTGATAAAGATACTGTTGGTTGTCTCTTGCTACACCAAGAAATGGTTCCGGAACCTAGCTTAAACACATAACCCGTTGTTGATCTCCGGTGTCATGATCCCCAAAGATAATCGGCATCGCGATGACCAACTAACTTGCGGTCTTCTCCTTTCTTGTACAAAAGACCATAGTCAATTGTACTCTTCACATATCTCGAAGATTCGCCGAGCTGCTTCCAAGTGAGGCTTCTTTGGATTTTGCATGTATCGACTCATCACACTAACTGCATAGGAAATATCAGGTCGAGTCAAGGTTAAGTAGATCAGACTACCTACCAATTGTCGATACATCGTTGCATCTTTCAAATCTTTTCCTTCATGTGCACTCATTTTGGTGTTTGGTTCCACCGGTGTCGAAATTGGCTTGCATTCAAGCATTAGAACCTCTTCAAGATAATTCTTTGGAATATTTTTGCGACAAAGAAATATTCCTTCTTGTGTGCGATCGACCTCTAAACCAAGGAAGTGCTTGAGGCGACCAAGTTCCTTCATCGGAAACGCGATAAATTCTCCTTCGTCAGAGAAATTTCTGCCTCATCGTCACCTGTTATGATCAAGTCATCCACATATACTAGCACAATAGCTAGCTTTCCTTCATTTGATTTAACAAACAGGCTGGAATCTGCAGGTGTTACTGAATAACCACTTTGAGTTAGAAATTCAGCAATCTTACCATACCATGCCCTGGGCGCTTGTTTTAATCCGTAGAGTGCCTTTCGTAGCTTACACACATATTCAGGATGAACTTGACTTTGAAAACCCATTGGTTGGTTCATATAAATCTCTCGATCCACTCTCCATGAAGAAAAGCATTCTTCACATCCATACGCCACAAATTCCGGTCTTTGTTGGTGCAAGTGCAAGTAGGACTCGAGCAGGTTGTAAGCTTTGCCACAGGGACTAAGCGTTTCATCATAGTCGAGTCCGTCTTGTTGAGAGAAACCTCGAGCTACCAATCGTGCCTTGTACCTCTCGATTGACCCATTTGGACGGCTTTATCTTGTAAACCCACTTACGGGATATGGGTTTTACATCTTTTGGCTTTGGCACGAGATCCCACGTCGATTTTGTACAAGTGCATCGATCTCTTCTTTCATAGCCGCCATCCACTCGAACTATGTGATGCTTCTTGAGCGTCTCGGGCTCTGTTGCTTCTTCAATTATGGCGGCATTGGCGTATTTAGGATTTGACCTTCTTGTTCTTGTTGACCTTGAAGTGGAGTTGATTCTTACGTTTCATTAAGCCCATCTTCTTCATCGGTTGTTGATATACTCTGTTTGCCAAGGATTACGAGTCACCCTTGTTTCGTCATCATCGTCGTGCGGATCTTCGGGCTCACCCGAACTTGGTTTGAGTTGGATAGTATGCTCCCTATCTTACATTGCGGCTTTTCTTCAAATTCTCTAGAATGCGGTAGCACCTCCTTCTCGGCGACCACCAAGAAGATGCTTCATCAAACACCACATTTCGTGAAGTGTAACATCTTCCACTTGTTGGATCGCAACATTTCCACCCCTTTCTTTGGTACGTCGTATCCCACAAAGATGCATCTAATAGCCTTCTTGTCAAACTTGCTCAAGTAAATGATCGGGAACAAATACATAACACACACCAAATACTCGAAAATAGCTAGCGTGGGTTTCATGTTCCACAATTTTTCAAAGGGTGAAATAAATCCTAACCTTGGTTGGGGAAGTGCATTGATCACGAAGGCTGCGGTCCTCATTGCTTGACCCAAAACCTTCCAGCACATTCTTTGCATGTAGCATACTTCGACAAATTTCTGCAAGATGCCGGTTCTTCCTCTCAGCTACACCATTTTGTTGTGGTGTATTGGCACAAGTGTATTGATGACGTATTCGGCACTCCCTCAGGTATTGAGAGAACTCCATTGAGCTATATTCTCCCCCATTGTGCGTGCGTAGCAGTATCTTCTTTCCTACGTCTCCTTCAACTGACTCTCTAAACTCTTTAAACTTTGAGAATGTGTCAGATTTTTCTTTCATAAAGAAAATCCACACATACCTGGAGAAGTCATCAATAAATGTCACCATGTACCGCATACCGTGATTGATGGTCGCTTAACGAGAATACGTCTGAGTGTACCAACTCCAATGGTTCTTTTGCTTTAAACTTTGATTCCTCGTATGGCAGTTGGTGTGCTTTACCATACTGGCATCCTGCACATACCGTATCTGTTCGCACCTCAAGTTGAGGAAGCCCTTAAGCATCGACTTTTTCACGATCACATTTAGCTTGGAATAGCTAACGTGACCTAACCGCATGTGCCATAGATCTGCTGTCTCATTTTTCCTTGTCTTGTCTACATATGCAGACTCTGCTGACATCACGTAGACTGACTCCAATCGTCGTCCCTCCATTGTCGGTGTTTCTGAGATTTTAAGATTACGATAAACCTTAACATCTCGGGGACCGAACAAGACATAGTGGCCTGATGATGTCAATTGAGCCACAGATAACAAATTTTTCTTCATTCCTGGGACATGATAAACATCTTCAAGTGGCACTTGGTTAGAATTATATCGGGGAGTAACTATCGTCTTACCGATGTGAGCTATCGGCAACCTTGAGTTGTCGGCTGTCACCACCACACGACCTCCCTTGTACTCAGACAAGTTTTGCAATTTCTGTTTGTCACCCGTCATATGATTTGAGCAACCCGAATCCACGATCCAATCATTCTTGTAGTCAATATGTTCTGGTGACGTCACCGTGAGAGCTAATTCTTCTTCCTCCATGACGAATAGTGCTTCGGCGTCCCAATCATCTTCACTTTTCTCTTTAGAACTGGAAGTAGCAGCATTACCTTGAACATGCTTTTTCCTACTCCAGCAATCTTTCGCCATGTGGCCCGTCTTCCCACAATTGTAACATTCTCCATCGAACTTTCTATTGCTGCCGCGATTCTTGAAGCTCCCCCGGGCGAAAGCCTCCATTTCCTTGACGATCTTTTACTTTGTCACCATCCTTTTTAGATCCACCACCGATATGCCGCTTGAAGCTCTTTGCTTTTGTTGGTGTATAGCGCTTCCTCTTCACCTTTCAACGAGACTCCTCCCATTTGCTTGGCCATAGCTTCTTGTCCTGCAAGCAAATTTTCAAACTCTACAAGCGATGGTTGTGTCGGCCATCCTTGTACAGCGGCAACAAACCCTCGATACTCGGGTCTCAAACCATGGATAATTATTCTTTTTATCCTGGTTTCCCCAATAGGAGCTGTCGGATCTAAATCTGAAATTTCGCGGCATATTGACTTTACCTTATGGAAGTATTGGGCAATCGTCATGTCCCATTGCGCCATCGATAGCAGCTCGTTCTCAAGAAGTTGTAGCCTTGCATCGTTTTTCTTTGAAAAGAGCGTAACCAAAGTGTCCCATGCTTCCTTTGGTGTTTTGGCATCTCGGATGTGCTCCAGCATTTCTTCTTCAACTGTGGTCTTTAAAGCAAACATTGCTTTGCCTGCTTTAATTTTCCACTTTCGCAAGACGCCGTTCGCATCTTCTGCCGCCGGTTGTGTAGCTTCACCACCACCGACAACCTCCCAGAGGTCCTGACCTTGTAGGTAAGACTCCATGCATGTCGCCCACATGTTGTAGTTTTTGTTGTTGAGCTTCTTGATTCCTCCAACAACTTGAAGGTCACCCATTATGCCGGTCAAGACTTCGACTATACCGAACAAGCTGGACTAACAAACTTGCAGAGTGTCAAACTCCTCACGACTCAAGATAGCTCCAACAAGAACGATCCCCGACGACCGCCTCGATACCAAATGTTGAGTAAAATTTAGAGTAAGCAACTCTAAACTTACTAATATTGGACCCAAACAAGTAAATAAATTACTTGTATTATACCCACGATATAAGAAACTACAACACTTTCAAGAGATCACTCACACTTTGAAGAGAAATACAAGGACACTCAATAGGAAGCTTGCAACTCACACTCAAGACACTACACTTCTTAGGAGTGGAAAACTTATTTTTTTGGTGGATTGTTTATAACACAATGCAAGGGGTATTTATAGTTCTCCCCATACAACCTATACCACACAAATATTAAATTGAGAAATAATCCTAACCACACATTAATACAACATTCTACATACTTCTCTTAAAATATCTCATTTCTACAATCTTCCACAAAAAACTTCTTCCTTCTACATCCTTCCATAGAAATGGGTTGGACTTTTATTTTCTTTGGGCTTAAACATATGATTTGGGCTTGTGTTGATCTTCAACATCTTTTAGGTACAGTTTTTGAACAAAAGTACCAAGCTACCCTTTTTTTTGTGATTTTAGCGGGTTGGGAAAAGTTATTGAAATCGTCATCGACAAACGAGTTTACGAAATCTTCAAGCTGGTATCCTTTCCTTCATTTCACTGTCACTCTCCTCTCTCTCTCTCTCTCTAGTAGAAAAAGGAAATTTGAAGTCTGATCGGTGCTTCTCAGCTCCTCCAAACTTGATCATCCTCTTTCTCCTTCAAAACCACTTGCCATTTCTCTCTCGTCAATGGTTCCTTCAAATCGTTTCCCTCCGTAAGAACGTTCACAATCATGGCTAGCATCGGCAACGACTTGTCAAGGGAAATGTCTTGCCAAACGGCGTTGCTTGTACTTGACTGGTGTTGCTCAAATCTCGTGGTACTGTGCTTTTTTTGGTATGTTGTAGGGCATGTAGACAGAGAGGAACTCACATTTTTCTTGATCTAAAGTTGACCTCTCTTTTGCAGGAGAGATCCATCATAATTCATAGTGGATGAGAATCAGAACAAAAGGATCTTTATTACTAAAGTAACTTATGTCAATTTAGAGATTTCCCATTTGAATTTTCTTATAATTGTTGAAAACCCAAAATCTCAGTTATTTGTTTCATTCATTCAGTTTATGCATATTTGAATTAGTTGGTGTTTGTTCATGAAATGGGTTTGCTTGATCTTTATTCATTTAAACGAGAACACCAGTGCTGTTTTTGTTCTTTGCCATTGTTAGGTGCAATGGATGAGAGAGTGAGCGTGTGTGTATTTGAGGGAGAGAGCTTTAATATCCATGAGTACCAGGAAGATGGGTAGAGCCAGTGGACTTTGAAGCCTTGGATCTGGTGAGACGGTCATCGTTTCCCTCCGTAAGAACGTTCACAATCATTCTGAGTTACACACTCTAATTCTGGGTTTAGTGGCACTTCACCATTCTGTGATCGAATGAAGTTTCATACTTCTTATTGCCTAAACAGAATGACCTAGGATCCAATGCATGCATTTTTAAAGCTTTTTATTATTACAATCTCTTTTAGCCATGAAGTGCAGTTTTCCTTTTCTCCTTTATCTTCTCTCCCCCCCCCCTTTTTTTGGATAATTTGAGGTGGGGGTGTGGACTTTACACAGTTCTTATTTTAATTCTGATGAAGACTTTAGGAATCTGCAGCTGTAAACTAATTCTTAAATTGAATGCTGCAGCTCTCTGGGCATAATGTACACGACTTTAATGCTCCACCTCCGAAATTAGATGAACAGCAACTATTTACTTTTCTGCAAGGTAAATCTGTATGTCTTTACAGATCTTTATGAATCTTAAATATGTTAATTGTTCCTGTTTTCTGGGTGCAACATTCTTATCAATAGTGAATATTCAACAAATATAAAACTGATAATTTGCTAATTTTAATATCACAGAAAAATATGAACCTGTTTGTGCAAAGTGGACAACTGAACGCTGTGCTATTTACAGATGGGTGGAAGATTGGGATTACAATAAAATAATTATCTGTAACAGGTGCTCCAATTGCCTGCTAATCTTTATGTTGATTTAGTTTCTTGTTCCAATTCATGTCATTATATTTTTGCTGGCATAATATAATCTTCATTTTAGCATTCCCGTAAGTAACTCAACTTTTTCTCCCCCTGGTCCAGATGTCAAATAGTCGTTCATCAAGAATGCTATGGAGTGAGACGCATTCACGATTTTACGTCATGGGTTTGTAGAGCATGTGAAACTCCTGAGGTTGAGAGGGAGTGTTGCCTCTGCCCAGTAAAAGGTAGGTCATTTCCTTTTTGTTTGCCAAAAAAAATATAATTCCATTCCAATTTTACTCATGTTTTATACCGCTTTATGTAGGAGGTGCGTTGAAGCCAACTGATATTGTCACATTATGGGTTCATGTAACATGTGCGTGGTTTCGGCCTGAGGTTTCTTTCCTAAGTGATGAGAAAATGGAGCCAGCATCATATACCTGCAACTGAGCCATCTCGAAATCTTGGTAGTCCATTTGGGAACCACTTGGAATGCTCCACTAATTCACCCACTCCCCTGCAATCAAATAAACCAACCACTGTCAAAGCAACTCAAAGATCTTCACCCACTCCCCTTGAGTATGTTATGAGATAAATACCAATAAAAAGATGTAGCCCATTTGCGTTGTTCAGTGCTTGTACTTGGGTTTCCCTGCTCTTGTAAAAACAATCCTGATGCCAAATCGGATTTGGCATCAGGATTTTTTGAATTTTTTTACTTAAGAAAATCTGTCAAAACAACCCTGATGCCTGGATTTGGCATAAGAATTTTTTGATTTTTTTTGTTTAAGAAAATCTGTCAAAACAGCCCTAATGCCTAGATTTGACATCAAAATTTTTTGAATTTTTTTGCTTAAAAAAATCTGGAAAAACAGCCCTGATGTCTGGATTTGCCATTAGGATTTTTTGAATTTTTTGCTTAATGAAATCTGGAAAAACAGCTCTGATTCCAAGATTTGGCATCATAATGTTTTGAATTTTTTTGCGTAATGAAATCTAGAAAAACATCCCTGATGCCTGGATTTGGGATCATAATTTTTTGAATTTTTTTGTTTAAGAAAATCTGGACAAATAGTCCTGATGCCTGAATTTGGCATCAGAATTTTTTGAATTTTTTTTCTTAATGAAATTTGGAAAAACAACCCTGATGCCTGGATTTGGCATCAGAATTTTTTGAATTTTTTTGCTTAATGAATCTGGAAAAACAGCCTTGATGCCTGGATTTGACATCAGAATTTTTTGAATTTTTTACTTAATGAAATCTGGAAAAACAACCCTGATGCCTGGATTTGGCATCAGGATTTTATGAATTTTTTTGCTTAATGAAATCTGGAAATGATTCTTGGATTTGGCATAAGAATTTTATGATTTTTTTTGCTTAATGAAATCTGGAAAAACAGCCCTGATGTCTGGATTTGACATCAGCATTTTTTGATTTTTTTTTTGCTTAAGAAAATCTGGAAAAACAGTCCTGATGCCTGAATTTGGCATCAGAATTTTTTGAATTTTTTTTTCTTAATGAAATCTGGAAAAACAACCTTGATGCCTAGATTTGGCATCAGGATTTTTTGAATTTTTTTGCTTAATGAAATCTGGAAAAACAGCTATGATGCCTGGATTTGACATCAGAATTTTTTGAATTTTTTTGCTTAATGAAATCTGGAAAAACAACCTTGATGCCTGGATTTGGCATCAGGATTTTTTGAATTTTTTTGCTTAATGAAATCAAAAAGATTTGGATTTGACATCGAAATTTTTGATTTTTTTGCTTAATGAAATCGGAAAAACACCACGATGCCCGATTTGACATCAGCATTTTTTGAATTTTTTTTGCTTAAGAAAATCTGTCAAAACAGCCCTGATGCTTGGATTTGACATCAGCATTTTTTGAATTTTTTTGCTTAATGAAATCTGGAAAAACGGCCCTGATGCCTCGATTTAGCATCGTAATTTTTTGAATTTTTTTGCTTAATGAAATATGGAAAAACAGCCCTGATGACTGGATTTGGCATCAGCATTTTTTGAATTTTTTTGCTTAATGAAATCTGGAAAAACAGCACTAATGTCTCGATTTGGCATCAGCATCTTTTGAATTTTTTTGCTTAAGAAAATCTGGAAAAACAGCCCTGATGCCTCGATTTGGCATCAAAATTTTTTGATTTTTTTTGCTTAAGAAACAATCTGTCGAAACAGCCCTGATGCCTGGATTTAGCATCAAAATTTTTTGAATTTTTTTGCTTAAGAAAATTTGTCAAAACAGCCCTGATGCCTGGATTTGACATCAGAATTTTTTGAAAGTTTTTGCTTAATGAAATCTGGAAAAACAACCCTGATGCCTGGATTTGGCATCATAATTTTTTGAATTTTTTTGCTTAATGAAATCTGGAAAAATAGCCCTGATGCCTGGATTTGGCTTCATAATTTTTTGAATTTTTTTCTTAAGAAAATCTGGAGAAACAGTCCTGATGCCTGGATTTGACATCATCATTTTTTGATTTTTTTTTCTTAATGAAATCTGGAAAAGCAACCCTTTTGTCTTCATTAATGGTATTTTTGTCATTTGACAACCATTTTGTAGTTACATGAAATGTTCAAAAAATCGATGGTCCTAAATGAAAACATGTTTCTAAAATTGTATCCACTTGAAATTTACCCTATAAAGAAATCCGTTTGATTCAACGATCAAGGCTTCACTCACCTTGGAAAAAAGAATCGGAAGAAGAACGAACTCGTTCTTTTGCACAATGTTTTCACACACCAAAAATCTGCCTTCTTTTATTAATAAAAACTAGTTTTACACACGTGCGTTAAACGTACGTGAATATATCTCTTTGAATTAAATTTTTCTCAAATAAAATGAAGATTATAAACAAAACTTAAAAATAAAGAAAAAACACGATGAAGGGAACAAATTATATCGGTATAATTAGGTCTGACAATTACAACCCAAAACCCGTCAACCCACCGAACCCGGCTTGAAAATTACTCGACGCAACCCGGCTTGTTAATTTTTTTTTGGGTCGAAATCGGCTACCCATTTCAACCCAAAAAATTTAGCGGGTCGGGCTATTTTTTTTGCTGTATAAGTGTATGCTTCTTGGCGAAAAATGTGGGTTAAAATGGGTCGACCCATTTAATTTGGATTATAATGGGACACGATCCGTTTCGACCCAACCCACCCAATCATCAGCGTATGATTGATATCATTTAATCCATTATTTTATGAACTGTTTAAGTCATTTTATCGTTCATAATTTTCTGGAGTTTAATAATTGATATTTTTTGTTATTAAAATTTAGGATCTTAAAGTAGTATAAATAGTAATTCAGATTTATATTCTTTTCTATATAACATATAGATTTATTAAATATTTATAATTTTTGGTTGGTAACTGCTATTATGATTTAATCGTATATATCTCATATGATTTACCAATGAGTTATAATTAATTGTGGTTATTTTCAAAAAAAAAATTTGTTTTGATATTATAATTTCAGATACGATGAAAGAGATAGAAAAGTTTCAAATACAGACAAGTACTATGTGTTTACAGATTTAATAAGTTATAATTAATTGTGGTTACTTTGTAATCACATGTATTCAATTAACATTATTTTTATAGCACAATTCTTCTTATTCCAATGTTATTTGTTCATTTTAATTAATCAGTAAATTAAGTGTGCACGAAAAGAGATTTATATTTACAGATTTTCAATGTGTGACTACTCATGTTAAATACTACTACATAGAAACTCGGTATTTTCTACTACATGTGCATATTTGCACATTTTGAATAAATCTTGAGAGTTGTGTAATCAATTAATCAGATTTGTGTTCTCTATGCATGCTATCTACTATATATAATAATACGCAAAGATGACTTTCCTTTTTTAACAAATGCATTTTGGCGAGAAACGAAACCCTACACTAGTTACTAAAACAAAAGACTTCCAAACCAACTAAACAATAAAAGGAAACTAATCATTTTATGAAATAAAATAAATAATAACTAATGGCATAATTTAATCATAATCTAACAATCCTTGTGTATATAGGAATCATGGTGGGCAGCCACCCTTCAGAGCGAAGCCTTGCCCCCCTTGCGTGCATGCACATGCATGACTTCCTCCACCCATGCCACCTTCCCAAGTGTAACCATGCACCTCCCATGATACCCCCTTTGATCCGTGCCCCATAGCCCTAGGACGCATCCATTCTTCTTGTCACTCGAACCCCTTTGCATTATTCGTTTCTCCCATAACCCAAGGTTGACTTGTTCCCCACTTGTCATTTTCTTGCCTTCCTTGATACCTCTTAACGTTGGCGGAGTCTTGAGCCCTTGCTCCTGCATCATATCCCTCTTCTTTTAAAAGGACTGCCTTTAATCCTTGGCTCTTCTTAACCTGTGGCCACTTCAACATTTCTTGATAACTTGATTTACTTGTGGACTGCTCATGTACCTCTTGGTTGATACCTCCACTTGACGTATGCTTGAAAAATTCATTTCCCTTGTCTTGATTTCCCAAGCTCAATTCAAACCCCAAATTCATGCCCTTCACTCTTCCTTTTTTTTTTTTTAATATAAGAGCTTGATTTTTATAAAAAGGAAATAAATGAAAATACAAGCTTAAGGGGGGACAACCAGCCTTTACCCTTAAAGGGGGGGACAAAGGAGCCTTACCTTGGAATTAAAAAACCGAAATCAAACAAGCAAAAATTGAAGCCTAATTAAAGTAAAAGAACAAACTAATAATAATGAAAATTAGGATTTTGCTTGCGAGATCGAGTGGTTCTGTATGAGGCTGGAATTGAAGGTGGCTTGCGCTTCTGTTGTCTATGACTTGAGATTTGCAGATCTAGAGCTTCAAATTGAGAGTTATCATTGCTTGGGTCTTCATCTTCAAAGGTTTGCAAAACAAAAAATTTATTGGGGGAGATAGTATTCAAAGGGTTTTCGTGAGTGTAATCTTCATCAAAAAATCCACTTATATCCGGCATAGCATTCGTCATGCAATCAACTGTAGGGTTGACATAGGTTGTGACTTTGGGAGACACAATGTTCATAGAATCTGCTCGCTGCATATTAGTAAGCTTTTCTTCAGCTAAGAGGTCAACGCGAATAGGAGATTCGGAAGAGTGAACAGGTGTTTGTCTATCAGGCGAGGGGTTGAAATGAGGGGAGTTTGGGCTCAAACCTGACGAGGAACTTACCTGAATTGAGACCTTCGAGTTGCTAGAAGGATTGGTTTTTCCAATCGTAGGTGTGGGCAGATTGGGGACGACAGAAACTGAGCTCGAGGGGATAGGAGAAACATCTTGTTGACCTTGTTGTAAAGAAGAATTGTTCAGGATTGGGGCCTGCATTCCGGAAGGGGGAACGCCTTGAGGGGTATCTGCCTGAGATGAACAAACTGGAGGAGTTATAGCCGCTATTGTGGTAGTTTGAATATGATGCGAAGCAGAAGCATTGGTAGCAAAGTCACTCACAGGATCTGCTTTGGACAGATTGCAGCCGCTGTTATGGGGGATGCTGTTGGAGGGATTATCACCCATAGCTGCACCTGGTTATTAACAAGAGCTAAAACAATGGTTCCTTTAGTCTTCCAGGCCATCTTGTTAGCAATAGCCTCGTCCTTAGAATGAATATTACCCTTGTGAACATCCGTCTCTTCTTGAGTATTCTGCACATTGACCTGATTGGGGGAAAATTTACACGACTCTCCATCATGTCCCTGTCTATGGCAGAAGCTGCAGTAAAGAGGAAGACGTTCAGCTTCGATTGGTTGCCAAAAACCCTTCGAGGATCCGCTATTAATCCAAATGCGACTAGGAATAGGTTTAGTCAGATTTACTTTAATGCAAATCCTAGCTATGCTAGGTCTAGACAGGTTTGCTGTAGGGGAGTCTATGATCAATGGAGTACCTATCATATTAGCAATGGAGAAAAGAGTTTGCTTATTGAACAAATAGATTGGGAGACTGGGCAGAGAGAACCAAACCGGTGCTATGGGACTTTCAACATCAGATCTGAAGTCTGATGTCCATTTAAAAACCCTCATGGGGAAAGCTCCAATGTACCATTGATCCTTTATCCATAACCGTTGAAAGTCAGCCTCATGATTCGTTTGGATAAGGATATGCTTGTGATCAAGAAGGCCAAATGTTACCTCCACCTTAAATCCGAGGGTTAGGAATTCCTTCCGCATAATTTCCATGGATGGTCTACCATGGGAGAACTTACCAACAAGAGATAGAAGGAATGATTTAGATAGAGTAGCAACTATTTCAGGGGTGAGCCGAAGGGTTGGCTCCCCTTTGTACAAAGCAGGAGAGATGAACGGAAATGATTCAGAGGTTGGGGATGTAGCTGAAGAGAATAATGAGGCAAATGATTTCTTGGCTGAAGGTGAAGGGGTGCTGGAGGGGGATCCTCCATGGCAACAGCCATGGCCGAAGCCTAGGCCAAGACCCAAGCGGCCAGCCCTAGAGGGAATTTGCGGTAGAGAGAGAATTTCATTAAGGATATATTGTTACTTTTCATCGGTTCATGCCCTTCACTCTTGCTACTTCTAGCCAACCAACAATTTGTTTGAGACAAGAACACCTTCTCCTACATGATCATTGAGTTTCACAATTGGAAGGAAATCAAAAAAATCTGTTTAAGTCGCGGCTTCATCTTCTCTTAATAACATAGAACAACTGAATTTGCAACCATGGCCTTCAAACATGAAATCTTGTACTGCCGAATTAACCACGCCTTTCCTTACCTTGAAACTGGACTTACTCTTCAAATCAGCCCCTTGAGAATCCCTTATGGAAACAACCCCCTCTTCTCTAAGCAATTCCCGTTTAGGAAACAAATTAACCTTGCGAGAAACATTAACGGGCGATCCTTGTTGCAACGTAGGAGATGGTTTAATTCAGAAATTTTTACTTCCTTTGGTGATAGTGTAGGCGTTCTCTCTCCCATTATGGATGGCATAACGATCAAATTTCCATGGACGTCCTAACAACACATGACACACATCCATAGGTACCACGTCGCACAAAACTTCATCATCATAATTTCCCATAGAAAAAGAGATCAACACTTTCTTGTCCACTTTAACTTCCGAATTATTATTGAGCCAGTGCAATTTATAAGGACATGGTTGAGTAACGGTTGGTACCCTTAATTTTTCGATGAGAACAATCGATACGATGTTGGTACAAATTCCACCATCTAACACCAACGTGCAGACTATCCCCTAGACAAGACACTTTGAATGAAGGATTTTTCTCTAGCTTCCTCCCCTAAACCCGTGTTTTTTACATGTAAGGATCGGCTCAAAACCAACGCATTCCCATGCACCTCCTCGTAATCCTCTACTTCGGTTGCCACTTCTTCTACCTCGCTTTGTTTCTTGGAAAGATCAATTTCTTGAATCTCGGCCATAGTCAACACCAATTTTGTAGAGAATTTCGATTGATAATGCCCATACGTACCCTTGACACATAGAACACTTGACTGAATCCTTGTTTCTCACGGGTTTCTTACATTCTTCAATGTTATCCTTACCCACCTTTGTCATTGGTTCTTCCCCTTTGTTCACGCTTTTCGTGGCCTTGAAAGTGGCTTCCCCTTTTGATGTTGTTTCCCTTGCACCCTTCTTCTTCTTTAACTTGTCTCTCACACTTCACTTCTAATTTGCAAAGTTCTTCGAAGGAGAAGTAGGACTGCAACTCTACCATATTCGCCACCTCGGTGTCTAACCCACTCACAAACCTTGCGTTCTTTTGCTCCACTCTCTCTTGAATATCACACACAATCGAGATCTTTTCGAATTCCTCAATATACTCTTCCATGCTTAGCTCCCCTTGCTTGAGATGAAGTGTTATGAAATTGTCTTGCAAGGATGTGCTTGGCAGAAAACTAGGATCAAGATATTTCTTCAACTTGTCCCATGACTCGATCTTCTCCTTGCCTTCTCTCCTTCTTTGGGACTTAATATTTTCAAACCAAACTGATGCATAGTTGGTGAGTTGAAGGATTGCTACATTGAATCGTTTTTCTGTCGTTGTAATCCTTGTAGTCGAAAATTCGTTCTGCCCTCCTAATCCATTCAAGGTATTTTTCGGCATCCATGGTTCCCTCGAATTCTGAAACATCGAGCTTCATACCTCGATCATCATTATCTTTTTCTCTTCTAGGCCGAAGGACCCTAGCGTCTTCCTCGTCCTCTTCATACTCCACTAGCGGATTGACTCAAACGACTTGTCTAGCTTGCAACCCTTGTAACCCAAGCTGGAAGACATTCAACCAATTCCCTGATTTCCTGCATCTCTCGGTCCCCTCTTAATTTAGGTGCTTCTTCCAACGTGCGTCCAGGTGGGCATCCACCTCATTCTTCCATGATCGTCTTACGAATAAGAATTTGCAAGAGCCGTGCTTTGATACCACTTGATGTGAATATATATGCTTGGAAACACACAATCTGTCCAGTCTGTTTTAACCAGCCCTTGACCAAACTATTGCTCACCAAAAATAGTCCCAAGGTCTGCCCAAAACAGCCTCAAACCCGCTACTAACCCTCCTTAAAAATCTATTTGTTCTTAGAAGAATTTTCCCTTACAAGATCAACCCAATAACTAACTAAACCAACCCTCTCAATGAAACCTATCCCACACCTAATCTGTCCCCAAAACAACCCCCGCCTTTAATGAACAAGGCTGCCAAAAACCAAAATCAAAAGAAGATAGGAATAGATGAAGAGTATAGATCAGCTTCACCAAACGAGCTTCACTCACTCGTCATAAAGAAATCTGTTTGATTCAATGATCAAGGATTCACTCAACTTGGAAAGAAGAATTGGAAGTAGAATGAACTCATTCTTTTGCCCAATGTTTTCACACACCAAAAATCTGCCTTCTTTTATTAATAAAAATGCCTTATAAAGGCTTACAAAATTTGTCCTAATTCTAATGGGAAAATAACTCCCAAACTTGGTGGACAAGAAACCCTAAACTAGTTACTAAAAGAAAAGACTTCCTAACCAACTAAATAATAAAAATATACTAATCATTTTATGAAATAAAATTAATAATAAATAATGGCAGAATTTAATCCTAATCTAGCAATCCTTGTGTATATAGGAATCATGGTGGGTGGCCACCCTTCCAAGCGAAGCCTTCCCCCCCTTTGCGTGCATGCCCATGCATGACTTCCTCCACCTGTACCACCTTCCCAAGTGTAACCATGCGCCTCCCATGACACCCCCTTTGAGTCATGCCCCTTAGCCCTAGGACACATCTATTCTTCTTGTGGTTTGAACCCCTTTGCATTACTCGTTTCTCCCATAACCCAAGGCTGGCTTGTTCCCCACTTGTCGTTCTAATGCCTTCCTTGATACCTCTTAATGTTGGCAGAGTCTTGAGCCCTTTCTCCCGCATCACTTATGATAATCTGATTCTTTGTGTTAGAATTCTTTGCTATTTTTCTCTTTTAGTAATTATCTTTTTTTTTTTGTAGAACGAATGGACGCTGGAAATAACTCTAATTTGGGAAAGGGCGGTCATCCTCGCCATACGCCCCTCCAAATTCAACTGCTTGAAATGTATGACCAACTTTTAGTGTTTTCTTTTTCTCTCTTCTTTTTGATGTATACTTTGCAATCACTTTCATTGAATTGTCATCGTGGCCATTTCAAACTTCTAAGGAGAAATATATATTATTTTTGGAGAAGGATTTGCTTCCACTTTTGTTTTAAATTTCTGATGACCCTATATTCTGTATTGTTTTCATTTGTTTATTTATTTGTTTTTCTCTTCATTTCTAGTCGGCTCTAATGGGGTTTTCGAAATATTGCAGATTTCTCAAGTAATGCCCCCATCCAGATGAGAACCAAAGGAGGCAACTTATCAGCGAAATTGGTCTCGCTCCAAACTGGGTCAAATTTTGGTTTCAAAACAAGAGGAATCAAACAAAGGTGATATATTATTTGAATTCTTTCACACTTCCATATACCTTTATTATGGTACTTGATCTTCTTTATGCCTTCTATATGTTTTAGGTTCAGAACGATCGTGCAGACAATAATGCTCTTCGTTTGGAAAACGATAGAATGCAGCGTGCATATCAGGCATTTTCAGCAATAATGAAGAATGTGATATGCCCAACCTGTGATGCTTGTCCACCTGTTGGGGAAGCAAGAAAACTCAATGTACAGAAGCTTAGAAGGGAGAACTCTCTCTTGAAAGAAATGGTTAGTTTCTCTCTTTGTGTCTTTATTTCTTAATGGTAATTTTCACTCTATTTATTTTCAAATTGATGTTTTCGCAGCAAGAAAGTCTTTCAAAGATTATGAGGGAGTCAAGTGTAGAAGTGGAAAACAGTGAATAGGATCTTCAGGTGTAATTCTTTTATAGTTGTGTGGCTATTAATTAGTCATAGTGTATTGTTGAAAATATTTACGGTCGAAACTCATGTATGTATAAAATTATATTCTCTCTGTTCCGAGTAAAGAATTCATGCTTGAAAGTCAAACTCTTTTAAAAAATGACACTTTTGTAACTCATTAGTAATAAAATGACACGTTTGAAAGTAGATTCTTTACGTGAAATATCAAAAAATAGAATAGTGGACTTTTTGCACGAAACGAAGGGAGTAACAGTTATGACATAACTATTTTGTATCAATTGCCTTTATAATTGTAGTGGAGGATTCTCCCTTTCTGGCTTATAATGAATTTTATAAACATGTCTATTAGTTCTCAACTCTCTATTTTATATGAGCGTTAAGAACTCTTTTCTGCTTAAAGCTTTATTGGGAGACTTAATTTTAAACTCTTTTGAAAAACAATGATTTCTTTTAGTATTATTTTAAATTTTAATTTTAATTTCCTCGAAGAAAAGAAAAAAGGAGTTAATCTTTAATTCCTTTATTATTTGAGAAATTAGAGTGTTTTAGTTGTGCTCATCATTGGGTAAATGTGACCCATCAAATGTGACAATCGTATGATCGACCATCTCTGTTTGCTGTGTCATGTGATTCGGCCATGTGGAGGCCGGAAAAATATTTGTTATTAACATATTGATTATGTTCAAATGGATCAGAGTATGTTGATATTGAAATTTTTGAATAATAATGATACAAAAAATAAATTGCAGCCCTAATATCCTACTGTGTGTGTGCCCCTCCGCTCTTCTTTCTTTGTTGACAATAGTAGCCCTCAAACACCAAGCGATCAAACAATTTCTTGCGTATGGCAGCAAGGAGCCAGTGCTCCCTTTTTTATTGCTAGAAGCAACTAGATTGCTTTCTTTCCAGCCGCGTCAATTATTTTTTTCCAAGCCTACATTTCATTGATTCATACATAGTACATAGTAGGGAGGGTAATATGGGAACAAGAAAGTAGTCTCATCTTTTCTAATCTGGTTGCCTTGTCCATTCCAGCCAACCTTCCTAGACAATGTCTCTCCCAAGGATATACCCATATCCACTTTGGTGCAGTAAGACTAGCTCTTACTTTCCATGGTCGCAAAGGACTCTAGTTATAGCCTTCTTTGATACAGGATTTGCAGTCTCCATCCTAAATCCAAAAATACTCCCTGCTAGTTTTTGGAAGCTACATCATCAATATTTCCTTCCAGCTAATGGTGAAAGCTTCATCATTAACAAAATCAGTATTCTCATTCAGATCAGATTATTTTTCAAGTGTGTCATTAAGCATAGACAAAGTTGGGTTTTTCTTCCTCTGAGATATTATTTATTTCAAGTAAAAAGGATTATCCGAGTATATGGGTAATTTTATTCGACACACAAAAGTCCTACCAAATAGCCTTCATCAAAAGTGGAACCTGGAGACAAAACCATGAGTGAACAGGTTGAAGCAAGTATGAAAAACTAGAAGTCTAGAAGCAATACAATTAGCAAAGACTTCAATTCGCTAGGCGTAAACATTCATGGAGAATGATATTTTGGGGGATAAAATGGGGTTAGGGTTCTTGAGCGAGGAATGAGGTTTACAAATTAACGAATTACAAAACTCAATTGAGTGAAATTAATTTAAATTGTGGACACTATCATTAATGGCAAGTAGGATTAAACTGTGTAAAACCACAATTTGACCAAATTTGTAAGTTGATTCAAGACAAATTTAATTTTTTTGAGGACGGAGCTTGAAAAACAAACGTATCAAGATTGTGAAATTTATTCGATGTCAAGGTTGCCAAAGAAGATGCCAGAAGAACATACCCAAACCCATATCTGGAATCAAAATGCAAAAGACCCTCTACATGTTTTAAAAATCATAATAACTCTCGAAACTCATCTAATTAAGCTTATACGAACGCCCAATATCCGAAACAAAATCTAAAATAAAACTAACCAAAATTAATAAACCTTCAAAGTACAAATGAATTATTAAATATCTAAATTTCCTTGACAATCTTCATTCGTCTACTCGAAATAACTCATCTAATTAAGCTTATTCGTCACATGGATGAGAAAATAACTCATCTAATTAAGCTTATTCGTCACTTGGATGAGAGAATAAGAAAGGGTGAACAAACAATACTCATCAAGTTCATATATAACCCCTCCGGTTTCTAAGGAGGAATTGACATAAATAAATCAAGGAAATTTACACTTCCACACTAACATCAACAAAGACAATAATGGCAACAACAAAGACAAAGACAAATGAAGACTTCAGGGGATCTAAGAGCAATTAAATAAATTCTCTGTTAATAGGAGGGAAGCAAGTGTATTTCTTGATTTTCTTCTTCTTTTCCTTTCTAGATTCTGTTTAGGCAGTTAGGTAGTATATATATAGTTTTCTTCTTGTTCTTTTGTATTACATACGGATAGAAAACATAATAATTTCCCTTCAAGATATTCATAATAATACTTGAGGTTTCTCCAGATCATTCCTTCCTCTTCCTTGATCTTGAACATGATATCAGAGCCTAGCAATTTTGCTTCTCAAATACCTCTTCCGCATTAATAAAGGTACAATCTCATTTTGATTCTCTGGATTTCTTTCATAATCTTCTTCTGTTCCTTCGTCCTATATCTTCTTCCTTCTCATGGCTGATTCTACATCTGAGTCAAAGAATGAGAAAAACAAGAATACCAACATCTTAATAGATGACTAGTATAATACCCCGATAATTCTAGTAAAAATATTAATTTTCATTTATTTAATATTATGATCGTTTTGGACCTATATAATTAATGTTATAATTGTTTGTGTTAGATTAATGTTTTGAACTTATTAAGTAATTAATTAAATTGGTTTGGGCTTGGCCCATTTTGGACTAAGATTCTTATATTAGTATTTATTGAACTATTTTCGGGCCAATCAACCTTAAGATTTCAATTAGGGTTAGGAATACCCTAATAAATGAGTATAAAAGAAAGCATTTAGGGTGAAAACCCGTTACTACACAATTAAAAACAGAAAACGCAATTGAAAACAGAAAAGCATCGGGAAGGGCAATAAGCGCCGCTGCCGTGAAGGAGAAGAGGAAGATAAGTGATTCACCGAACCATCGCCAGACAGAATAGCGAATCATGATCAGAGGTATGGATCCTTCTATTTATAATTGTATGATCCCCGGTCAAATTGATTAAGTTAGATCCTGATTTAAGGAATAAAGAGAAGAAATAAGAAAAGTGGGGAAGGCTTCGAAAAGATTGAACCCAGGTGGAAGAAGCAGATAATTTAATTATGCAGGTAGGTGTATGTATGCAACTGCTGCAAGTTTAGGAATATTGAAGAAAGAAAAAAAAATCAATTGTGAAGTCATGTGGTTGTATACCGGATGGTTGTTAGTTTAGTAAATGAGTTTTGAAAGAAAGAAAGAAATTGATGAAGACAAGAAGGTTGGATTATATACTGTTGTGTGTGGGTGTGTGTGTTTCGACTGAATACTAAAGAAAAGAAAGAAATAAGAGAAAGAAATAAAGAGAGGAAAAAACAAAGAAGACGGTTGGAAGAATGAGAAGAAAACAAAACAAAAAAAAATTAATGAAGAAAGGACAAGTCACAAAAGCTTACAGAGAAAGAAGAAAAGAGATGGAAGAGATTGGACATACATACAGTATCGGGCAGAGAAAGTACATTTTATATATTTAAGTTATACCATTACTTTGGTGTGCAGGATGGTATATTATATACAATTAAGTTTTATCATTATTTTATGTATGACTTAAGTAATATGGGTTCATGTTTATGTACTGTTTGTATTAGTGTGTGTTTTACTTTTAAATAATAATAATAATAATAATCACAATAATAAATAAATAAGATAATAATAATAACAATAAATTATTTAATAAAGTACTATTATATTTGTTGTTATTTAAATTAATAGGTTTTGGTTAGTATATATATATATTTTTAGTTTAGTGATTGTGTTATTTTTAATAAGATTTGGGCAAGACGAATTAATGTTTCAATTTGCGGTTCGAGACTTTTGTTGTGAGCACACCTTAACGAGGTAAAAGATTACGTTTCTTTTAGGTATATTGAAAAAGTATAAAAAAAATACTTTTTATGTTAGGCTTCCGCTATTCTTGAATTTCGTTCTTTCATTTGTCATGCCCGACTTCGCGTCGGTAGTTGCTTTGACTCCGTCGGTTGCTTTATTGAATATCTTCGTCATACTTTCGTTATCGCGATTTTTCATGTCTACTCTGATTTTTATTAAATATGTTGTTATTGAGAAATTTTATTTGTATTCGCAAATTTTGTCGGTATGCTCTTTGATATTGAAAATGACGAACTTTGATACTATTTATGTTTGATAATAGTACATTAACAGTACTATTTATGTTTTCGAAATTATTTATGATCACTAAGTAACAACCCGTCACGGGGATTTTCGTGACAACATTTGAAATAATTGAAATTTGCACCACTTGGCCTGTGAGTGCGGTTATCCGGATATACCTTAATTTGTGTACCCTTCAGGGGATTTGGTTCTTGGTCAAAAGACCCTTATGTGATCTAAATAAATATTTTGATATTCGGTTATTACTGGCTGGTATGGGACAGTCAAAAATGACAAACTTGTTTCATCCATATTTGTTATGTTTGAAACTCTCCCTTTTAAAAAGAGATTTTTAAGCCTTTCGTTACCTATCTTTGATTTTCGCAAGTTGTCAAATATCTAAAATTTTGTTTTACACATATCCTGATTATTCTTTGAGTCACCCCTCGTTAGAAACCGGAGGGGCGACGTATGATCTTACTGAGCTTTGTTCGCTCACCTTTCACAATCCTCTTCTTCCAGGTCGGAATTAAAGACTAAGTTTGAGGTAGAGGATACCGGCGAAGAATCAAGATTTTTAGGTTATGAATATTATGTGTTGGAATTAATGAAGATAGAGGAATTTTTTAGAAGACTTTGTTCCGAATTTTATTTTGGATGATTGTATTTAATTGGAGACCTTTTTGTAATTTTAGTTAGATATCGTTTTAAATTTAGTACTTAATTTAAGTTCGAATTTGTAGTGACGTGGCCAGATGTGGGCCCATGTAGTGGGACCCGAGTTTGAGGCGTTACAGATTGGTATCAGAGCTTAGGCCTTAGATCCGGATGGTTTTAGGATTTATGAACAATTAAGAATAAGATGTGATACTACGATAGGATTATGATACTAGCATTAAGTTGTGATTATAGCTAAGTTAAGATATCACTGATGATTAAGAAATTATTATTTCGTTAGACTAATATACTCGTGTTACTTGTAGGAATGGCGCGTAACACAACGGCTCGGAAGTCTGTTGTGTCGCCTTTGGAAGTTTCAGAACGAATGCTAGCTAGGTCACACCATAAGCTAATCGAAGCAGAGAGGATGAATAAACAGTTGAGGGAAGAGAAAAGAGAGCTAGAAGCTAAACTGCGACAACAAAGACAAGTGCTAAAAGATGTGCAGCAGACTCTGCATAAGCCTTATGATGATTTTATGTAGTCTGAGGCCCATAATTGGGAGATGCACCTTAGACTCAGGGAGTCACGTCAAAGTTTTAAGAAAGTATGAGATGCACTCCAAGTGGCCATTGATGATGGTCCAAACCTAGAAGAGAATCCAAGGTCCCAGGAAGCGGCTGAAGATGATGAAAGCGTTGACATAGAAGTTGATGTCAACTCTGTGGCTCTCGTGGGTGTGGAGGCTGATGCTAATGTCGGTCAGCATAATGATGATGATGATCCAAGTGAAGAAGAAGATGCGTCCGAGTCAGGAAACTAGATAGGATAACACTTTTACATTAGTTTTTAGATTTTGTTTATGGCCATCATAGTTGTTAGGTTTGTTCAGATGGGTTCTTGCTATCTTTTGTCATAAGACATGGAATACACTAAGTATGTCCAAAATTTGAGATATGAGTTGAATTTTGTTTTGATATTTAATAAAATTTTGGGAGAGTATTTTTTTTAATACATTGACGTTTTCGTTCAACTATATTTTTATTTGATATTGGTTTCGAGATGATTTTGAGAACTAACTTTGGAAAGGAATATGATATTACATAACAAGTGTGTAGATTGCTTCCAGTTACGTTATGTCAGTTAGCAATCACATCTTAGTGTGATGGAAATCTTAGATATCTTTTGACACTTCCTCGTTTTTGTACCAGAATATGGCACGTAGAGGAGGACGTACCGCTAACCGAGGTCGTGGTCGTGGTCGAGGAAACATGGGAGGAAGAACGATAGAGGACTCTGTTTCTGAAAGTATGGGGGAACGATCTGAAACTCAACTTGACAGGAGTAACGGAAACTCTATTCCTGAAGCGCCTCAGACTAACGCATCAAATCCCCCTTTGGTAGATCCTATTCTAATGATGAACCTTCTGTAGAATTTGACTCAAGCCGTAAACAGAATTGGTCAAATTATTCAACCACAACCTCAGCCTGTTACACCACAACCTCAACCTGCAGCACCACAACCTCAGCCTGTTGCACCACAACCTCAGCCTGCAGCACCACGACCTCAGGCCGCTGCACCCCAACCCACACTCGTAGTTCCTCAACCTCGAACGGTAGCAAAGGACCCCCTTGACATATTCCAGAAGAGGAGCCCTAAACCTTTCTCAGGCGCGCCAGGCACAATTAAACCAGAGGAGTGGGTAGAGAGTATGAAGAAGATTTTTAGAGTGATGACTCTCACCAGTGAGCAAAAGGTCAACCTCGCCACTTTCAAGTTCGAAGGAGAGGCTGATCAGTGGTGGCAGTCGGAGATGAGAACTGTGGAAGCAAGCGGGCGTAAGAATACACTTGGGAGACTTTCCTTGAGGTCTTCTACAAGAAGTATTTTCCTGAAAGTGTACAGGACGGGAAGCTGGTGGAGTTTCTAAATTTGGAACAAGGAAAGATGACGGTGGATGAGTATGCCGTCAAATTTACGGAGCTGTCAAAATATGCTCCGGGTCTCATTGAGAATGAGAAGCAAAAGGCCAGAATGTTTGAACGAGGCCTCGATGGGAGGATTAGTCATCGCTTAGTGGCCTTGCAGTTGAAGACTTATGCTGAAGTGGTCGACCGGGCTAGAATTCTTGAACGGGTATCAACAGACTATCAGAAGAAGCGCGAGGAGAAAAAGAGAGATTTTGAGAGTACTGGAGGTGGTTCTCGGGGTCAGTCGGGGCATCGAGGAAATAGTTCTCGGGATCAGACGGGTTATCGAGGAAATAATTCGCGAGATCAGTCAGGTCATCGAGGAGGCAGTTACAGTGGGCACAAGAGGAGAAACACAGATGATAATATATACAAAGGGTCGAATCAGTGGAGTCGGAATCATAATCAAAGACAGGATCAGAGGCAAGACCAAGGTCAGGATAGATGGAATGCGAATCAGGGGCCGATGGAGACTTGTAAGACTTGTGGGGGAAAGCATCCGACGTTGGCTTGCCACAGAGAAACCGGAGCTTGTTTTAACTGCGGCAAAATGGGACACAAGGTCAGAGATTGCCCTGAGCCACTGAGGAATCGGGTTGTTCAGAACAATGGTGGTGGGGACAAACCCAAACCAAGGGAGCAGGGTAGAGTGTATGCAATGAACGCAAGAGATGCTCGCGCTACTAATGACATGGTGGCAGGTACCGTCCAACTCTCTTCTCGTAGTTTGTATGCATTGATTGATCCGGGTGCAACCCATTCTGTGATATCTACATCTCTTGCACAACGCATGAAACTGCCGTCACAAAACCTAGATATCGACTTAGTTATAGATACACCAACGGGGGAGTCTATTCCAGTGAGTTCAGTATATAAGTCTTGTCCGTTAAATTTGGAAGGTAGGGAAATGCCTATAGATCTGATTTCCTTAGATATTCGAGATTTTGACATCATTTTGGGAATGGACTGGTTAGCCGCATTTCACGCTAAGGTGGACTGTTTTGGGAAGGAGGTAATATTTTGCATTCCAGGAGAACCGGAGTTTCGATTTAAGGGTTCTAAGCCGACGACCTTAACAGGTTTCATCTCGTCAATACAAGCCCGTAGACTATTAAGGAAGGGTTGCCAAGGTTATTTGGCACACATTACTGATACACGTAAGGAAGGGGTTAGTCTTGAGTCACTTCCTGTGGTTAGGGAATTTACGAAGGTGTTTCCTGAAGAATTACCAGGACTTCCACCAGAGAGGGAGGTGGAATTCCTAATTGACTTAGCACCGGGGACAGCCCCAATCTCTAAAGCACCTTATAGAATGGCTCCTGCAGAACTTAAGGAATTGAAGGAGTAGTTATAGGAGTTGTTGGAGAAGGAGCTCATTAGGCCTAGTGTATCGCCATGGGGTGCTCCAGTTTTGTTTGTGAAAAAGAAAGACGGGACGATGAGGTTATGCATAGATTACCGCGAGTTGAATCGGGTTACGGTGAGAAACAAATACCCATTACCAAGGATCGATGATCTTTTTGACCAGCTACTAGGTGCATGCTACTTCTCTAAGATCGATCTTCGTTCGGGGTACCACCAACTTAGAGTCAGAAAGGAGGATATTGCTAAGACTGCATTTAGAACACGGTACGGACACTATGAGTTTTTGGTGATGCCGTTTGGGTTGACGAACGCTCCGGCAGCATTAATGGACTTAATGAACCGAGTGTTTCGGAAGTTTCTAGATCAGTGTGTAATTGTATTCATTGATGATATACTGATCTACTCAAGAACTCGAGAGGAGCACGAGCAACATCTGAAAGCGGTTCTGTAGATTTTAAAGGAGGAGACATTATATGCGAAGTTCAAGAAATGTGAGTTTTGGTTGGAAACGGTGAGTTTCTTGGGTCATGTAGTGTCGAAAGATGGAGTCTCAGTGGACCCGGCCAAGATAGAAGCAGTAGTAAACTGGGAGAAACCGACGACTGCTACGGAAGTTCGAAGTTTCTTGGGGCTAGCAGGATATTATCGTCGTTTTGTAGAAGGGTTTTCAAAAATCGCAGGACCTCTAACCCAGCTGACTCAAAAAAACAAGAAGTTTTTTTGGACAGAGGAGTGTGAGGCAAGTTTCGAGGAGTTAAAGAAAAGATTGGTGTCAGCTCCAATTCTTGCTTTACCGTTAGGATCGGAGAACTTTGTGATCTATAGTTACGCGTCGTTGAAAGGTCTGGGTTGTGTATTGATGCAAGATGGGAAGGTGATTGCCTATGCCTCGAGGCAATTAAAGAACTTTGAGAGAAACTGACCCAACACATGACTTGGAGCTAGCCGCGGTAGTATTTGCTTTAAAAATTTGGAGACATTATTTGTATGGAGTGACTTGCGAGATATATACGGACCACAAAAGTCTTAAGTACATTTTCACTCAGAAGGAATTGAACATGAGGCAGAGGAGATGGTTGGAGTTATTGAAGGATTACGACTGCACCATTCTCTATCATCCAGGTAAAGCCAATGTAGTGGCGGATGCTTTGAGTCGTAAGAGCAAGGGAACCTTGGAAATGATGTTAACAAAGGAAAAGAACATTCTAGAGGATATCGAGAATTTGGGTTTGGAAGTTCGGGTAAGGGGAGGAAAAGGTTATCTGGCACGATTGAGTCTTCAGCCATCCTTACTAGAGAGGATCAAAACTGCCCAGAAAACTGATCCAGAGTTAATGAAAATTTGGGAAGCTGTAGAGATGGGAGCTCAGATAAATTTTCGACTTGGAGGGGATGGTATTCTACATTTTGGAAGAAGGATTTGTGTACCATCGGATCCGGAGTTAAAGAGAGAATTGTTAGAAGAGGCTCACAATTCAAGGTTTGCGGTACATCCTGGGAGTACAAAGATGTATCGAGACATGAAGGAGACGTTTTGGTGGGAAAATATGAAACGAGAAATTACAGAATTTGTCGCTAAGTGCTTGGTGTGCCAACAGGTAAAGAGCGAACATCAACGACCTGGTGGAATGTTACAGTCACTACCGATTCCAGAATGGAAGTGGGAACACATTACTATGGACTTTGTGGTGGGGTTACCTAGAACGTTAAAGGGGCACAATGCTATTTGGGTTATCGTAGATCGATTGACCAAGTCAGCTCATTTTCTTGCTTTCAAGATTAATGACTCTTTGGAGAAGCTAGCAAAGTTGTACGTTGACGAGATCGTTAGACTACATGGAGTTCCAGTTTCTATAGTTTCGGACCGGGATGCCCGATTCACTTCGAAGTTTTGGGGTAGCTTGCAGAGGGCCTTAGGCACAAATTTGAGCATGAGTACGGCCTTCCATCCACAGACAGATGGCCAGTCAGAACGGACCATACAAACATTGGAGGATATGCTTATGGCTTGTACTTTGGATTTACAAGGGAATTGGGATGACCATCTACCGTTGGTCGAGTTTACGTATAACAATAGCTTTCATGCGAGCATTGGTATGGCACCGTATGAAGCATTGTATGGGAGAAGATGTAGATCACCTACGTGTTGGGATGAAGTGGGTGAGAGGCAACTGTTGGGGCCAGAACATGTACAAATTACATCGGATAAGGTACAGTTGATCAAGAAGAGACTTCTTACGACCCAGAGTATACAGAAATCGTATGCCGATAAGCGTCGTCGCGAACTTGGGTTTGAAGTGGGAGATCATGTGTTTCTCAAAATTTCCCCGACCAGGGGAGTTATGAGATTTGGCATTAAGGGGAAACTCAGTCCGAGATTTGTAGGCCCTTTTGAAATATTGGATCGCATTGGGGAAGTCGCTTATAGGCTTGCATTACCACCTACGCTTTCAGGAGTCCACAATGTATTTCATGTGTCGATGTTGAGGAAATACGTCTCAGATCCAAGCCACGTAATTGCTTTCGAACCCTTACAATTGCGGGAAGATTTGTGCTACGAAGAACAACCAGTTTGTATTGTGGACCAGAAAGATCAAGTATTGAGACGACGTACCATTCCGTACGTGAAGGTACAGTGGACTAATCACACCGAGAGAGAGGCTACTTGGGAATTAGAGGAAGATATGCGAGAAAGACATCCAAGCCTCTTCGACTGATTAGGTACGTTAAGTTTAGGGACTAAACTTCTTTTAAGGGGGTGAGAGTATAATACCCCGATAATTCTAGTAAAAATATTAATTTTCATTTATTTAATATTATGATCGTTTTGGACCTATATAATTAATGTTATAATTGTTTGTGTTAGATTAATGTTTTGAACTTATTAAGTAATTAATTAAATTGGTTTGGGCTTCGCCCATTTTGGACTAAGATTCTTACATTAGTATTTATTGAACTATTTTCGGGCCAATCAACCTTAAGATTTCAATTAGGGTTAGGAATACCCTAATAAATGAGTATAAAAGAAAATATTTAGGGTGAAAACCCTTTACTACACAATTAAAAACGGAAAACGTAATTAAAAACAGAAAAGCATCGGGAAGGGCAATAAGCGCCGTTGCCATGAAGGAGAAGAGGAAGATAGGTGATTCACCGAACCATCGCCAGACAGAATAGCGAATCGTGATCAGAGGTATGGATCCTTCTATTTATAATTGTATGATCCCCGGTCAAATTGATTAAGTTAGATCCTGATTTAAGGAATAAAGAGAAGAAATAAGAAAAGTGGGGAAGGCTTCGAAAAGATTGAACCCAGGTGGAGGAAGAAGATAATTTAATTATGCAAGTAGGTGTATGTATGCAACTGCTGCAAGTTTAGGAATATTGAAGAAAGAAAAAAAAATCGATTGTGAAGTCATGTGGTTGTATACCGGATGGTTGTTAGTTTAGTAAATGAGTTTTGAAAGAAAGAAAGAAATTGATGAAGACAAGAAGGTTGGATTATATACTGTTGTGTGTGGGTGTGTGTGTTTCGACTGAATACTAAAGAAAAGAAAGAAATAAGAGAAAGAAATAAAGAGAGGAAGAAACAGAGAAGACGGTTGGAAGAATGAGAAGAAAACAAAAAAAAAAAATTAATGAAGAAAGGACAAGTCACAAAAGCTTGCAGAGAAAGAAGAAAAGAGATGGAAGAGATTGGACATACATACAGTGTCGGGCAGAGAAAGTACATTTTATATATTTAAGTTATACCATTACTTTGGTGTGCAGGATGGTATATTATATACAATTAAGTTTTATCATTATTTTATGTATGACTTAAGTAATATGGGTTCATGTTTATGTACTGTTTGTATTAGTGTGTGTTTTACTTTTAAATAATAATAATAATAATCACAATAATAAATAAATAAGATAATAATAATAACAATAAATTATTTAATAAAGTACTATTATATTTGTTGTTATTTAAATTAATAGGTTTTGGTTAGTATATATTTTTTAGTTTAGTGATTGTGTTATTTTTAATTAGATTTGGGCAAGACAAATTAAGGTTTCAATTTGCGGTCCGAGACTTTTGTTGTGAGCACACCTTAACGAGGTAAGGGATTACGTTTCTTTTAGGTATTTTGAAAAAGTATAAAAAAATATTTTTTATATTAGGCTTCCGCTTTTCTTGAATTTCGTTCTTTCATTTGCCATGCCCGACTTCGCGTCGGTAGTTGCTTTGACTCCGTCGGTTGCTTTATTGAATATCTTCGTCATACTTTCGTTATCGTGAATTTTCATGTCTACTCTGATTTTTATGAAATATCTTGTTATTGAGAAATTTTATTTGTATTCGCAAATTTTGTCGGTATGCTCCTTGATATTGAAAATGATGAACTTTGATACTATTTATGTTTGATAATAGTACATTAATAGTACTATTTATGTTTTCGAAATTATTTATGATCACTAAGTATGAACAACCCGTCACGGGGATTTTCGTGACAACATTTGAAATAATTGAAATTTGCACCACTTGGCCTGTGAGGGCGGTTATCCGGATATACCTTAATTTGTGTACCCTTTGGGGGATTTGTGTACCCTTCGGGGGATTCGTGTACCCTACGGGGGATTTGTGTACCCTTCGGGGGATTTGGTTCTTGGTCAAAAGACCCTTATGTGATCTAAATAAATATTTTGATATTCGGTTATTACTGGCTGGTATGGGACAGTCAGTAATGACAAACTTGTTTGATCCATATTTGTTCTGTTTGAAACTCTCCCTTTTAAAAAGAGATTTTTAAGCCTTTCGTTACCTATCTTTGATTTTCGCAAGTTGTCAAATATCTAAAATTTTGTTTTACACATATCCTGATTATTCTTTGAGTCACCCCTCGTTAGAAACCGGAGGGGCGACGTATGATCTTACTGAGCTTTGTTCGCTCATCTTTCACAATCCTCTTCTTCCAGGTCGGAATTAAAGACTAAGTTTGAGGTAGAGGATACCGGCGAAAAATCAAGATTTTTAGGTTATAAATATTATGTGTTGGAATTAATGAAGACAGAGGAATTTTTTAGAAGACTTTGTTCCAAATTTTATTTTGGATGACTGTATTTAATTGGAGACCTTTTTGTAATTTTAGTTAGATATCGTTTTAAATTTAGTATTTAATTTAAGTTCGAATTTGTAGTGATGTGGCCAGATGTGGGCCCATGTAGTGGGACCCGAGTTTGGGGCGTTACAACTATGATTGCCAGAATCCTCTCTCCAATTTAATCCTGGACACCCTCTCTATCTTCACCCCTATGATCATCCTGTCATGAACCTTGTCTCAGAACCTCTCACAGATTCCAACTTCAATCAATGGAAGATCTCTGGCACTACTGCTCTCTCTGCCAAAAATAAATTAGGCATGATCAATGGGACCAACAAGAAACCTATCCATCCATCTAAATCTATAAGTGCCTGGGAAAGATGCAATAGCATGACTGTTTCTTGGCTTCTTAATGATGTGAGTACTGAAATACGTCAAAGTATTGTCTATCTTCCTACTGCCCATGAGATTTGGGATGCCATTACCACCAGATTCTCTCAGGGTGATGCTCCCAAGATTTTTCAAATTCAGAGAAACATCAGGCTTTGCACTCAAGGAGATCTTAACATAAATGGCCACGTCACCAAGTTCAGAGGGCTGCGGGATGAGTTAACTAATCTACTTCAAATACCCAAGTGTATCTGCAACTGCACTTGTGGCTCTAAGTCTGCTCAAGAAGAATTTGAACATATCACCAAACTAACTCAATTCTTAATGGGCCTTTTGAGAAATATACAGATGTAAGAGGCCAAATACTCAGAATTCATCCTCTTCCCTCTATCACAAAAGTTGTCTCTATGTTGGTTCAAGAAGAAGGGCAAAGACAACAATCTGGTTCTAATCTTGAGAATGCTCCCTCAGCCTTCATGGGAAGAATCAACAACAACTCTGGAAACAAATTTGCCAAAGGAAAAACTACAGGAAACTATCAATCCACATCCACTAAAGGCAATTTTTTTTGTGATCACTGTCATGGTGACTCACATACCAAAGACAAGTGTTTCTTCATCCATGGATATCCATAATGGCACCCTCTATTTGGAACCAAACCTGATCCTCCCAAAATACCAAAAAATAAAGGAAAAAATAGAATCAATACCACAACCAACAATGCTACTATCCAAGCTTCTACCAAAGATACTAAAGGAAAAGATGTCTGCACTTCTGACAACTCTAATCTTCTTACTTCTGAGCAATACCAACAACTGATGTCTCTCCTAAAAAATGTGAAATATGTCCTCTGCCACTATTATGGTTGACAATCCTGAAGATCATCTATCAGGTACTACTCTCTCATTACATGTGTGCCTTAACAATAGAAAATCTGTGTGTCTTGATTGGATCATAGACACTGGAGCTAGTGATCATATCACCAATTCCCTTGATCATCTCATTAAACCAACCCCTATCAACACTTGTTATACATCTGCCTAATGGGAAGGCCTCCATCATTACTCACAAAGGGAAGGTGATTCTGTCCAAAGATATTATCCTCAAAGATGTCTATTATGCCCCTGACTTTCATATTAACCTTATATCTGGCAGTAAACTCACTCATGACAGCAATATGTGCCTAACCTTCTCTGACACGTCTTGCTATCTTCAGGACCAAACTCACCAGAGACTGAAGATTGGTAGATATGATGGTGGCCTTTACAAGCTAACTCTCTCTGAAGACAGCAAGCTCAAAAACACTACTTCTGATTGTAATAATGCAGTCAAACCTAATTTCTCTGAATGTAACAATTCTTTCTCTTTTACCAAACCTTTAAATAAAGTGCATATGTGGCACAATAGACTTGGGCATGCTCCTATCCACTCTATGAAGCATATTAAAGCTCTTGAGTTACAATTCAATTCAAATCTTCATGTTCATTGTGATATCTGCCATCTATCAAGACAAACAAGACAACCCTTCCCTCTAAGTAACTCTCACAACTCAAATATATTTGACCTGATTCATTGTGATGTTTGGGGCCCTTATAGACAATGTACTTATGATGGATGTACTCTCTTTATTACCATTGTTGATGATCACTCAAGAGCCACATGGACCTTTTTACTAAAATCCAAAACTCAAGTCTGCCAAACCCTTACTTACTTCTTCAATATGGTGAAAAATCAGTTCCAATCTTCTGTGAAGCATCTAAGAACTGATAATGGTACATAACTTTTTAAATGATGGAGTTGGCAGTCTTCTAGCATCCCAAGGCATCCTTCATGAATGCACCTGTGTAGACACACCCCAACAAAATGGTAGGGCTGAGAGAAAGCATAGACATCTTCTTGAGCTTGCTAGAGCCTTAAGGTTTCAAGCCAATCTTCCCAATAAATTGCATTGGGTGACTATAACACCACATATATAATAACAAGCTTCCTAGTTCGTTCTCAAGTTTAAAACCCCTTTTGAAGCCCTCTTTGGTGTAGCTCCTAAATATATGCATCTCGGTCTTGGATGTCTCTGTTATGCTTTAACATCTTCCCACAACAGACAAATTCTACCTAGATTCTCAGGTGTATTCATTAAGGCTCAAAGCTTACAAACTCTTCAATCTTGAGACAAATCAAGTTATATACAGCAGAGATGTTATATTTCATGAATCCATCTTCCCTTTTAAATCAACCATGACCTCTCCTATCAATACATATGAAGACAATGTCTGTCCATTTAACTCTGCTGAATTCAAATGTGAAGAAAACACAAGTGCTAATCAAGGTGAGCCGAAAGTACGAATACAAACTCAAATACAGCCGATAATCCAACTACTCTCGAAGATGTTGCCTCTATTGACACCGAAAAATCACCAACTGGGCCTCGAGAGAGAAAAAATTCATTCCTGCTAAATTCAAAGACTACACCGTCTACCGGCTAATTTAACTCAACCTTCACCAACCACACATCCTCTTACCC